>CM029530.1:49634216-50166452 GCA_017141395.1 Laodelphax striatellus
TGTTGCCTGGCGAAAATAATGTTAATGTGTTCCCATTCCCAAATATCATCGGCATCGGCAATAAAAATACTTTCATTCCTTTTCATAAAAATAGTTCAAGAGTTATGCAGAAATTAGCAATGAAGGTACAGTGTGTACCCGTCTTTGCACAGCAGCTAGGCTGTATTTTTATTATTGCTAAGTTTCATGCGAGTTGGTCTTTTATTTGTCTGTAACGTGTAAGACACAACGCTATCTAGCGTACTTAACAAGTACTACATTGAGCTTTTCTCTACTGTGAATTCGGCCAGTGTATTTTTTCTTTGAGTATTTTAGATGATTTTCACAGCAATTTCGCAATTTTGACCATTGCTGAACATTTACTACTAAGTTACTAATATTTTAAACTCATTTACGTGCAGCGTAGATGTATTTAATTCGAAACAAATTGATATTTTAGTATCAACCTCTCGGCAGCTTCAGTTGCGAGATTGTGTCGATTTGTTTCGATTATATTCCATTAGATATAATTATTTTACATTTATATTAATTATTTTTTGGAGAATCATCTTGATATAGGACTCATCAGGGTACTATCAATGATGATTCATCTTAAAATTAACAAAGTCAAAAAATCAATAATACCACTATCAATGTTTATTCATCTTAAAATTAACAATGTCAAAAAATCAATAATACCCGAACCTTAGATCGTTCTCTTGGCAAAATTTTCTCACCAGAGTCACTCACGTGAGCAACTTAGCTGGAGAGTCACTCTGAGAAATCCGTTTTCCTAAACATGTATAGCAGAATCCAATTCAACTTGTCAGAAATCAGCTTTTTCAAAGAGCAATATCACAATACTTAACCTACAAATGAATCTAGATTATTAAAATCTTTTAAAAGTTACTTTTGAAGTAAAATTTCTTTTTGATTATTGTGTAAGTCACTGTTTAATTATTGACTTATGTCAAAATTAAGAATCTGCTATGTTTCTACCTTCATCAGCTGTTATACTATTGGGAGAATTCCCGACTTTTTTGGAGTAAATACGTTTTCCTTGAAAAGACTGAATATAGATTGAGCATTATTTAGATTTAGAATGTAATCCATTTCTGTAAATAAGACCAATAGATGGCTCATTTATTATAAGTAATTTCCAACTTTTCACATTCGAAATACAATATTGGCTTACTGACATGGATCACCAAGAGGCTATCAATAATAATTAATCATTATTATTTTATCTACTAATCTTATATTTATAACAATCAATTATCCTGTTTGCATGATTAAATAATTATATTTCCTATATTATATAAAAGTATAAAGCTGCCATATATCTCAGTTGATATTAGGCCAATCTCAAACTATGAGGTGTCAATCGATTTTTAATTAAATTTACTATAAAAAGTTATTCTTGTAAGTTGTTTTGTAATAACTCAGTATATTTTTAATGCATGATAGTTAATTCCTATATATAATTATGTTCAATTATTGAATTATATCAGCCTATTGTTATATTTCTTTGTGTGTTAATAATAATGTGATTTATTTTGTTCATCCTTCACCCTTTTCACATTTGCATTCGTTTTTCTCCTGTTTATCTTGTTCACAAAAGGTTGAAATTACTGATGATCGGAATGAAAAAACTCTTGTTTGAGATAATTTCTGATCCGCTAACTCTCCTTATTATTGCATTGTATCATTGACATTGTATTCATCTCCAGAATCATTTTGGAATCCCAAGAGACCAAAGCGGTAGAGGGGTGGAGCAATTCAAAGAAATAAGAAGAAAAACGTCCACACACACTGTTCCGTGTGCACTGATGGTCAAATTGTTTGTATATAGACCTGTATAGAACATGTATAGAAGGTATTCTATACATGGTCGAAGGTATAGATAGACCTTAACACCAAGTCCTGATAACTGCCTCGACTGGAGGAAGTTATATCAATAAAACAGTATTTTGTACTGGATTATAACTTACTGTAAATTTTATAAATCATATCTCAATAAGAAATACATAATAATCTTTCTTCCGAAGAATTGAATAGTAACATCAAAACCACACTGTGACAAGAAACAAACCAAGGAAATGAATAAAAAAACTACAGTCAATCAAGTGCTATGGTATCAATTTATTTTAAACAATATTCGTACAGCAAGTTCAATACTAAAACTCATAAGGTTGCTAGAAGTGGAGCTTAAATGATTAATTGAATTCAAAATGTTGTTAGACTTTTGAAATATTTACTTGTAATAGCATTATTCGATCTATTGCATTTGAATTTTGGGAGCAATCACATGAAAAAAGCAATCATATTATATTAAAATTTAGAAAAAAGTAACAGCAAAGACGATTTGGAACTGAAGATCTCTAAATATATTCGATAATAGTTGATAGTGTTTATTCATCTAATAATGTATTCTATTGATTTTGTAAAATGAAGAAAATTTGGACTGATAACATTTAACTGTTTATAATATACAATCAATTCGTATGAGATGGTACTACTTTAACAAAATCTAATAACGCACTATTGCATGTTCAAGATTTTTTTCTTTCCCCAATTTTCCAAAATAAAAATGTGAACTTAAAGTGCATTTAATTGTTGTTGAATAATTTCTATTAATATTAAAAGACTCATTACAGTCATTACAACTATCGAAGGGAGAAAAACTCATCCCTTACACATTATTAACCAGTCTGCATTAAAGTGGATGTGTTTTGGACACTTCTAACAATGCACAAATCTGTAATAAGGTAGTCCAATCTGATTCATCATCAAAATTCAATCAGCTCCACCTTTCAACATCTCAATTTCATTCAAACAGCAGCACTTGTTCGCCAAATGCTTGATAGTGTACTCCGTTTAGTCGCGTGTCCTGTGTTCAGTTTCTCTTGGGGGGCTGCGCACCGCGGTTGCCCTGTCTGCCGCCAGGTGGCTCCACAATGCTGCTGAATCTGATGACAACGTCCTGCGTGAACATGTTGGGCAGCAGGAAGTCGCGCATCGTGTCCACCCCGGTGCGGGGCATCCGGTCGAACGGATATCCCATCGGCCGCTTGTCGGGGTAGCGCGAGTCTTTCATGCCGCAGAAGATCATCGCTCCCTCGCAGCTGGTTGGCTGGCGGTTAGGGATGTCCACCTGGCGGCAAATTTGAAAAACAAAATTATAGCCCACATCAAGACAATAGTGTTAAAGACAGTTTTAGATGCAACGTGCTTAAACTTCATGAATGAAGTTTGCCAACTAGATAAAACAGTGCTATTCACGACAAAGTTTGTCTGCAGGTTATGGGAGCAGATAGAGCCCAGTACTTGACAACGCAGATAAAACTGCAACACTGACACAAAACACAGCTAAACACATTGAATTAGGGTAGCACTGCATGTACTAAAGCATATGGTAGCTGTTTCACTCTTGAGAATAGGTAAATTGTTTCTAGTGACAGATCTCATTAAATGATCATTCGATTATTTGTCAAAAACAGCTGATTCAATAAAACGTACATCAATATGTTTTATATTTAATTTCATACTTACTCACTAAGATTTGTCGAGACTGTTTTCATATATTGTGGTTTAGAGAAAAGCAGTTACAATGTGATACTATTAATTATCACTTATTGAAAAACAAGTATTACCATGTTCTACTAGTTTTTCATTAAGTTCAAAGATATTGTATCAAATTCACTAACCACTAATGAAAACAGGCTTAATGTTCAAAGATACCTGATTGAAAAACTAACAGTATTGAATTCAAACACTGAATAGTAATTGTATAATAATATGTGTCATGATGTCAATGATTGTTACTCGGACAAATCCATATAAATCTCACAATTCTAAGATTTGCATTGAATAAATAAATTATAATTAGATGTTGAGTAATTAATCTTACCTAAAATTTGCCTGCCAGATTAGGACAGTTTCAAGAGCAACGAGATTGTCACAGTTTCACATAGTATTGCTTAGGCTAGGCGTACCATTAGTCAAGACAAGACAATGAGATTAGTCACTTTAGTCAGTTTGAAGCACACACACCGATTAGTCCATCGTGTTGGCCATAACAATGTTCTGGAAATGACTAATTCGTCTTGTCTTGTCTTGACTAACCTATTATTAAAATTTCATTATTCTAGGCATTAAATACAATAATGCCTGGTTTCTCAGTCGTTCAATAAACATGTTTATGGATCCAACAGCAGTATTGAATTAATAAACATGTGTTTTCAAAAGCGAAAAAATTATTGAAAAGTTAAGTGAATAGCTGAAAAACCGGGCATAAGAGTAGAGAGACTATTTTTAATGTTAGGAAAGTTATTTATGATGTCGTTTTTCTCAAAATAAGTGTGAAAAATGAGTGAATGAATATTAATGTTTGCCTGTAATCCCATATCAAATTAAAAAATTTGGCGGCAAAAGTATTGGCAATTATTTACTGATGTTACATTACTAATGACCACTGTTATTTAGAAGCTGTCCTAACTTATATGGTCAACATTGAGATGAAAATGATCTTTTGAATCAAGGTTAGTTTAAATCTTAGACCATGTATAGATCTTATACCATTCTATACATGGTCGAAGGTTAATATTGATAATGTTGATAATGATTGATAATGTTGATATTGTTTTTTGTGGTCATAAAATTGGTATTATGTATGGTTTATTTTCTTCAAACCACGTGAGATACTGTTTGCTCGTATTACTGTTTCTCACTCGTGTTTAAACTCATAATACATTGACAATAAATGCTATTAGTCAAGACAAGACAAGACGGATTGGTCACAGTAATTTCTGTTGCTTATGAAGCAGAACACTGATCAATGACATGGTGTGTGTGTTGCATAATATGTGATACTCACTAATTCGTCTTGTCTTGTCTTGACTAACTTTCTTATTCTCTTAAGATTTCATTATCATCTAACACATAATAATGGCTCATTCGTTCAATAAACATGTTTATGGAACCAATAGCAGTATTGAATCAATAAACATGTGTTTTCTAAATGCAAAAGAAAAATATTATTGATTCAACAGTTCATTGAACTACTATTGAGAAACCGGGCATAAGGGTAGAGAGACAATTTTCAATGTTAGGTAAGTTATTTAAATGTTAAACTCGTGTTTTAAATGCTCTCATAATACAACCATTGCATAAACTAGGCTACTATTCTGGCTGAAATAAATCATTGGCCTTACCCGATCGTCAGCATAGTTGGACACCATGACGAAGAGAGTGCAGGGGAATCCCTCGGGCGTACCCTTGGGTATGAGCATGTGCTCGGGCCAGCCGCAGCCGCAATAGTTGAACTCGGCCAGGTTGGCGTTGTTGGCCACGTTCAGGTCGCGGAAAGTCCTCTCGAACGGAATTATCAGACTGGACTGGTTCGAGCGACGGGTCACTGTGTTGTTCTTCGGCTGGACTGCAATCGCCAGGGGAGAGAGTGTTGAAAAGTGAGTAGAAATGGGTGAAACTTATCGAAAAACATCATGATATTCATTATATCATGATATTCATTAACCGGTTGATTCAAAAAGAATAACACAACTTTAAAAACGTGTATTCAACGAAAGAAACATAATAGAACAGTCTGTTATACTTCATTACAGAGAGTATTCAAAGAAGTTTTTTTCACTCACAAACAAGTTCAGAGATGTTCCATATGACCCCTCAGACACTCGAGGCAATATCAACCAAAAACATCCCTCAAACTCGTTCACACACTCTCTGTAGCATATCAGGCGTAACAGTTTAAGCTGCTGTTATTTCTTGTTCAAATCATCAATTGTTGATGGATATTGATGATTTGAAACAAGAACAGCTTACCTAACTGTTACGCCTGATATCAGTGGAAGGATTTGAGGATCGGGTTGATCTCAGTGTCTGAGGTCATATTGAACATCTCTGAACTTTGTGTGCTTTCTACTCTTTGAAATGATGTATAACAGAAGGTTCTATCATATTTCTTTCATTAAATACAAAGTTTTAAAGTTGTGGTATTCTTTTTGAATCACTCTATTAAGAAACAGTTTTGGACGAATGTCTATTGATTCTTCCCACATTGTAATGTATCTTGCCAATAAATGAATGAATATTCTACATTACATAGTACACTAGCGTATCCAGGATTCTTTCAAGGAGGAGGTCATCTTTTGAAGAGGTGACTCATATTTTGACATACAATAAATAATTCACTCCACCCCTCAAGCAGGGAAAATTAGTAACGTTCATCTAATTTCTTACTATCAACATCATACTTCCAGTCAAACGCTACTACCTTTCAAGTTGTGTTTTGAGGAAAGTATCAAAATTATCAGTAGTAATGGTAATTTATAATTGAAGAAACATCAGTTGTAAATGAGAACGGTCAATTGTATTTGAGAAGATATCACATGTAATCGAATGAGTGAATTGTAAGTAAAAATTGTCCACTTGTAAATTGGAAGTTGAGAAAACATGACAAAAAGGTCAGCTATGGTTCTTTAATTTGATTTTCACAAATTAAAACTGAAAGCATCTTCCTCAATTTTAAATAGTACTTTCTAAATTTACAATTCCTGCATTCTGTTGTGATATCTTCTACAAACTGGTTGACGTTCTCATTTACAACTGATGTTTTCTCCAGTACAAAATTACCATTATCAATTACAGTGATACTTTCTCCAAACACAACTGGAAAGATTAGCCAGCTAGTTTGATCAAAGTAAGATGTTAGATAGTAAGAAGTTAGATGAACGTTACCAATTTTCCCTGGTGGAGGGGGAGGGGAGTGAATTATTTATTGTATGTCAATATATATACCTCAGAAGGAACCCTCCTTCAAAGAATCCTGGATACGCTAGTGTACTATGTAATGTATAATAATAATTCATTTATTCATTTATTGGCAAGATACATTACAATGTGGGAAGAATCAATTGACATTCGTCCAAAACTGTTTCTTAATACAGTGATTCAAAAGAATACCACAACTTTAAAAACGTGTATTTACAACAGAGAAACATAATAGAACAGTCGGTTATACTTCATTACAAAGAGTATTTTGAAAGTTTTTCACTCTGAAGCAAGTTTAGAGACATTATTATGACCCCTCAGACACTCCGTGAGCAATATCAACCCAAAACCTCCCCTCAAACTCTTTCCACTCTCTCACTGCCTTGGCATATCAGAGCGCGTAACAGTTAAGGTAAGCTGCTATTATTTTCTTGTTTCAAATCATAGATTGTTGAGTGGATATTGATGATTTGAAACAAGCAACCTGCTATTACGCCTGATAGTATGCTACAGTGAAAGTGGAAAGAGTTTGAGGGTTTTCTATGGTTGATACTTTGCTCAGTGTCTGGAGAATCGCCAATGATGTCTCTGAACATTTTTGTGGTGAAAAACTTCTTAAATACTCTTTGCAATGATATAACCGACTGTTCTATTATGTTTCTTTCGTTGAATACACGTTTTTAAAGTTGTGTTATTCTTTTGAATCACAGCTTAAAGAAACAGTTTTGGACGAATGTCAATTGATTCTTCCACATTGTAATGTATCTCCTTAATAACATATGAATAAATGAATTATTATTATACGTTACATAGTACACTAATATCCAGAAGTTCTTTGAAGGAGGGTTCCTCTCCTGAAGGTGACTCACTGTTGACATACAATAAACTAATTCCATTCCTTCACCACCAGGGTGGTAACCCCACGTTTATCTAACTTCTTACTTATCTAACATCTCTTACTTTGACCCCAAACGCTACACACACCTTTTCCAGTTGTGTTTGAAAGTATCAATTGTAGATGATAATGGTAATTTGTAATTGAGAAAACATCAGTTGTAAATGAACGCGGTCAATTGTATTTGAGAAGAGATATCACATGTAATTGAAGATGAGTAATTTATATTGAGAAGTATCATTTAAAATTGAGAAGATGTCAGTTTTAATTGAGAAATCAAATTAAAGAACCAGCTGACCTTTTTCACGTTTTCAACTTCTCATTTACAAGTGACAATTTCTCATTTACAATTCACCATTCTCGATTACATGTGATATCTTCTCAAATACAATTGACCGTTCTCATTTATAACTGATGTTTTCTCAATTAAAAATCACTATTCTCAATTACAACTGATACTTTCTCAAATTGAATTGACACTTTCTCAAATACAGTTGGAAAAGGTGTAGTAGCCCTATCAGTTGAGCCATTAGCAGGCTCAAGGATGAATTTTAAGGATGGATATAATTATATAGATAGAAATCGACGAAGATGAAGTCGATGGAGAATCATTAATCCATCAATCATTAGCCAGAGTAAAATGAATAATTATTAGAAATAGAACTTACCCCGGTCAATACTAACTAGAGCAATGAGCAATAGGCAACTAGCAACATATGGATCATATGATTGTCTACTCTATACAAACCAATAGTTCAATGCACACTGAAACAGCTGCTTTAGGTGTGCATTGGACTATTTGTTTCTATAGAGTAGACATTTAGATCATAATGATCCAAATGTTGCTTATTGCTCTGGTGTACGAGCTGCCTTACTTACTTGCACCAATTAACAGTCAATATAGACTAACGTCCGCTTCAAATAACTTGATATATTATGTTTTAATACTAACATTGAATATTATCAGGAGACAGCTTATATTCAAAAGTTCTAAAATAATGTATACTTGAACATATTATAGGTAGTACTGAAATCACAAAGAAAATTAAACATGGCATTTTTATTTGGATCAAACTTATTTCGGTCTATAGTGTATAGCACTATATATTAAACTGGAATTTTTGTTTTGTAACTCACTTACTATCCCTTCTATCTCATCCTTCCCTTCTAGAATCCATATGAAGTTTAACTGTTCGGATCCAATATAATTTTTCAAAAGAACTGTTAAAGCGAAATTTGTTCTGACCTTATAAACAAATTAACTAGAATATAATAGGCCTAACTAATTTACAATTATTAAGTAGTTGATTTGTCTATGATGAAACTAACAGAAAATGAAATATTTTAATATTACTTGAACTAAATTCCGCAAGTAATGGAGTGAGCTACTTACAGTTATGCACGAATCTATCCAACTCGATCATCAGCCTTCTCTGGTCGTTGAACAAGAAAGGCACCCCACGCTCGTCCATGGTTGGAGCCAGGAAAATGCGAACGGTGCCCTGTCTGGCCTGTCCATTGTTAGCCACCTAATAAACGCAACAACATTTTCCACAAATCAAGAATAAAATATTAGATAATTATATTGATCTTAAAAAATTGTATTGATAAAATATTAGATCGTGTTGAAATTGTCAAATTCGACTTTAATGACCACTGAACATGGCTGCAAGATCTTATGTAGACTCTCCATGAAACGTTCATAGTAGAGTGCCATAGAGTGACAGTGAGTACTTTTTCAGTACCAAGTAAGTAGAGTAGAGTTAGTATGCTAGTTACTCTACCACTAACTCTACTAATGAAAACCAGGCTTTATGGTGCCTCAACACGATTACTAATGAGGTTACCTAACCACTTTTTCCAATTTTGTATTGTATTTAAATATGTTGTATTATTGTATTGTATTGTTCTTGGAAATTGTGTGTAAATAAATGAAATGAGTTCCAGTACGAACCTCTCGATTCTGAAGTATGCCTATCTTTGTTATACTGATGGGAGTCTGTCCGCTATCGTTCACTCGACAAGATTGCTTATAAGCGCAGGCCCTAATAAGAGATTCAAGCTCCAGGAAAAACGTTCATAATTTGGAAAAAACCTTAGCGGAACATGGACTGACACTACAGATACAAATGAATACTGAGAAAGCACTGGTACATGTAAGCGATATAAACAGGTACAGTAGAAGTATATACAGGTATAGTATATACAGGTACACTGGTACAGTATATAAAAACAGGTACGATGTAAACAAACAGGTACAGCACAGGTTATACTATACAGTATACAAGTTACGAACAGTAGCCTACAGTAGTGCTGCATATTATATTTTGAGAAAAGAATATTCCTTTTCCAGTAAATATTCTCCCTTAAACTTTGAAGTGCGTACTTTTCGAAATACCCTTTATATACAGTAGTATTTCGCTTACTATAATCAGTGCAACTGGAGGAAGATACATGTGTTTGTAGGCTGTATCTTGTATCTCGTACATCTTGTATCTTGTGTATCTTGAATTTTGTATACAGAGTGTTTCAGAACTCCCTACCAATATTCTAGGGCATTGTTCCTGGGTAAAAACCATATCTAAATATCATATTTAAATTGTCCAGAAGTCCTTAGTTACTCACACAGCTGCCATTTTGTTTTTTTCACTTATTATTTTTTATCTCAATAATGGTGGAACATATGGAATTGAAACTTTACACCAACATTTATGACAACTAGACAAAGCTACAAAAAAATTATGACAATTTTTCAAATCCAAAAAACAAAATGGCGGCCATTTAAAATTTTGTTTCTCAAATAACTCGGAAACCGTTGATATTACGAAAATTTTACAAGAATAACTTTTTTTAGTAAATTCAATTACAAATCGATTGAAACCTTATTTGTTAAGATTGGACCAATATTAACTGAGATATGGCAGCTTTAGTGATAGGTGACCGCTGGAGGATGGTTGCAGTGCATGGCTTGCGGCTAAAGTCTGCTACAACAATGCAACAGTCTCCGTCTGCTTAGCATGTTACGTTTAAGCGATTTTAAATTGTTTTCTATGATTTTTAAAGACTGTAAAAAGGAGTGAAAAAAACAGAATGACAGCTGTGTGAGTAACTAAGGACTTCCGGACAATTTAAATATGATATTTAGATATGATTCTTACCCAGGAACAATGCCCTAGAATATTGGTAGGGAATTCTGAAACACCCTGTATGTATTTGTATCTTGTACCTGTATCTTAATCTCGAACGGCCTGTGCTGAAGATGTGTGAAACGGGCGAAGACGTTGCCACGTGGTGCAAAGTCCATGCCACGCGACAGGTTCACATCGTTCTGCTGCCAGAAAGTTGAGAACTGGTTTTTCGGCGAGTTCATGCTGTTCACCTCAATGCTCGTCACTCGCATGCCGGGGTACTCCAACTATAACCATTACAACAGACACACAAAATATTATGAAAGGAAAAGACAAGAAGACGTACACTAAACAGTGTACGGTATAGTATGAATTGTGAACTATCAACTATGAAATGTTTCGTAAAATGAATTAATGAAAAGATATGAGCATGAATCAATAAGGCTAGGCGTACACCGGTTAGTCAAGACAAGACGAGATTAGTCACGTTTAGTCACAGTACTTCACATAGTTGCTTATGAAGCAACACACACCGATTAGTCATTGCATCGGTGTGTGCTGCTTCATAAACAGCTATGTGAATTACTGTGACTAAACGTGACTAATCTTGTCTTGTCTTGACTAACCGGTGTACGCCTAGCCTCAAGACAAGACGAGATTAGTCACGTTCAGTCACAGTACTTCACATAGTTGCTTATGAAGCAGCACACACCGATTAGTCATTGCATCGGTGTGTGCTGCTTCATAAACAGCTATGTGAATTACTGTGACTAAACGTGACCAATTAAGGCTAGGCGTACACCGGTTAGTCAAGACAAGACAAGATTAGTCACGTTTAGTCACAGTTTATCACATAGCTGCTTATGGAGCAGCACACACAAATGCAATAACTAATCGGTGTGTGTTGCTTCATAAGCAACTATGTGAATTAATGTGACTAAACGTGACTAATGTTGTCTTGTCTTGACTAACCATTGTACGCCTAGCCTTAGAAGCAATACTTGGATGAAATGAAATGAAAGTCTGCTTGAAAATGTGTAATACCAGCTCGAACAATATTGTCGCTCAAAAAAGGGGAGTAATTTTTTACTTCAAAGTATACGATTTCCTTAAATTTAATTTATCAGTGTAAAGAAGATGGATCAACAACAAAAGAAACGTAAGTTTATACAATTTAAAATAATAACAGCTCAATGTCAAAGCTTCAATATTGTGTCATGTGTGTATTTACTCTTGAATTGAATTGAAAAAATCTTTATTCATTACAAAACGTACAAGTACATAGGAATAGTGTCAAGAATTTTATACAAAGCTGGATATAGCCTACATAATCAAAAGACTAAAAAAAGAGATTGTTTATTTAATTAATAAATTCTTCATGTTATACAGTCGTGATCATAAAGTCTCTCTGCAGTAGCTTTGTGGTATCATAAATGAAACCCATGTTTGACATTTTACTCTCTTTCCTGTGGACATTATTTTGTTAGGTTTATTTCAGACAGCATCAACAGAACCACAGTTAATTAGTGCAGATATATTATTACCGCCCACTTTGATGATTAAGCGTTTCACTGTTTATTTCACTGCGGAACGACTTTTTTAACACTCTGTATTTATTATATATTTCATATTATGATGAAATAGAAAAATATGAACATGAAAAAAAGAGAAGGACTTTGAATAATACCAGTAACAGATAAATGACAAAGATTCAACTGTGTCGTATGGTGGGTGTGGGAATGAATCTGAATGCTTGTTATCTGGATAATGCTGAACTATAGCAGAGATAATTCAGGAATTCCTCTCTTTTTCTGTGGCTATATTTATGTAGGATAAATAGTTTATATACTGAACTATGTAGTACATAATATTATAAGTTCAAGAAAGAGATTCCCTTAATCAATTAATGGAATATATTAAAAGATGACAAAGTGAATAATTTATGCAATTATTAAGAGAGGAGTTCACCTGTTGATTGGTGTAGGAAGGTATAGCAGGAGCCAATTAACTTGTCATAAATCAGCTGATCCAGTAATAATTAAACAGTGATTTCGACACAATAATCAAAAGGCTTGAAAGTCTAAAAAACCTTTAAAGTCTTTAAAATACCTTTTTAAAGAAGACCTTTCAAAGAATAACTTTTTAAAAGACCTTTTCAATAATCTGTGAGATTCAGCATTTGTAGGTTAAGTATTGCGATATTGCTCTTTGAAACAGCTGATTTCTGACAAGTTGAATTGGATTCTGCTATAGAGTCTGTTTTTTTGGAGCACGTCAACAATGATATTTCTTGAACTTAATAATAGAATACTGTATATTGAAAGATGACAAAGTGTATAATTTATGCAATTATTAAGAAAGGAGTTCACCTGTTGATTGGTGTAGGGAGGTAGAGTCTGTTATGTTTTTGAAGTGGATCACATCAACAATGATATTCCTTGAACTAAATAATAGAATGTATTGAAAGATGACAAAGTGAATAATTTATGCAATTATTAAGAGAGGAATTCACCTGTTGATTTGTGTAGGAAGATAGAGTCTGTTGTTTTAGAGCACATCAACAATGAGATTTCTTGAACTAAATCATAGAATAAATTGAAAGATGACAAACTGAATAATTTATGCAATATTGTTAAGAGAGGAGTTCACCTGTTGATTGGTGTAGGAAGTTAGAGTCTGTTTTTTTGGAGCACGTCAACAATGATATTTCTTGAACTAAATAATAGAATATATTGAAAGATGACAAAGCGAATAATTTATGCAATTGTTAAGAGAGGAGTTCACCTGTTGATTGGTGTAGGGAGGTAGAGTCTGTTTGTGCTTTTGGAACACGTCATCAATGAACGCATGCCAACGGTAGAAGATTGGATCTCTCATGGCGGTTGCTGCGTCGCCCATTACACCAAATGTTTCCTGAAAAATGTGAGAAGTTCGATCAAAATAGACTACAGAAATTAAAACAATAAATAAAATGGTGAATATCTTGAAACGGAGCCATCACTGAACTCGAATATATTAATGATTGATAATAGAATAGATCAAAGTTATTGATATGTATAGATAATAGAAACAGCTATAGTTAGAATAAAACTAGTTTCCACTTGGCCTGGTGCTCAAGAACCACTCACTAGAAACGTTTTTGTCTGAAAGTCCGATGTCCGATGATATAGTATAGCTCTTCAAAGTTGAAAGGGCAATAGTAAAAAGAATCATTAATAATAGCCGACCTTCATAATTATAAATAAAGAAAGTTCATAATAATTATAAAAAAAAAATAATTATAAATATAAATGAAAATAGTATTATTGTCTCTCTGGTACTATTCATACTGTACCAATGTTTTTCAATTCAATTTTCGAAAAAATATCGAAGTTGATAAATGTTGATCAATTGCATTAATAACAGGTGGGCCTACTATATAAATTGATCATTCAGATTAAAAAATAAATAGTTTCAAATTAATAATGCATGAATATAATTATAATATCAATTAAATTATTATAATAATAATATAAATAAAATAAATAATACATGTAACATCATGGATTATTAATAGTATTTAACGTTTGTTGGCCCATAAAGGATATTTAAGCTTATATATCTATGTATTATATATTATATAATAGTATGTAATTAGGCATACGGCATGCACTAGTATTCAGGCATGGTAGTTAATTCATTAATTCAATTGTATCAATATCATAGATTAATATTGAATGAAATTGGATTAATATCATAGATCAATCATGCACTGAGCTCACCAAATGCTTGAAGTTGGGATCGTGAGAAAGAGCAATGGCCACATGTCCAAGATTGTGCGTGTCTCCATAGAGATTGCGGTTTGGAGACAGGTTGCTGGCCTCCAGAATATTACCCAGAATATTCACTCCGTTATCATTCTGAAGGCTGATTGTTTGGCCTTGATCCTGCATCAATAAATATACAATAATATGATATAAATGAATATAAATACGTAATGATAATATTGATGAAGTAACTAATTGATTCACACTCGGACTAACAGATTGAAAACTCATTAAAATACTTGCGGGAAAAACAGTAGTATTTCTCTTCTATGGTAGACTGAATGTACTGTATTTACAAATACCATAGAAGAATATTAATTCAATTGGTTTTAAAATATAAATTCTATATAATTATTAAGGCTGTGCATCAGCTTAAAAAAAACTTTTTCATGGTGATATTTTTTAAAGTTTTACGATTTGGATACTATCAAGCTATCAAAATGAAATACTTTTTAGAGGGAAGAAACTCATCTCAAAATTGGTTGCAAATACAATCATGAAATTTTGAGCATACGTGCTTGAAGGTATTGTCTATCACTTGACATAGTTAGTTTCTCAAAATAACCAATTTGGAAAAAAATATTTTCGAAAATAATTTCTTTAAAAAAATAACTCAATTTTCAATTGAATTGAGAATTTTTGTTATTTTTCTCAAAAGTTGATATTTTTTTGACAAACTTCGATAAACTGTAGCCCCTGCGCCCACTTCAGCAACCCAATGTTGCCAGATGACATTTGGCTGTTTTTCGGGTAATCGGGTAACCTATCCTATCAGCCAAAGTCATCTGGCAACGCTGGGTTGCTGACTGAAATCAGATAGCAGTTGCTTAGTGGGCGCAGGGGCTTCGTGATTGAGTGTTTCCTTGTTTATTTCAATGCGGAGGGACTTTTTGATCACCCTATATATTTGCCACTGAACCAGTAGAAGGAGAAACTTTGAAACAGTAAAAAAATATGATAGGGGTAATCTTATTAAAAAGATTGAAAGAAAATACTCACATTGACAACTTGTCCAGTACTAACAGCCTCATACAATCGGTCCCTCCAGCGTTCCAAGTCTTGAATATCGAATACCAGACGATCAACCTCGCGGTTTATATCCTGCAGTAGACAAAATAATTGCAAAGATTGGTAAATTTATCTACAATATTGAAAAAATGGCATGGAAAATAAGTTTTTTGTAGTAACATAATAGTGGGAGTAATCCTGTGTACTTCCATGTGTATTATCAATAAATGAATAAAAAATAAAATAAAATAACAGACTATTCAATATTTACATTCAGTAATCTACCATGATTTATGACAAAAAAACAGAGAATTGTATAGAGTGAACTGAAGATTATTCTAGTGTTCATTTAATAGCAACTGAATAAAAAGACTTGAAGTTGTCGAAACCACATATTTAATAAAACAACGAGATACCGGTTTCGGTTGTTACACCATTATCAATCTCTGTTAAACTTAGACTAAAATACAGTGCAGCAGAATTTATACTCGTGACCGAGCGCTGTGATTGGGAGTTGAACGGCCTATCAAGGTGAACGCCTGCCATTGGCCTAGATATAAGCTCCTCCCACAATGGGCGGTTTCTATACAAACGTCATAGCAATGGCGGTTTGAACAAGTAACAAAGCAAAGAAACATTCACTACTACACAGAAAGTTTAATAGCAATATATGAAACGATTATTGTGTCATTCTAAGTAGTTGTAACAGTAGGATGGACAAATAGGCAGATATTAATTATTTAGTTATCATTTTCAAGAAAATTTTCAACAATGTGTCAAATGATGAAATGATTTATAAAAATAACCAATTAATAGTCTCTTATAGTATAAGGAGTATACTGCAGAATTTTATTTTGAAACAAAATTATTAAATAATTTATAGCCTTGAATAAATCCATAGAATTTTATTAATGAAGTGAATAAAAAATACAGAGAATTCACGTATTATGTAAAAATAAATTGATTCAGTTCAATCTTAATGATTTATAATAGTTAACCAAACACCCCCATGTGTCTGAGATAAAAGTAGCCCTTATGTATGTGAGAACGTTTTCCTTTACCTGTCCTTATAGCATAATAATAGAGTATCAATATACAATATTATCTACAATATTATCATCTTAGTATATTATTCAACTTGGGTAGGTTCGGAACCCACCCAAAGCTGTAGGTCCATTCATCTCTCATCATCATCCTTCCCGTTACCCACGTACAAGCCTAGAGCTTATGTGGGCATCATTCTAGCAAAAAAAAACTCCCAATATACCCGTATTATTGTGGCGATGTGATGATGAGAATTAAGTCTATTTATTCTAATAAGACTGTACCTTCAGAGTAGTGTTGGGGGTACGTGCAGGCCAGACCCTGCTGGATGACAGACTGTCCAGTTTGGGGAAATATCCCTCAGGAACGGGGTCTCGCAGAGCGGTGAACTTCTCCACGCGGGCCAGTTTGTTGCAGAGTCGCTCGAAGTTGTATCTGAAAATTGGAATATGAATAATATTCGAAGCCTAAGGGTACACTTATGTCAGAAGAGGTGAACAGACCTTGTTCTTTAACTGAATGCAGTAAAATGGTTTAAAGCTTTATAAAATAATCTATAATGCAGCCTTCAAGTGTTGAGTGGACTCTGAACTGACAGGTTGCCAATGTTTTAGGGAAGGGAAAATGTATTATTGATATTTTTATGAACGGTATTCAATGGATACTAATAAAATTATAATAAAAGCTCTGAGAATAATAACAAATTATTAAATTGACTGGATTGTTCACTGTTCAACCAACTGCTGATGCATAAAATAGAACGCAGTTGAATTATAAATAAGAAGAGAGATGAAATGGTCATCAACAAATAATGAACAAAATAAATTTAAGCCTGAGCTCTTTAGATTCTTGATGGACAGAGCCTACTATACAGTGGAAGAGTATTTAGATTGTTTATGATCAATTTTGAAAAGGGGAGGACGTTGGTTTTATAGCAATTGTAATATTGACTAGTTTTTATTACTAAGATATGTTATTATGTTTATCTTACGTAGTTTTTAGTTTGTTTGCATATCTTGGAATGATTGGAATAATTCAAGTGTAAGATAGACTTGAGCGTTTCGGTTAGTTGTGTAATGCTTTTTTTGACGATATTCAACTGTATTTTATGTACTGTGTTGAATAAACAATTGATTGATTGATTGAGAGAGCAATGAAACAGATTTGTTTTTTGTCTCCTGATGTAGCCTAATCTTTTCTTGGCATTATTTAGATGAAAATGATTAGATGGAAGCTCTGTAGCGAATCTAAGACAAAATACTTCAGTTGTGTAGTTACTTTTAATTGCACAATCCTAAAATTGTATATACATAGAATTCATAGTTTGCTTTTATCACTTATGCATCGTATTATCAAGAGAATTAGTCTTTTTAATGTTGAAAAAATAATTTTGTACCAACCAGCAAAATAGTTAGAAAGAATGAATATCTGGTATCGTAGCCGTATCTTTACAAGACTTTGACGTTAATTTTTAATTGAATAAACAATATCTTTTTTTTTAGTTTTTTGTATAATTATACAGGCTATCTATAGCTTCGTATAAAGTTCTTGCCACTATTCTTATGTACTTGTACGTTTTGTAATGAATAAAGATTTTTTCAATTCAATTCAATGAAAACAGCAACATATGAAACGTGCAACAAACGAAAACGTGATTCAATTATTGATTTGATAGCAAGAACTCTGACCTTCCAACCAGCTGTTGATGCATGAAATAGAACAGTTCTCCGCGTCTGTCCTTGTCGACTACGGCGCGAGGCCCGTTGAACGGATAGACGAGATGCCAATGCCAGTGGTGCAAGTTGATGCCCAGGTCTTCCCTGAAGTAGGCCACACGGTGCTCCTCGTCCAGGTCAGACGCTGTGTAGTCCATCGGGATCTCAATTGGGTCCTGGAGGATAGATGAAATTATCGACAGCTCAAGGAATATGACATTCGATGAAGGATGATGGAATTATTGAGAGCTGAACTAATAGTAATATTGATGAAGAGAATGATATCGTATAATAATAATAGAGGACGGAAGAAATATCGAACGAAAAATATAAAGAGCTCGTTCAATCAATTCTCTATGCGATTGCTATTGAATGATGTTAAATGTGTGTCAGTGTTATCATTTATTTACTTATTCACAATGCAGGACCATATAGGAGACTCCAAATATCAAACGGATGATGTGATGAAACAATTCAATTATTTTGCATTTGATTGCTATTGAATAATATTGAAGGTATGACAGAGTTATCATTTATTTTTTTATTTTTTATTCATTCATATTTATTTATTTTTTATAACTCAAAAGCTTATTGCTCTTCCATCAACACAATTGAATTACAAATACAGTAACAGATTTAAGAGACCTTGAAGGAACTTCAACTAACCTTCATAACTAAATAATATATAAAGCTCAATTCAATATTCAAACTAAGAACCGAATATGAGAACTAATCAGTTGTATAATGAGAACTAGAAAATTAATAAGTGATTGAAGAAATGAAAATTGAGATTAGATAAGTACGTGTTGAAGATAGCGACAAAGAAAGAGATGAACATGATGAGTGATAATGAAATCAAAATGAATGGAATGAGCATTGCTTTGGACTGAGGACTAGCGTATGAAGGTTATCGGATACATATATATTCGTATGGCAGTTCTTTTCAGAGGAGTCGAAATAAATAGAAAAATATACAAAAACAAAAATACACATAAATGTAAAATATAATGGTTATCGGATGAAGAAGCCTACAAGCTTTTTGAATTGAGAGAAAGACATATGGAAGATTTCAAGGTAAGTTTCATACATTAATTTGTTAAAGATAACCCATCTATCATCCAGGTAACAACCCAGTAGTCCGGCCTCAGCTTTAGACATGGCTGTACTTTTTTGCTATCATCCCCTGAATGACATAATCATGTCTAATGATTGAATTATGTATCAAACTTGAACTATTTTATGAAAACAGACCGATTCAATGCCGTGCATATTATTATGTAATCATCCCCTAACTGTAAACATGTCTATGATTAAATTATGTTTCAAATTTGCACCCTCAATTATAATCTGTTATCAATAACTGACCGATTCGATTCCGGGCACAACATCGTTGAGATTGGCCTCCTGCCTTGCCTTGCTGAACACAGAGCTGGCCATGAACTTGTCGGGGAAGAACTCGCAGAGGGGAGGGATGTCGATGCCCTTGGTGTCTTCGCGGTGCAGCAGGGTAACGGTGAACGCGTAGTTGAACAGCTGCGGGTTCATGTTCTGACGGCAGAACGCTGCGCATGACTCCAGGTCGTCTAGGTTGCGTAGACCTGCGATAGAACGAAATATTAGCTGTTGAAAAACGAGAGGAATCCGAGATTTTAGGGCATTAAAAGACTGCCAACATCTATCCTTTAAAACAGGAGCATAGATAATGGTTCTCTTTTATATGTATTTTTATAGTCTTTTCAATGCAAACAAGGCTTGTAATGGACTTTGTATCTGTGAGCTTTTGTGTGTATGTAAATGAATAAATAAGTATTTTTCTTGAAATTTCCTCAGTTAGATACCAGGAGAGTCATGTTTTGTGATTGAATTGAGTTGAAGTGAATTGAATTGAATTTTATTCTCAATACCAGATATACAAATAATGATTGATCTGAAAGGATTTGACTCCACAATAACAGTCATTGGAATCACCTGTTCTTTGAGTTGTGTTCATGTTTTTATGTCCCTTAGGTCCTTTTGTTGCAAAATTCCTTTTTTCCCATACTAACAATGTCAAGTTTGCCAATGAATTTCGAATAAATAAATAAATATATCAGAAAATAAATAAATAAATATAAAGGTATCATCTTTAGTTTTAATTTTTACTTTAAGTAGGCTAAGATTATATGAAATTCTTGAAAATTTCTATACAATTGTATTTTATTTCTGCAAATGTATTTTGTGATTATTGTTTCTGGTGAAATAAAAACATTTTCTATTCTATTCTATATCATCATGAGAAGTGCTGAGACATCAAAGAAAGAGAATTCTACTCGTATCACAGCAGGTAAGTCAAGCCACCTAATTCAACGAGGCCTCTGATTGGCCAGTGGTTGAAGAGACTGAAGAGACGCCATTTTACGTTCTCAACCAATCAGGAGCCAGCTGTACGAAACCATCACATGACACCTCACTGCCTATCTGACGTTTACGAGCTGCTGGCTTTTGATTGGTCGAAGTCATAAAATGGCGTCTGTTTAGAGTTAGAGAGAGCCGGCTCTTGGAGTTTTTGTGGCTGGAAGGCATTAAATAAGCACTTTGTCTAGAAATAGGTAAGAAAATAGTTTTGTCTGGAAAATTTGATAGTTTTATAAATTTATAAAAGAAACTTTTATTTTTTGTTGAATTCAACATTCATATGTAAAGAAATTGATTTCTGTTCAACCGATTTATTTTTTTTGTGCAAAATTTCTCTTCGGGAAAATTCAAAATCCAGTTCTATTTATTTATTTATTCATTCAGCAATATACAATTAATACTTTTTGGATGGTTCAACAGGCTTTCGCTCAAAACAGTCCGTTTTCCAATTTGTAAAAATAGTCCAAATATAGGTTATGTGACATTTTTCACAAAACAAACAATTTTCACTCCAATTTAATTTATGGAAAACTTCAATTTGAACAGTTTACCCATCAGTATGTCGATGAGCCGACCAGCCATCTGTTGATGATAGGGCACAAAAGTGGAGAACTGGTCGGTCTTGCCCAGCTGCATCGGAAGCTCCAGGTTGGGCAGCGTGATTGGTTTCAGGTTGACCTGATTCTTCGAGCCCCATCTGTTCGAGATGTTGGTGTTCTTGTAGCGTTCCTCCTGAAAATTCAAACAACAATTAATCGTTATTGAATATATTTTTGAATAGAGAGACTCAAAGTGGTCATAACGTCATAACCACAAAACTTGTTAAAACATCGAGATACCGGTTTCGGTTGTTACACCATTATCAATCTCTGAAAAAATGTAAGTTCACTTCTTGTAAGTTTACAATCTCTGTATGTTAACTTCAAGTCTTTTTATTTAATAGGCTATTGCTACCACAATATTACAAAATTTGTTAAAATATCGAAACACCAGTTTCGGTTGTTACACCATTACCAATCTCTGAAAATGTAAGTTGATTTCTTGTAAGTTCACAATCTCTGTGAGTTAACTTTTTAAGTCTTTTTTAATCAATACGCTATTGCAACCACAATTTATATTACCTCCACAACTACACAAAAAGTTGAATAAAATTTTGTGAGAAAATCAGGCCATTTTGAATTTACCTGAAGCTGTAGGTCCATTCGCTCTCATAATCAGTCTTAAGTATTGGGAAATGATATCTTTGGACATTTTCTCTATAATAATAGACAGTTATTTATATTAATACTCCAGTCCTTCTTCAAAATCCTCTATAATACAGCTTAATACAGTAGAACCCCTCTAATCCGTCACCTTTGGGACTGGGCGAATGATAATAATAATCGGAATGCTATTGTTAGTCAAAGATCTCGTAGTTTGATATTGTAAGGCATTAATATTGTATTATTATTTTGACTAATAAAAATTATTCATTCATTCTTAAACAGGAATTTTAAAGAGAATAACAGAGAATAAAAGAACTTGGAAAAAGGATACTCGTAACTGTTGAAAAATACTATCCAGCCTCAGAATATCAGAAGGTTTCAAAAATAAAACCGATTATTAACTTGATTTCTGATGGAAATGAAGAAATTATTGATCATTGTACTTACCAAATAGTCATCAGGAAGATTGAAGGTGATCTGATCATCGCCCTTGGGGATGAAGAGCGGTTCATTGGGTCGGTCCAGAAGAGCCAAGAGTCGATTCTTGTTGGCCATTGTTCTGTAAAGATAAAATAATTATTCAGGACTGCAATAAGAAAATTTAGAAGATTGGAGACTATAGTTTCAATTCCTTTCAAGTCTTCATGTTTATTGTTAGAACAATAAACATGAAGACTTGATAATATAGACTTGATATAGAACTATAGTCCGATTCACGTCAAGAAGTCAGCATTGTTTATATGAGGAGCATTGATGCCAAATTTCATTGAGAGAGAAAGAGAAAACTGCACCAAACGTGTTTGTTGGGACTGTGTGCGACAACAATGTACAGTGCGGCAACTATGCACAGTGCTAATAGGATAGAGACATCCGCAACTGCCTTGTGCTGAACAAGGATAGCAAACTCCCATCTAAGGAATGCTGACTTCTTGACGTGAATCACACTATATATAGGCTTTACTCATTTAGAGAATACTCATTGAGTATTATTCGTTTTGAGACAGAAATTCTGGTATGTATGATTTATTCATATTCGAATTAATAAACAAATTATAATTTCATATATTATCTAATTAATGTGTAGATTTTTACTTCAGTCTAGCTTGTGCTTTCACAACTGGCACATTGGAATGAGTTAAATGACTAGTAATAAAGTAATGATATTAATAAAGATAAAATAATGAATAAAGTTAAAAAAATGAAAAACAAATTCCTGGAAAAGAACTGAATAGTGTCACTTAAACAGGAGAATTCGACGATATTTGTATTTTTTTCATAATAGATGTAGCCTAATCATGTAATTATCATGGAAAGTTTGAGAATATGTCATTGCAATTGCAATAATATATGTTTCTTATAGTAGATGAAATATCCCTCTTGTTTTTATAAGGCAGCTCGTACACCGGATCAATAAGCAATAGGCAATTAGCAACATTTGGATCATATGATCGTCTACTCTATAGAAACAAATAGTCCAAAGCAGCTGTTCCAGTGTGCATTGAACTATTGGTTTGTATAGAGTAGACATTGTAGACAATCATATGATCCATATGTTGCTATAGTCTGTGAAAACCTTAGATTGTAGAGTTACGTATTACGGCGCAGTGTTGCCGGATTGCACAGTAGCCGTCAGAACAACAGACGTCAAATAGTACGTTGCAACGGACGCTTTTTGTGCGCTCGTCTAAAAGCCTAAAAGAACTGAATGTTGAAAAATGCTTTCTCAATTAATTCTATCTCTGGGAGTTCTAATGTTTTCTCATTCATGTAGTTTTGATAGAATAAGAAATGTAAACAAAACAAGAGAAAGAGCGGAAAAGAGAGCGAACAGCTGTGAGTGAGGAGTAATAAACAAATAATAAACATGGCAACAGCGCTTCCATATCCCCATAACAAATAGCATTGCCATTTAAACGCTTACTGCATTCTAAGGTTTGCACAGACTATAGTTGCCTATTGCTTATTGCTTCGGTGTACGACCGGGGTTAGATTTTGTTCCATCAATTCACAAAACACAAATACACTTTCGTTTTCCTCAATAGATGAGAAATATGGACTAATTATCCCTCCCCTATGATACGTGTGAAAATGGGTCATTAAAAGTGAGTGGTTTAATCACGGCGCCCTATTTATATGGAATGGAACAGCCTAGCACAGGGAATCGCTTTCAAATCACCGCGACAGCGCCATCGGAATCGGGATTTCGGCCGAATGCGGCTTTCTTGATAAATCCCACATGACAAGGACAGATTCCCCTGTGGCTTAGTAAGCAATCAAGTGGCCAGCGCTGAATTACTCACGTCCAATTGTGGGTTACACTTCCACAAATACTGCTCGCGTTTTACAAACTGCCATCGGATTGCTACAAACATTCGACGGTGTAGGATTATTTAAATCTTCAATTGAAAGCATTCAGAATTAATTTTTTTCCATCATTACTATAACACCTAGTTTGAGACTAATAAGCTATTCTATTTTCAACTTCAAATACTAATGTTTGTTGGAGAATGTAAGACTTTTTGGTTTAGCCTTCTATATAATTATATATATAGCAGGATCATTTTAACTTGTCAGAAAACAGCTGTTTCGGTAATAAGTAAACAGTGATTTTGACACAATAATCAAAAGGCTTGAAAGTCTCAAAGACCTTTAAAGTCTTTAAAAGACCTTTTTAAAGAAGACATTTCAAAGAATAACATTTTAAAAGACCTTTTCAATAATCTAAGAGATTCAGCATTTGTATTGTGATACTGGTGGCCGAAACATAATATGTTTCGTATTCAAAAACATATTATGTTTTCTGACAAGTTGAAATGATCCTGCTATAGCCTAACTTGCCAATATATCCTATATATCCTGCTATATATTTTTCCAATGGTGATGCCCACATGAGCGCTTAGCTTGTGCGTGGGAATGAGAAAGATGATAATGAGAGATGAGTGGACCTATAGCTTTAGGTGGGTTCCGAGCCACCTAAGTTATATTGAGTAAGAACTATCAATAAGTATTAAGGAATAAAATCAGCAATTGATCAATCAAGTTTATGGGTTGAATACCATCTTTAACAAACGACTGTGATGTTCACAGCAAACATTTGAACAGTATACAATTATCTTAATTTTCAACTGGCCTGCATTCAGAATTTATCAATTTTTGATCTATCATATTATATAGCAACTCGAACTTTAGATTGCTCTTTATAAATTTTAAATTCTCATACAGTTGAGTTAATCCATTGTAAATTTAAATATTAGATAAATTTAGTTAGTTATTAGTTAATTTTCAACTGGCCTGCATTCAGAATTTATCAATTTTTGATCTATCATATTATATAGCAACTCGAACTTTAGATTGCGCTTTATGAATTTTAAATTCTAATACAGTTGAGTTAATCCATTGTAAATTTAAATATTAGATAAATTTAGTTAGTAGAGTGGGAAAGAAACGCTAGCAGAGAACGTATTATATAGGATATAAAAACGTATCAATAAAAACAACTCAAATAAGGCTATAAAAACGTGTTCAACCTACTACGTATACGAATAATAATTATGTATTCAGAGTATTATTAGGCCTACTCAGAACTTAGAATTGTGAGTTTAAAGTTCCACAAACCCGGGCTGGGATTGTTTAAAACATTCATTGATTCATTTGAAGATTTAAATTAATATTTGAAATGTATACAGAGTACTTATTGATATAGCTATTATTTTATTCATAAAATTTGATACTTTAACTTGAAAGTTTGGTTTATACTTTGATAAAAACAATGAGAAACCAGACTCCTTCATTGTACAACAAAGTAATTCTTCAAGTTGGCGAACAAAAATATGATAAAATTCTAATACGAAATGTTAAAAAACTTTGTTCCTCAAATACAAAATGTTTTTAAATGTCCCTCTACACTTTATTGGAATTTGAAAGTTTGTTAAACTACCACTAAATGAATAGACTGAATAGAGCTTACGTTTACTTACTTGTTGAATTGAAGTCAAAAGAGCTAGGTAACAAAAATTCACTCTCAGTGTAGTCCTAAGTGGATTGGCAGTCCTAATTCGGCTAACAGCTTACTAATAACTCACACAGGAAGCTACTGGTGACAGTCGATACTTTGGAGCTCTTTTTATACACAATTTTCAAACTCAACTTTATCAATATTTCAACGGTTGAAACACAATAATAAATGATAAAAATGAAAACAATAAAAACCACACCGATAAAATCAGTGGTAATATAATTTTTGGTAATATCAGTTTCGTTTTTCAATTAGGAAGACAATTGTCGATTATTTAGTTATCAGACAAATGAAGCAAAGCACTTTGTGGTAATAGATAAATAATTTTTGGAATTGTTTGATTGTAGGCTGGATATAGCTTTGCGGTCTCGCGTGAAATATTCTGCCCAAGCACATTCAAAAAACGGTTTGAACTTTTATCAATTCTATCGCGATATCAGTGTGGAGTCCATTCATTAAATATAATAATTTTTTCCGATTATATTCTAGATCTAGAAGCTCCAGACTCACATCGTTTTTTCTTTCCTCAATATAGTATTGCTTGATAAAAATAGAAGAATGAATAGTATAAAAACATTTTAAACTCTTTAAACATTAAACATTATAAAACAATAAACATTAACACTTATAAGAGCACTATGATAATTCTTTGAAGCAATGATTGATCATTGCTTCATTTCAATTGATCATTGCATTCATTTCTAATCCAAATAAATTGAAAGAGCATGACTTTAATTCGATCTCAATAGAGTAATATAGTTCCAAACCTCATTAGATAATGTTAAAATCATGGATGAAATTGTTTGTGTAATATTTTTTAGACTTATGCCTACTCAAAAAAATATAAAAATGCTAATGCAATTATTAGAAATCATTGGTTATCATACTGTGAACGATCTTCCATTGAAATATAGAAGCAAAATGATCAAGAGTAAAGTTAATAAAAGATTTTTTGATGATAGGTAAGTAAGGAAAACAGTTTCGTCTATTACACATTAATACTCGTAGGCCTGTATTTAAAAAACAAACTCAAGTTTCTTCTCAAAAAAATTGTTTTTCTTTCTTACCTACTATGGAGAAGTTCCACAATATCTCTGATGCAAGCGTAAATTTTTTACATGATAACATCTATTTATTTATTTATCATTTTCATTCTATGAACTACATCTACATGTAAGCTACTACATCGTGGAAGTAGGATATGCTACTGCTACATAATCTGAGATATCATAGATAATGTTCTAATGAATGAAAACTGAAACCAACAAGAAATCTTGGAAACTAGGACAACCTGAAATAAATGTAGAGCTCACCGCAAGACCTTGACAGATGTCATCAATAAATAAGGATTAAACTGGCAGTTAGTGGCGGGATTTTTTCCTGCACTCAGGACTTGGCCAAGGATTACTCTAGTCCCGCCTTCAGACAACGATAATGGCCGATCATCTAGAAAAATAAACAAGAGTTAGGTAGTAGTTGTAATTAGGTATAGCAGGATTAATTTAACTTGTCAGAAAACAGCTGTTTCGACAATCAATACCACAATACTTAACCCACAAATGATGAATCTCGCAGATTATTGGAAAGATCATTGAAAAGGTATTCTTTGAAAGGTCTTCAGCAAAAAGGTCTTTTACAGACTTTGAAGGTTTTTAAGACTTTTAAGCGTTTGGATTATTGTGTCAAAGCTGCGTAAAATCACTGTTTACTGATTGTCGAAACAGCTGTTTTCTGACAAGTTGAATTAATCCTGCTATAAGTAGGGATAATTTAGTTTCTTCGACGATTCTTCCATCTCTGCGATGAATGATTTCAAAACTATTATTGGAAGTGTAAAACTTTTCAGAAGACCACCAGAAACCGAACAATTAAAACTACAGTATATATATTATTGAAAGGAATTTACACTATATTTAGAGTTGTTTGTCATCAACATTTGTCTGATTCATTCACCTTTTACATAATGCGAAAATTGATATATGATATATTCCGTTTATTTCAAATATTTCATTCTTTTTTGTTCAAGATCGTATTAATTTATATTTGGGAATGAGGAATATTGTGTTATTCCCAATAAATGTAGCCTACTCATAGTGAGATCAAGAGCTGTAGCCTAATTATGAAAAATATGAGTTTTTTATTCCTAGTAGTATGTCTTTCTTTATTCCTCGATAGGTTGTTTAAAAAATGATTGCATTGGCTAAACGCAACTTTATGTATTATTCTAAACCAAACATAGAATGATTGTAATAGATTTTCCAGAGAATAGTATGACATTGTCCTAAATCAATGAATATTCAGAGTATTGTGAGTTACTTGAAAAATTGAGATTCATATCAAATTGGAATTTATTGAGAAAACAGAGTAAATTACTCTAAATAAAGTTTTTGAAGATAATATAACCTTTCAATAATGCGAAAAGTTGCAATAAAATCTGTCAATTGTATTCGTAGACTCTGCTCGCGTTCTGTAAGCTTTACTATTCCACACAATAAGTAGAATACCACTTCAGCTCTCATGGCTGGATTTCACGATTCCAGTAGACGTTCAGGCTACTGGAGGCAGGTGGATCATATGAGCGTCGACTTTATACAAACAAATAGTCCAAAGCACACCAGAGTTATATATATGATCAACCTGCTTCCAGTAACCTGAACGTCTACTGGAATCGTGAAATCCAGCCATTAACGTTAGAACGAACCTTGAAGGCGCCTTGCAGACAAAAAAGCCGTCGCCAAAAAATTCTATCTCAAGTGAAATTCTTTATCAATTTGAAAGTTGATGCGTTGTAAACTTTAACAGGGCGACTTTTGACGACTTTCCAAAGCAATATCATCAGAGAAAACGCGTCGCTGTTGGTGTTGTTCTAGAAACGACAAATTACACAAGAGTGAAGCTGAGAGCCGAAAAAGAAGTTTTGTGAACTGGGAAACTGGGAAGCACGAGATAAAGTGGAGAGAAGAAAGTGAGAAAGTAGAAAGAAAGTAAAAGTGCTGCAAAAAAGGGAAGGCAACCCGAGGCCCCGAGCCTGATTAAGAGGCAGAAAGTGATGGTGATGTATTCAAACCCATCTCCGAATTTAGAACACTGTTTTGAAACAATTTATTCAACTTTCAGATTAAGAGAGGTTGTTGTGTTTCTCTGCTGTTTTAACTTGAAGCGCAATTACGAGAATGGTTACGGCTAAAGTAGCCGAGGTTAGCCGGCTCTAATCAGAGAAAACGTCGGAAAACTTTTATAACAATCAGAAAAATTGTAAACATTGTGTATTATCTAATCGAGAAAGTTTTGAAAAAATCAGAAAAAATATAATTGTGTGCTGTGGATTCAATTTATTTCATTGAAACTTTTTGATCGCGGTAACTGACATTAAGATTCTGAATGTACTTTTTTCAAGATAGTATTATAATCTAAGGGAAATTGAATTGAGGTTGATATTATTTTGTCTTCTAGTCCAATTATCTCTGTCGCTGTGTCAAAATAATGCCTGGTTGCTCAGTTGTTCATTAGAAAAGGATAATAAACTTGAAATCTTCCTTCTTCCTAACAATCTAGTTATATATAAAATATATTAGGTAACCATGCTATAGTCCGATTCAGGTCAAGAAGTCAGTAGTGTTTATATATGAGGTGCATTGATGCCAAGTTTCATTGAGAGAGAAAGAGAAAACTGCACCAAACCTGTTTGATGGGACAGTGCGACAACAATGCACAGTGTGGCAAATATGCACAGTGTGAATAGGATAGAGACATCAGCAACTGCCTTGTGCTGAACAAGGATAGCAAACTCCCATCCAAGCAATGCTGACTTCTTGACGTGAATCGCACTTTATTCACATCCAATGTGCACCCGCCTTTTCAATGTATTATTGGGCTCAAACTGACTTTGTGACTAGCCTGTGACAAATGTTTTTATCAATATTTCTTTCAATTTCACTTCACTATCGACATGCAGTCATTTCATTTTAAATGTAAGAAACAAATTTGCCTACTTACTGAATGTAAGACTACTTAGTAGCGACTGCTTTTGTTGTGAGTTCTGTTCTCTTACCAACTTAAATAGACAAATTCAATTCTGGCATTGAATTTGAATTGAATATTTTTTTGAATTTTGAAACTTCTTCATCGCTCATCAATGCAAACATAACAATCACAGGAATTCAACAACACATGAGGATGAGCAATAGAGCTCAAGGTAAACAATGTATAGTTTACAAGGTAACAAGGTGAAATACATGTATGGGAAACATAAACTTACTTCACATAAATACAAGCTGAAGAAATACATAATACTTATGTATACTGAGATATTCCTATACTATCCATATACTTGTATTAATATTCCATATACTTGTCATTCCTAATTTACACAAATAAAATAATATATTAATAATATATCGAATAAACACCATACATCTTAGCCTACTATTATTTATGGAATTAATAAGCATGTACAATACATAATAAATGAAAACAAGACAATAGAACATATAGAACAAAATATATGTAGGCCTATGTAAAAATTACAGCACTGTCATATATTAAAACTACAAAGCTTTAATTGTTTCACGCATTTCCAAACAATAATATTGAAGTAATTCGAAATCAATTGACTGGATCCTAAACGTGAATGGAACACTAAGCCCCTGCGCCCACTAAGCAACTGCTATCTGATTTCAGTCAGCAACCCAGTGTTGCCAGATGACTTTGGCTGATAGGTTAGATTACCCGATTACCCGAAAAACAGCCAAATGTCATCTGGCAACATTGGGTTGCTGACTGAAATCAGATAGCAGTTGCGAAGTGGGCGCAGGGGCTAAATGTTCAAGTAATCAACTGATGATCACTAATAATCAATTTATGTTTTTTTATGGAATCTTTTATTTGCGATAACACTAATCTGGAATGCCAGAAGTCATGCATATATGCATGCTTTCTCCCTACACTTTACTACTGTGTGGGTGGTGTGAGGGGGGGGGGTAGATTGAGTAATTCAGAACAGGTCCAGATTGGTTTTTCTGGTAGTACAGAGTAACTGAATAAATTATTGCTCAATTTGCAGTGAATTTGGTTCCAGAGAGTGTAGAAGCAGAATTTACTTCTGCTCCCTCTACTTCTATTTTACTTTTATTTTCTCTGTTTGGTTCATTTCCTATTCTTCTCTGATTCTGTCCCTTCCTCCCCTCTTCTCCCCTTTCTTCTTTTCCAGTCCTTCCATAATATGCAAACTACTTTTTTCTTAGTGATTGTCTTACTCCTATGTTCTTCTATAATGACACTGTTGATATTATAATAATATGTTGAAAGTATGATCTTGGATGAAAAAAATAGTGACGCCACAATCTATCCTTTCTTCTATTCCAGTCCTTCCATAATATACAAACTACTTTCTTCTTAGTGATTGTCTTACTCCTATGTTCTTCTATAATGACACTGTTGATATTATAATATGTTGAAAGTATGATCTAAGATGAAAAAGAACATAGAGACGCCACAATCTATTAAAAATGTTTCCCAAACTTTACTATCAGTAGGCCTAACCTTATTCAACTTGGATGAAAATGTCCATCTATTGAATAGGCCTAATCAGTTTCGGGTTCTGTGTCAAAGTTAACATGCAAAATTAGTATAGCGGGTTTTGAGTTTTATATATCTTTGAAATTTCCACTAACAACGTGCATGCAGTGATTAGACATTTCATACAAATATCCTCAACCTCAACAGGATTTTACCCCGTAGCGAAGCACGGGTGACCTGCTAGTTACTTATGAGAGTAATAATGAATAAACAATACTGTTGAATGACTGCCAACCCATGTGATAGGTCTTAACTTCTATTCACCTTTTTCTTCACCTCAGGTAGCCTATTGTACACATATACAGGGTGTTTCAGGAGGAATCTGCCAAACTTTTTATACTGATTCCTGACACCAAAATAATGAAGAAGTTTCCAATTAAGGGTCCTAAAATGCTTTGTTTCCCCTCTAGACGCAATTTTGTTTTTTTCACTAATTTTTTATCTCTAAAATAATGGTTAAACTAATAACATTGAAACTTTGCACAAACATTCATGACAACTAGACAAAGCTACAATAAAATTATGACAATTTTTCAAATTCATAAAACAAAATGGCAGCGATTTGGAATTTTGTTTCTTAGATAACTCGAAACCCATTGATACTACAGAAATTTCAAATGGCTGCCATTTTGTTTTATAAATTTGAAAAATTGTCATAATTTTTTTGTAGCTTTGTCTAGTTGTCATAAAAGTTGGTGCAAAGTTTCAATGTCATTAGTTTAACCATTATTTAGAAAAAAAATTAGTGGAAAAAACAAAATGGCGTCTAGAGGGGAAACGAAGCATTTTAGGACCCTTGTTTACTGGAACGTTTTCATTATTTTGGTGTCAGGAATCAGTATGAGAAGTTTGGCAGATTCCTCCTGAAACATTCTGTATACAAGACAAGTGCATGTCCTGCCGATTGCTTAGGCTAGGCGTACACCGGTTAGTCAAGACAAGACAAGATGACATTAGTCACGTTTAGTCACAGTAATTCATACTGCTTATGAAGCAGTACACACCGTGTGTGCTGCTTCATAAGCAGCTATGTGAATTACTGTGACTAAACGTGACTAATGTCGTCTTGTCTTGTCTTGACTAACCGGTGTACGCCTAGCCTTATGGTTGCATGCTAATTTTCAGTTAATGTTATTGTAGAAATGCATGTACGCGGAATAAGGCTGGATGTATTGTGTGTGCTCTACCTTCATGGCAGGTGTATGCACATGTACTAGACATGTACAGTACGCTTCCTCACGCCTAGTCTGCTATTGTCAGAACGCATTGTAGCTATTGTGTCTACCTGGGTTCTGTCCAACAATAGCACACGGTGATAATGATATATGTGCGAATCTATGTTGGAGAAGGATGGAAATGGACGAGGCGAATGTAGAGGAAGAGGGAGAGAAGAAGAAGGTCCTGTAGCGTTACGTCCGAGTAGCGTTTCGTCCGACAGGAATGTCTCAGGTAGTTTTGGGATAAGGCAGGATACCTGGAGGAGTAGTGTTTCGTCCGACAAAACTTTTGACAAATGATAAAAACAAGAATTTCTGCATTGGCATAATGCATAATAAGAACAATTGAGTAAATGGAGATTGATAATACGATTGAAAAATTGTATCGATTTATCGAAAGAAAAAATAATAAGTGTAAAAAACAAAATGGCAGCTGTGTGAGTATTTTGGACAGTTAAAATATGATATTTAGATAATTATGATTTTTACCCAGGAACAATGCCCTAGCGTATTGATAGGGAGTTCTGAAACACCCTGTATATTCACTACCGTACATGGTTCGTAGACACTTCTACATTGTCATACTAGATCCCACTAGATTCTTTTGTTCTTACTAAGTACCACATACTCGCACATACAAAGTAGTTGAACCGATAAGACTCGAACTAATAAAGCTGAAACTTTCCGCAAACTAGTGTTTCATGCTAGCAACGCCGTCTTGAAAATGCGGGCAAAACTTTGAAAAATATCGCATTATTATTCAGAGATGAATTTTTAAAGCGACACAACTAGTATATCCTGTATATTCTTATGAAAACTCATATCTAGTAACAGCATGTATGACAGTGTTGCCACAGAACTTTGCATCAAATATAAATACCACATCCAGGTTGCCAGACTTGCTTATCATTAGTTTTTGAAACATTCAAGACCAGTGTCTCACCACTCTTTCGTGTCAGATGCAATTCATACTGAACGTATCTTCTTCCAATTTCAGCACTGCGAGCAAACGAGAATAAGCAACCGAGAGTTTTCGTCTTCAATTTTCTCGACTCTGAAAGAAAATGCGGTTTTCATTCAAATAGCTCGACTTCATAAATGATACAGTGGCCCAGCTGCTGGAAGTGGAAATCGGGTTCAATTTCTTCATTTCTGGCACATATTACAGAACTGCCAGGTCTTCAACTTGAGAAAGTGTCTCTGGAGCAATATAAAAATGTAGCCTATAGCAGGATTCATTTAATTTGGCGAAAACCAGCTGATTTGACGATCAGTAAACAGTTGATTTTACGCAGCTTTGACACAAAAATCCAAAGACTTGAAAGACCTTTTCAAAGAAGAACTTTGAAAGAATACCTTTTTAAAAGACCTTTTCAATAATCTGCGAGATTCAGCATTATATTGTAGGGTTTAAGTATTGTGGTACTGATCGCAAAATCAGCTGGTATTCGCCAAATTAAATAAAATAAAGCCTTGAACTAACAGCTGATTAGTTAAAATACCACACACTAGACATGAACACTATTATAACGCGGGAAAAACAATAATTGTGGATATCGTATTTTTGGGTAATCAGCTGGGAGGGATTTGATGGAAAACTTGAACGTGTAAATACGGCTAAATATTGGCTTTCCTCTTTTTCTCAACTATTTCTCTAAAGAGGGTGTTTCTAAAATAGACCGACAAACTTCGTGTATGGTTTTTTGACATTGAAATTAAGAGAAAAGTACCAGTAAACATGGGTCCTAAAATGCTTTATTTCCATTGTCGCCATTTTGTTTTTCCACTTTTTCTTCTTCAGAATGGTTCGACTAATTTTGTTGAAATTTGGCATGGTCAAGGCCAAGATGAAGGTCTGCTATAAAAAAGATGAAGTAACCTTATTTGACGAAATATTTCAAAATAACGGGCAACAACGAGTTTTTTAAATTTATAAATTCAAATGCCCGCCATTCTCTATTTGTCATTTATATTATGAATTTCTACCTACTCTTCGTTGTAATAATACTTCATCCTATATACTAACCTTGAGTGGAAGTACGTTATTTGAGCTTTTCAGTTTAAAGAACCTCACTAACTTTATTGAAGAATACAGTAACTCTGAACATAATACACTGAACATAAAAAAAGAGGGGAATAAACTAGAGTAAAGTTCAATCCACTTCAAACAACAAACTTAATTCAATTAGCATAATAATTATGCTAAATTATTAATTTTGTAAATTATTAATAAAATTTACAAGTCAGAGATGCTGAGAGATGAGAGCTAGTGTAAAACTCAATGTTTAGTTTATTTCTGTCATGTAGCATCTGTGGCACTTCACATACTAACTTTCATTCCTTCCCATGTTCTAATTCTTTCTCCGCCTCTTCATCATCTTCTTCTTTTTCCCCCTTCATCTTGTCTTTCTTCTCCTCCTCCTCCTTCTTCTCCTCCTCCTTCTCCTCCCTCCTCCTCCTCTTCATCCTCCTCCTTCTCTTCATCCTTCTTATCCTCCTCCTCCTCATTCTCCTCCTCTTCCTCCTGCTTCTCCTTCTCCTCCTCCTCCTCCTCCTCCCTCCTCCTCCTCCTCCTCCTCCTCCTCCTCCGCCTCCCTCTTCCTCGTCTTCCTGTTCCTCCTTCTCCTCCCGTTGCTCCTCCTCCTGCTCCTCCTCCTGCTCCTCCTCCTGCTCCTCCTCCTACCCCTCCTCCTGCTCCCCCTCCTCCTCGTCTACACTTTCCTCCTCCTTCTCCAACCCCCTCCTCTTTCTTTATGTGTATTTTCACTATTCTCTTATTTGTTTCCACTTTCCTTTTTTTTTTGTTAATACAGTATCTTATTCATTCCTACTTTATTCATTCTACTTTCCATCACCACTTATGATCATGATCTTTTCTATAGCTGTTAAATCATTCACTCTCTTATTCATCTTTCTTTTCATCAGCTTTCCTCTTCTGTCCTCTTCATTCCGCTATATATTATTATCACCCTTCTATCTCCATTCGTCCATAATTTCTATCTTGGACGTCTTGGACTTGTATTCCTGGATTCCTCTTTTTCATCTCCTTCTTTTTTTTATTTTTCTTCTCCTCGGGTTTCTTCTTATTCTTTTTCCTCATTCTTTTCTTCTTCACTTCCTTCTTAATTTTCTTCTTACTTTTTTTTTTCTTCTTTTTTTTCTTCTTCATCTTCGCCTCTTTCTTTTTTTCTTCTTCTTCTCTTTCTTCTTCTTCTTTCCCTTCTTCTACTTCTCCTTCTCCACATTTTTCTTCTTTCTCCCCTCTATATCCACACTTCTTCTTTCTATTTTTATTGCTTTATTTCCTTTTCTTTAATTTTCCTTCCTCTTCCATCCCCCTCTGCCGCATTCTCTATTCTTCTCTATTCTCCTCTCTTCTACTCTATTCTATTCTATAATTCCCCCCTCCCACCACCTACTATTTTCTCTCATGCGTTCCCCAGGGGGGGGGGGGGGGGGCCCCACACTTGCTCATCCAAGATGCATTAAAACTAGAGAACGTCAGTCGTTCAAAGTTGCGTCTGCCAGCAGCAATTTTATTCTCTGTTCAAAACTCAACCACCCTTTCAATGCAACTCATAACTACTCGCACACACATATACTTTACACATACTATACTAACTCAACACATACATTCGTAAGATGAACTACTCTACAATTTCTGCACAACTGGAACTGAGCATAGAGGAAAATTTCATCCAACTTTCGAAAATTAAGTTCAACCAGTATGAAATTCAATATTCCACCTACCATATACCTAACCTAGACTGACAGGATTGAATGAATTCCATAGTTGTTTGTTTTCACCGTCTTGTATTGTATTCTACAGTATTCATGTTTCAATGTGTTTTGATTAATAGACTTTAGATTGGTGTTGGCTCTCGGAATGAGAGTTATCACTGAATACTGAGCAAATAAAGATTTTCAATTAGTCTACTAGAACTGGAGCATAATATTATTGCATTCACTCGTATTGGTTTTCCATTGTGGCTGTGTAATGCTTACTTTTAAGCCTTAGGTTCATTCTATGAGAAAGTTAATATCAATGAATAAAATGATATTATTAGGTAATTTTGAAGTCTTTCGCAGTATTTTAGACGTATTTTATTTCCAGTCAAGCTTTGTTTCTAAACCAATTTATCCATCAATAAATAAAAGATAAACGCTTTGATAGATGAAAATAATATAGGTAGATAAATAAATATAGATATATATTGTTAGATAAGAATTAAAACATAATTCTATTACACTGGTAATGGAAAAATGTATCGTAGAATTAATAATATTGTAACTGAAAGGAATAATATCAATTAAGAATATTATTAGGCCTATGAGTAGGGCCAATCATAAGATAGTAGCGAAGCGTAGTATACTTATTTATCCATATTTCCTATAGGAAATATACCCGGCGATGACCAAATAAGTATACCACGCTTCGCCACGGTCATAAGACTATAATTTCGGGTTGCACCAAGCAAAATAAATTTCAATTGAGTATCAGTACATTGCTAATAGAATGGGATTAACTGATTGAAAATAAATTGTTTATACCGGTTGGGGCAAATCAACATGTTAAGCATATCAATTAGGCAGGTAAAAGTAGGTGGCTTTAGGATTGTTTAGTGTACCCTAAGAGTGAGCAAGGTTGAAAAGTTTTATGGAGTGAATGAAGAAGAACGTTAACCAAGATTAGGGCAGGGCCTTGTCGCTGCCTTACAAAGGGCCAACAGGGATTTTATTTGTACTTTATCGTAGTCTCAGGGGGCACCGGGTCATTCTTAGGGCGGCCCCTATTCAAGTCTAAGCTCCCCTCCCTCCTTTCCCTTCCTCCCCCACCACCATCGCACAAGGGATATCTTGATTGTGATTCACTTGAATCACACAGACATACTGTATTCCACACCAATTCTTATTGGCTTCTGTTTCATTCTTTCTCAAGTCTTTCCAATTGTATTTTCTTGGAATTTTTTTTCTTCTTCTCCTCCGCCTCCGCCGCCCCCTCCTCCTCAACCTTCTTCTACTTCTTCTTCTTCTTCTTCTTCTTCTTCTTCTTCTTCTTCTTCTTCTTCTTCTTCTTCTTCTTCTTCTTCTTCTTCTTCTTCTTCTTCTTCTTCTTCTTCTTCTTCTTCTTCTTCTTCTTCTCTTCTTCTTCTTCTTCTTCTTCTTCTTCTTCTTCTTCTTCTTCTTCTTCTTCCTCTTCTTCTTCTTCTTCCTCTTCCTCTTCTTCTTCTTCTTCTTCTCTCCTTCCTCCTTCTCTCCTCCTTCCTCCTTCCTCCTCCTCCCTCTTCCTCTTCTCCTTCCTCTCCTCCTTCTTCCTCTCCTTCTCCTCCTTCTCTTCTTCTCCTCCTTCCTTCCTTCTTCTTCTTCTTCTTCTTCTTCTTCTTCTTCTTCTTCTTCTTCTTCTTCTTCTTCTTCTTCTTCTTCTTCTTCTTCCAGCAACATACTTCATACTCGTGACCGAGCGCTGTGATTGGGAGTTGAACGGCCTATCAAGGTGAACGCCTGCCATTGGCCTATATATAAGCTCCTCCCACAATGGGAGGTTTCTACTTGTTGGAATCGCCATTGCTATGACGTTCGTATAAACCGCCCATCGTGGGCGGAGCTTATCTAGGCCAATTATGGCAGTAGTTCACCTTGATAGGTCATTCAACTGCCAATCACGCAGCGCTCGGTCATGAGTATGAATTCTGCCGCACTTTACTTTTCAGTAAAGATTTATATATATTGAGATTGATAATGGTTTAACAACCGAAACCGGTATCTTGTTATTTTAATAAATTTTTGGTATAAATTTTACAACTTTGAGTATTTTTTATCATTATGGATAACTACCACAATATAACGTTCACTACAACACAAAAAAATAGTTTGAGCTCTTGACGCTCATATAGCGAATCGTTCTCACTCTAGATGTAATCCTTAATAATACTCCAATGAAGATTCTGTTTGTCAACAAACATCTTTCAATTCAAGTGTATTTCAAACGCTCAGAAAGTACTAATATTATTATTCCAATTTTAAAGACGTACTACTATTGATTGCCCAGTAGTGCTGTAATGCTGGAAAGAATATTTCATTGCATTTTCAAGTAAAGAGTCTCTTTCTTTCCCCTTGTTTCTTTGTTATCCTTTCTCTTATGAGTCACTCCAGCCAGGGGTTGAAGTCAATTAGGGTGACATTTCTAGCAGCTTTTTCTACCTTTTCCTCTCCTTCTTTTCTGTGACGCTTTCCCTTTTTACTAACAGTCAATTTCCTTTTTTGTCGCGTTTATTGGCTTCAACGACGTGGAAGGAATAAACAGGTGTTTGAATAAGAAAAGAAAATTTTCTTGCACATTTTGTTTTAACTATTGAGAGATGACATATTTCACTTTAGCTCGATAAATAAAATCATCATTTAACCATCAAATATTTCTAAATCATTGATAGTAATTTTTTATACCAACAACATAACTCTTATCAATAACTCATTCATTCAAAGTCGAAATTCAGTCAACTCAAACAAGCAATGATAAACTTTGAATTAAAATTCATGAACCTACGCAACTAGGACCAATAAACTAATCTGACGTCAATTTCTTGACGTAATATCATGTATATTGAATTTATTATTCAATTATTGTATTTAAAATATTCAATTATTGTATTTTCGTGCATCTGGACGGAGAAGTCATGGGACGGAATAAAAAATGAAATTTCATGGTTTGAAATTCACTTCTGGAACATCAAAAGAGTCAACGTCAACAACCTTGCTATCAGACTGTTCAATGTTGTATAGAGCCTTCCTGATTGGTTATACCAGAATCACCTATTCACTTCATTAACAGGCCCACCGACTTCATCAAGTAAGATGTTGAATATGCTAAAGCACACAGCCTTGGCTTGTTCTATAGCTTATCATCATCACTCACGATACATTGCTGAAGCTAGCGCGTTGTCTTGGCTTTGCTGTGAATGTGAATAGCGAATGCTGTTTGTCTTGGAACCCCCCGACTTATTATATCTCCTCGAATTCAGTTGCTGTTTGAAACAGCACACAAATGCATTGCCACGAATCCGTGGGATAAGTTGCAAGGCTTGCAATATTATACGTTACGTAAATTATTCAAGTTACTTTTTTACATACCTCACATCCTATTCATAAGCAGCTATGTGAATTACCTAGCCTAATAGTGTTTCAACTAGCTTAAATCCGTTTCACCAGCTCTTTTTAGGAAGACAGAAAAATACTCTAATCCTGAATTCTGCTATATTCTTGAGTGTGTTTACCATTAATGATTCGATAATTTTATTGGATTATTTTGTTGATTATTCTGGAGGGTGAGATGGAAATGTTTCAAGATGTCTTTAGAATGATGGATGAATGATGGGAGTCGATATTTCTACACTTGTTGTGTTTTGGCTTTATAAAAACCATTCTGTAACTACAGATTGTAGCTATTGTAGAAATGCTCAAGTGAAATAAGCTGGTAAGCGAAGCGAGCCTGCCGACTATAAAGAATATAAAAATAAATAACGTTATTCTATTAAGAGGTTCATAAACATTACCTGTAGATAACAGTTTTTTTCTTAATTAAACACTTCAAAGTCTACTAAAATACAATCCAACCCTGAGAATAACCAAAGATCAATCTCTCATTTCAACTACAGTGAAAAAGACGGAGGCAATCTCGCGTTGTTTAATTGCATCTGAAAAATTCTGCCAGAATTCGAAATTAAAACAATTAATCAAGATGCTTGATCTGTGTTTGAGCTTAGAGTGAGTAAGCAGAGAGCGCCACTGTAAATCAGAATACAAAGCATTAGTCACGGGCGGAATGCTAATAAACGACAAGATAATGCGAACGGTGGGAGGGGGAAAGAAGAAGGTTCATGAAGACGGAGGTGGTGAAGAAGAAAGGAGTGGTGGAAGGAGGGGAAGAAGAGGAGGAGGAAGAAGAAGGAAAACTTCACTTTGCAGATCGTCTTCTAGAATATTTGGTGACTTAAAATCTAATTAACAAGAATTTATCAATGAGTCGGCTGGGTTCAAATGAATCTTTGCTTTCTCGCTACGTCCTCCTTTATCAAATTTTCCACTTTGAATCGTGTTTCTCACTCCTACTCATCTGTAGTTGATTATTTTTTACTCTCCACTTCCTCTTTTATCAAATTTTCTCCTTCAACTTACATCCCTCTCTATCATTTCTCTATTCTTATTCCCTGTTTTTTCGTACATACCTCCCTGATGACACATTCATCAAATACATTTATCATCATTCATATGGGGATCTGATAATCCTATTTATATCATGCTCATTTCTGATTCTTCTTCTGTGTATTAACTTTTTGATAACATTTCAGTCTATAATAATCATTATTCTTTATTGTATCCATATTTTTATTATTCATTCTTCTATTATTATCAATGATTTTCATTTACAAAGCTTCATGTGTCCTTTGTATTGTGTTTTCCACCTTCCTTTGCCCTTTTTAAGTGTTTCTCCTTTGTAATCTCAATAAATCAGTTATCATGAGACGTGAACGATCAAATTTATTCAGCAATGAAAATACTTGAACAATGCTTGAACTGTGTATAAAATCCTTCCATTGAAATACTTCCTAATTCTTAAATCATTTAGCCTCCAAACTCCGCCTACTATCTTCATTCATTTCATTTCATTTCGTTTATTTAAACACAATTTCCAAAAACAATACAATAATACAACATATAAATACAATACAAAATTGGAAAAAGTGGTTAGGTGACCTCATTGAAATCGCGTTGAGGCACCATCACGTTAAAAAAAAAGAATAGCCTTATCTAAGAATAGCCTAACTTGTGATAGGCCTGAAATGAATGACTCAGCTACTTCTGAATTCGACCGGTAGATGGCTGCAGTTACTGGGTGTTTTATAGCTTCAATTTCTACAGACACGCCTCCATGCTAGCTCCGCCTCTCTACCCTGATTGGTCGGCAATGCACAACGCAGCTAGTTCTGAATTCTATCGTCTTCTTCTTCCTCTCCATCTTCTTCTTCCTCCCCTTTCTCTTCTCCGTCTCTTCTTCTTCTTCTTCTTCTCCTCCTTATCCTTCTTCTTTTCTTCTTCTACTCATTCTTCTTTTAATTTTTCTTCTTTTTCTCCTCGTCTTCCTCCTCCTCCTCCTCCTCCTCCTCCTCCTCCTCCTCTTCCTCTTTCTTCTTCCCATCTTTTTCAGCATAATAATCATAATCTTTTTCCTTATTCTTTTTTGTCCGTATCTTCCTACATCCTCTGTTCGAATCCAATTCTCACATCTCTCCCGCTTTATTCGCTCTCCTCCATTATCACGTCTTCTCGATCATCATCCTTATCAGCTATCCTTAGTAACTATTCCCGTTTCATTTTGATACTCTGCTTTCCCCCCTCCCTCCTTATTCCGCCACTATCAGCACAGCAGCAGCCAAGTATTGCAATTAATGTGACCAACTTTCGTCTGGCGACACAAACTTCCAGTCTCTTCCCCGCTTTTCTCCACACTGAGTTAGCGTCATTATGCGTATTTCTCGTTGCCAACATTTGTTATATTAAACGCCTGACATTTCTGTCATTGAGTAATTTGTGCATTATCTGCTCAGTAGCATGGATGACTATCATTTGTGTTGAGTTTGAAAGATCTGATGAATGAGGTTGATGAAAAATAGATCTACAAAATAATGCTAATGAAAGACTGTGATATATGATTTAGAAGTCTACAAAATACTATAGCCTATATTAAAAGAAGATTACAAATGTAATATACACCCTGTGAAATGAGAGACCTTAATAATTAGTTGTCTAATGTAAGGCTTTATCTACGTGAATGAATACATAGTTTGTTATTTCTATTAGTCAGTCAATATTTTACATATCAGTTGTACAGCTAATCTTTTCATATAATTATTACCCTGCATATAAAAGAATATTACAAATTTTGTATATATATAACATAGTATACATAGTTAGTAGTTATACATAGTACATTCGGTCTATTAGTATGAAACTTTCTCACTATAAACATCGTGAAGATTCTTGAACTGTATTATTTCAAAACAATGTTTATCGATAACTAAAATTTACTTGAAATTATCGCCATTATTATAATATTCTTAAGTGATGAATGTATCCAATTATTATTATCCATTATGTACCACAATGAGAACATTCGATTTTTATTTATTGTTGATTTGTACAGAGATTGTGATCAAACTGTTCAATGATTCCGGTAGCCTAGTATGGTATAAGCCTCAAATCCGTATGATCAGTTTCCAGTAAAACAATAAAACAACCTTGAATAGTTAAATTGGCTTGATAAGGTATCCACACACTGGACATGTACTGTTTTATGGTTACTTTTACTTTTTCAGGCTAGGCGTACACCGGTTAGTCAAGACAAGACAAGACGAGATTAGTCACGTTTAGTCACAGTACTTCACATAGTTGTTTATGAAGTAACACCAATTGATTAGTCATTGCATTGATGTGTGCTGCTTCATAAGCAACTATTTGAATTATTGTGACTAAACGTGACTAATGTCGTCTTGTCTTGTCAGTAATTCACATAGTTGTTTATGAAGCAACACCCATTAATTAGTCATTGCATTCGTGTGTGCTGCTTCATAAGTAACTATGTGAAGTACTGTGACTAAACGTGACTAATCTCGTCTTGTCCTGTCTTGACTAACCGGTGTACGCCTAGCCTTACTTTTTTATGGTTCAGCAAGCCATGATATGGATGTTTAGTGAGTGGGTATCTCACCACAGCTGTTCTATCCCTTGGTTTGTTATATTCTCCAGTGTATAGCAGGATTCTTTTAACTTGTCAGAAAACAGCTGATTTAACGTCAGTAAACGAGCGTACATCAATCAGCTGTTTTCTGACAATTTAAAAGAATCCTGCTATATGAGAACCACACAAATTCAGCTGTTCTTCAACTTTATCTTAATTCAATTTACTTTATTTTAATTTTTACAATTGGATACGAGTTCTCTTTGTGCACATATGACTCAACGAAACATCTTTTTACCATCAGCACTATCTAATTGAAGTCTTATGCCCGGTTTTTCAGTCGCTCAATAGACAGTTTATGGATCCAATAGCACTATTGAATCAATAACCATGTGTTTTCAAATGCAAAAAAAAGAGTTATTTGTTCAATAAGTTTATTGAACGACTGAAAAACCGGGCACTAATCTAAAGCCAAGCTTGGAAAGCTGCTGTTCGTCATTGGGAAGCTTTGCTGGTAGTTTATCGAGTAACTGGATAAAGGAGACGCTGGAGCTGGTAAGCTGGAGCCTGATACTGGATGATGTCTGGAGGATTGCGGTGGGGGGGCTGAAGGGTGGGAGGTGGAAGGTGGGGGGTAGTTTTCAATCACATTGGAATTAGAAGGTGTCGCAATGACTTGGAACCAACCAAACTCCACCCTTGGGGCGGCCTTATTCGCGAATTACTCGCGTCGCCGTTTATTGAAGAGACTCTCTCTTCCACTACATCCCCTCAATTGCTGCTGAAACACACATTTGAGACTTGACAATGTATCGAATGTCTGAGTAAGGCCCTGCGCCCACTTAGCAACTGCAATCTGACTATAGTCGCCAACCGTCGGAGTTTCCATCTTGTCTAAAACCGAAGTACAACATTTGTCCGCACACGGACAGTCAACTGTGTGAGCATTTGCATGCGATTTGCCTTCGCGAATGCAAGATGGACATCGCTATGTTGTCAGATTCAGATGGAAAAAATTATTTTGATTGCTATCAACTATGCAAATTAAAAAAATCAAAGAGGTAGTATTGGGTACACCCATATATGAAGAATAATATGAAACGTAGGCTTTTTATTACAGCCAAAGAACTGTCACAAACAGATAGGAAATTCATAGCATTTAATCAAATTTCTATCGAAAACATCAATAAAAATTTGTAGAACATGAGAAACACACATGAGTTCCTGCTGCAACGCAAATGTGACCTCGGATCCACGGTTGCCTCCAAATCGTTTCCGACTCGTCTGCAATTGGTCACCTCGTGGGCGGTTTCCCACTACTATCCATTGCCGAGGTCAGATAGCAAAAGCATCGCAAACTTTCTTCTGACTGTAGTCATACAGCAGTTGCTTAGTGGGCGCAGGCGATAATTTGTAAATCTGTTTGGTTGTTTTTGTATAAGAGTATTAAACAGTATAGGTTGATGAGAATGAAGAGGAGATTAGTAGGAGAGGGAGGGGGTGTGGGGATGATGATGATGAGGAGGAGGAGGAGGAGGGAGGGGCAAAAGATGATGAAGGGTAAGAGGAGGAGGTGAAGTAGGAGGGGGAAGAGGAGGGGTGGAGGAGGAGGAAGGAGGAAGATGATGAAGAGTAGAGAGAGGATGAAGAGTAGAGAGAGGATGAAGAGTAGAGAGAGGATGAAAGATGTATTTCAGTGAGAAAATTGTCGTAGTATTAGTAAGAGTGATGAGTGTAGTGAGAGTGAATTGGAGGACTGATAGAATTCGGTGGTTTACCCCTCTAATAGATTTCGCCTCGTCCCACTCAGAATCGGGTAAGAAACTCTTCCACAATCACAACCACAAATCACATTGAGACTATTCGTAATCGATCCCCTTCTCCTTAATTTGAATATGGAGTTAGTCAAATAATTGATCAGTCTAATAATTTATTAATAGTTAAAAAGTATAATAAGTTAGTATAATAGTCTAAAACTTTTCATTGATTTTGAGCCTTTATTTTGCTACAGAGTGTTTACAATGTTTTTGTACATAGTAAAAATATAGTGTTTTGCAAACATTATGCTTGCACTATTGCGTGCTTGCAAATATTCGTGAGTTTCTCCCCCTGTAACGGTAGTTTGTGACGTAAGCAACACGAATACGCGAGAATCCCGGGTCAAAGTCCACTACTAGAAGACAAAATTGGTGTTTTTCTCAATAATAACGGTACTTTTTGAAGCAGTTTTCGGTTATGACGTCTAATATTCGTGAGTTTCTCCCCCTGTAACGGTAGTTTGTGACGTAAGCAACACGAATACGCGAGAATCCTGGGTTAAAGTCCACTACTAGAAGACAAAATTGGTGTTTTTCTCAATAATAACGGTACTTTTTGAAGGAAATTCAAGCAATTCTCGGTTATGACGTCAAATATTCGTGAGTTTCTCCCCCTGTAACGGTAGTTTGTGACGTGAGCAACACGAATACGCGAGAATCCCGGATCAAAGTCCACTACTAGAAGACAAAATTGGTGTTTTCTCGAATATAACGGTACTTTTGAAGAAAATCGCACAATTCTCGGTTATAACGTCAAATATTCGTGAGTTTCTCCTCCTGTAATGGTAGTTTGTCACATAAGCAACACCAATACGCGAGAACATCACGTCCAAGTCCACTACTAGAAGACAAATTGGTGTTTTCTCAATAATAACGGTACTTTTGGAGAAATTCGCGCAGTTTTCGGTTATGACGTCGAATATTCGTGAGTTTCTCCTCCTGTAACGGTAGTTTGTGACGTAAGCAACACGAATATGAGAATTCGGGTCAAAGTCCACTACTAGAAGACAAAATTGGTGTTTTTCTCAATAATAACGGTACTTTTTGAAGAAATTCGCGCAGTTTTCGGTTATGACGTCGAATATTCGTAAGTTTCTCCTCCTGTAACGGTAGTTTGTGACGTAAGCAACACGAATACGCGAGAATCCCGGGTCAAAGTCCACTACTAGAAGACAAAATTGGTGTTTTTCTCAATAATAACGGTACTTTTTGAAGAAATTCGTGCAGTTTTCGGTTATGACGTCGAATATTCGTAAGTTTCTCCTCCTGTAACGGTAGTTTGTGACGTAAGCAACACGTATACGCGAGAATCGTGGGTCAAAGTCCACTACTAGAAGACAAAATTGGTGTTTTTCTCAATAATAACGGTACTTTTGAAGAAATTGGCGCAGTTTTCGGTTATGACGTCGAATATTCGTGCGTTTCTCCTCCTGTAACGGTAGTTTGTGACATAAGCAACACGAATACTCGAGAATCCCGGGTCAAAGTCCACTACTAGAAGACAAAATTGGTGTTTTTCTCAATAATAACGGTACTTTTTGAAGAAATTCGCGCAGTTTTCGGTTATGACGTCGAATATTCGTGAGTTTCTCCTCCTGTAACGGTAGTTTGTGACGTAAGCAACACGTATACGCGAGAATCGTGGGTCAAAGTCCACTACTAGAAGACAAAATTAGTGTTTTTCTCAATAATAACGGTACTTTTTGAAGAAATTCGCGCAATTTTCGGTTAGACGTCGAATATTCGTGAGTTTCTCCTCCTGTAACGGTAGTTTGTGACGTAAGCAACACGAATACGCGAGAATCCCGGGTCAAAGTCCACTACTAGAAGACAAAATTGGTGTTTTCCTCGATTACAACGGTACTTTTGAAGGAATTCACGCAGTTTTCGGTTATAACGTCAAATATTTGTGAGCTTCTGTTCCTGTAACGGTAGTCTGTGACGTAAGCAACACGTATACGCGAGAATCGTGAGTCAAAGTCCACTACTAGAAGAGAAAATCGGTGGTTTTCTCAATAATAACGGTACTTTTTGAAGAAACTCTCGCGATTATCGGTTATGACGTCGAATATTTGTGAGTTTTTCCTCCTGTAACGGTAGTTTGTGACATAAGCAACACGAATACGTGGAAGTATCGGGTCAAAGTCCACTACTAGAAGACAAAATTGGTGTTTTTCTCGATTATAACGGTACTTTTTGAAGAAATTCGCGCAGTTTTCGGTTATGACGTCGAATATTCGTGAGTTTCTCCTCCTGTAACGGTAGTTTGTGACGTAAGCAACACGTATACGCGAGAATCGTGGATCAAAGTCCACTACTAGAAGACAAAATTGGTGTTTTCTTCAATTATAACGGTACTTTTTGAAGAAATTCGCGCAGTTTTCGGTTATGACGTCGAATATTCGTAAGTTTCTCCCCCTGTAACGGTAGCTTGTGACGTAAGCAACACGAATACGCGAGAATCCTGGGTCAAAGTCTACTACTAGAAGACAAAATTGGTGTTTTCTCAATAATAACGGTACTTTTTGGAGAAATTCGCGCAGTTTTCGGTTATTACGTCTAATATTCGTGAGTTTCTCCTCCTATAACGGTAGTTTCTGACGTAAGCGACACGAATACGCGAGAATCCCGGGTCAAAGTCCACTACTAGAAGACAAAATTGATGTTTTTCTCGATAATAACGGTAGTTTTTGAAGAAATTCGCGCAGTTCTCAGTTATGACGTCGAATATTCGTGCGTTTTCCTCCTGTAACGGTAGTTTGTGACGTGAGCAACACAAATACGCGAGAATCCCAGGTCAAAGTCCACTACTAGAAGACAAAATTGTTTTTTTTCTTGAAAATAACGGTACTTTTTGAAGAAATTCGCACAGTTCTCGGTTATGACGTCGAATATTCGTGAGTTTTCCTCCTGTAACGGTAGTTTGTGACGTAAGCAACACGAATACGCAGAATCCCAGGTCAAAGTCCACTACTAGATGACAAAATTGGTGTTTTTCTCGAAAATAACGGTACTTTTTGAAGAAATTCGCGCAGTTTTCGGTTATGACGTCGAATATTCGTGAGTTTCTCCTCTTGTAACGGTAGTTTGTGACGTAAGCAACACGAATACGCGAGAATCCTGGGTCAAAGTCCACTACTAGAAGACAAAATTGGTGTTTTTCTCAATAATAACGGTACTTTTTGAAGAAATTCGCGCAGTTTTCGGTTATGACGTCGAATATTCGTAAGTTTCTCCTCTTGTAACGGTAGTTCGTGACGTAAGCAACACGAATACGCGAGAATCCTGGGTCAAAGTCCACTACTAGAAGACAAAATTGGGGTTTTCCTCTATAACAACGGTACTTTTTGAAGAAATTCGCGCAGCTCTCGGTTATGACGTCGAATATTCGTGAGTTTCTCCCCCTGTAACGGTAGTTTGTGACGTGAGCAACACGAATACGCGAGAATCCCGGATCAAAGTCCACTACTAGAAGACAAAATTGGTGTTTTTCTCGAATATAACGGTACTTTTTAAAGAAATTCGCGCAATTCTCGGTTATAACGTCGAATATTCGTGAGTTTCTCCTCCTGTAACGGTAGTTTGTGACGTAAGCAACACTAATTCGCGAAAATCCTTGGTCAAAGTCCACTACTAGAAGACAAAATCAATGTTTTTCTCAATAATAACAGTACTTTTTGAAGAAATTCGCGCAGTTTTCGGTTATGACGTCGAATATTCGTAAGTTTCTCCTCCTGTAACGGTAGTTTGTGACGTAAGCAACACGTATACGCGAGAATCGTGGGTCAAAGTCCACTACTAGCAGACAAACTTGGTGTTTTTCTCAATAATAACGGTACTTTTTGAAGAAATTGGCGCAGTTTTCGGTTATGACGTCGAATATTCGTGAGTTTCTCCTCCTGTAACGGTAGTTTGTGACATAAGCAACACGAATACTCGAGAATCCCGGGTCAAAGTCCACTACTAGAAGACAAAATTGGTGTTTTTCAATAATAACGGTACTTTTGAAGAAATTCGCAGTTTTCGGTTATGACGTCGAATATTCGTGAGTTTCTCCTCCTGTAACGGTAGTTTGTGACGTAAGCAACACGTATACGCGAGAATCGTGGGTCAAAGTCCACTACTAGAAGACAAAATTGGTGTTTTTCTCAATAATAACGGTACTTTCTGAAGAAATTCGCGCAGTTTTCGGTTATGACGTCGAATATTCGTAAGTTTCTCCCCCTGTAACGGTAGCTTGTGACGTAAGCAACACGAATACGCGAGAATCCTGGGTCAAAGTCTACTACTAGAAGACAAAATTGGTGTTTTTCTCAATAATAACGGTACTTTTTGAAGAAATTCAAGCAATTCTCAGTTATAACGTCAAATATTCGTGAGTTTCTCCCCCTGTAACGGTAGTTTGTGATGTAAGCAACACGAATAGGTGAGAATCTCTGGTCAAAGTGCACTACTGGAAGACAAAATAGGTGTTTTTCTCAATGTTACGTAGCTTTGATTCAATAATCCAAACTTTTTAAAGACTTGAAGACCTTTTAGGCCCGCTTTCCCCAACGCTGCTTTCAAGCAATACATCTGGCTTAATAAGCCTCATTCGGAGAATAGGAAAAGTATAGAGAAAAAATTGAGCGTCAGCTGTTATTACTTGAGCAGCGTTGGGGAAAGCGATCCCTAATAATTCTGGAAAGATTCTACATGATCAATATTTGTTCCAAAAATTTCATCCTGAAACATTTTAGTATCGATTTTTAACCATTAGTATAAAAATAAAATATTTTCATAATTATCTGACTTTGATGCATACATTATTGTATTCCAGCAAGGGGGTTGATCCTCATTCTTATTCTGTAATTTGTGCCTTTGAGCCAGAATCAAGATAGACCGTGTTTGAAGTCGTAGACAGGACCTCAATCATAGAGAGACAGAGAGCTCTGACAGAGACTAGCTGCTCTAGGAACGGAAGGAATTCTCTTGAAATGGTAACAGCCTCATTTCATATTCAGCTATCGATTGGAGACGGCTTGGAATAGCAAGTGGTTCCAGTCAGACCCTGCAATCATCACTTGCAAGTGTCTTTCCACCAAGATCGCACATTTTGAGGTCGTTATTTCAAAGCATCCACATTTCAAACTCCAGCTGCTGATAATAATTTGAATTCAATGGGAAATATCGGGTGGACATGTACAAGTAGAGAATATTGGGAGGTATTTGAGAGTATACGAGTATTTCGAGTAACTTAAGTTGCATATATTTGATGAAGTTCTTTTCAATCTCCATCCACGTGTGTTTGGATACGTAAAATTTGTCATTCCTTATGTTGTAAATATTGGAGAAATTGTTGTATAGGAAGTTTGATATAGCTTGAGTTATGGCTAAAAATTTGGTAATTTGTACAACTCACTATTTGCGATCACGCTTATACAGGGTGCTTCAGAACTCCCTACCAATATTCTAGGGCATTGTTCCTGGGTAAAAACCATATCTAAATATCATATTTAAATTGTCCAGAAGTCTTAGTTACTCACACAGCTGTCATTTTGTTTTTTTCACTTTTGAAAAGGAACATTGCCCTAGAGCCTAGAATATTGGTAGGGAGTTCTGAAACACCCTGTAGATTGGTTAGCTCGGTCAAATCCACCACAACTTTACCAACTCCCATTAGATCAACATTGAGAAGACACTTGAATCATAATGTCAAGCACACTTCTAACCCACAACTTGCGTTTGCCAGTGTAATTTTTCACCATTTTGAGCTATCAAAAATTCTGAATATCAGCGTATAGAAATTAATTTTCACCTTTGAGAAGTGATAGGGTTGAAAACAAATAGAGCCTGCAGAAATGCATTTTTTTTTCTTTGAGCGCGAACCGCATCAGAATTGGTTTACTCAAACTTCTTACGTACTTTCAAAAATCTACTCTTCACGGCCCCAAACTCTTCTAATTACAATAAATGACATCAGTAAAACTATATATTCAGTGCAATAATACGGTTGACACTAAGGAGGCTGTATAATTATTATATTTTACTCATTGAATGTCTATTGGTGGCTGACATTGGTAATATTGCACTATTGTGCATTCTTGTTTGGCTAGCTCGTTAAAATTCGCTATACTTTTCCCAACTACCAATGAGATGAGTGAATCATATTATTATAATTCATACATATTATAATTAATACATTTCAAGGTTAGTGAGTATCCTACTAACATTGAAGAATGAATGTGTTTGGATCAATAAATCAACAAACTTTTTACTAGGAAAACCTTGAAATTCTTTCACAAACACATAAATAACAACAGTAAGCAAGAATCAGATGAAATGTGTTAATTAATAAATCAACAGCACTAACAATACTAAAAAACATGACTTCTTTCCATAAACATATAAATAATACGAAGCCAGATACATCAGAGGGCTGAAATTAAGAAGGAACCATTTTTTGTTTGAAAGTTCAGTGCCCTCAGCTTGCATTCCATCTCCCTGATAAATCAGCGCTGATAATTCCCTGATTGGGTTTGGAAGAGTTTTTGTACCGTTAACTCATTCCCGGTCTGTTCCTCATTTCGTCTCTCTCCCTCATTCCGTCTTTCTCATTCCCTTCCCGGTCCTCATTCCCTCTCCGTTCCACTCTTCTCTGTTTTCCTCCTCGGTTTCCAGTTTTTCTGTCTCTTTCTTCAGCTATTTCGCAAATTTTCGCGCGCGCTAAATGATTGGTGGCAGCCGGCATTGCACAAGGTTCCCTAATTGAATTAAACTTTCGATGGTTATTTATCACTCCATGGACGATTTGTCAGTTAGGCATGGCCCTTTCTCTGATTCTTTCATCTTTCTTTCTCACTATACTTCTCTTTAACTCTCTCTCTCTCTCTTTTACCATTCATTTCGTCCTACTTCACCTACTTCTCTTCTATCCTTTTTTTTTTCTTTTTCATCATCTTCTGCTTCTTCTTCTTCTTCTTCTTCTTCTTCTTCTTCTTCTTCTTCTTCTTCTTCTTCTTCTTCTTCCTCTTCTCTTCCTCTTCTTCTTCTTCTTCTCCTCTTTTCGTCGTCGTCTTCTTCATCTTCTTCTCCTTCTTTCCTTCTTCTTCTTCTCTCTTCTTCTTCTTCCTCTTCTTCTTCTTCTTCTTCTCTCCTCCTTTTCTTCCTCTTCTTCCCTCTTTTCCTATTCCTTCTTCTTCTTCTTCTTCTTCTTCTTCTTCCTCTTTCGTCGTCGTCGTCGTCGTCGTCTTCATCTTTTTCTCCCTCTTTTCCTTCTTCTTATTCTTCTTCATCCTTTTCTTTTTCTTCTTCATCTCCTCCTTCTTCTTCCTCTTCTTTTCCTCTTTCCCTATTCTTCTTCTTCTTCTTCTCATTTCGTCGTCGTCGTCGTCGTCATCTTCTTCTCTTCTTCTTCTCCTTATTCTTCTTCTTCTCCTTTTTCTTCTCCAATTTCTTCTTCTTCTTCTTCTTCTTCTTTTCTCCTCTTCTTCTTCTTCTCTTCTTCTCTCCTCCTTCTTCTTATTCTTCCTCTTTTTCTTCTTTTTCTTCTCCTCCTCTTCCTCCTCCTTCTCCTCCTCTCTCAGCCATATTTTCCACTGCTCTTTCGAAATTCTAAGATTTCATCATGTCACATTATCGTTCTATATTTTATACACTATTTACATACACTATTTTCATACACTATTTTGCTTTTTCAACATCATCATCATCATCATCTTCATCCTTCTCCTTACTTCTTCTTCTTCTTCTTTTTCTTTTTCTCATGCATCTCTCGTCACATTTATCGCAGGCAGCGGGCCTCAATTGGCGAAACGTTTAATTCAGTCTGGTGTGGTGATGGAGGCCGGAATTAAATGATCAGTTATTTCTATAATATTAGCAATGACGGCGCGGCTGCGAGCAACAGCTTGCCAAGTCATTCATTACTCACAACTCATCTTCTCTATCTCTTTTCTCTCTCTCTCTCCTCTTTCTCTACTCATCATTCTCTCCAATCCCCTTTTTCTTCTAATTCTCTTTCCATTCCATAGGAGAATATCCTAGCTACACGGAAAGCAGATCTTGTCAATTCTGTTATCCCGCTTTAAGTTTGGATTGTACATTGTGGATTGTACAGTTTGTGTACTAAAGTACTTTTATCCTAATACTGTTATTCTGAATTTTTCTCTTCTCCTGTTTTACTCTCCTCTTGTTCTTTTCTTCCTCTCCTTCTTCTTCTTCTTCTTCTTCTTCTCTTCTTCTTCTTCTTCTCTTCTTCTTCTTCTTCTTCTTCTTCTTCTTCTTCTTCTTCTTCTTCTTCTTCTTCTTCTTCTTCTCTTCTTCTTCTTCTTCTTCTTCTTCTTCTTCTTCTCTTCTCTTCTCCTTCCTCCTCTTAATAATTCCTCCTCTCGCTCTTCCCTTTCTCTTCAACAACCTTATTTTTCCTTCTTTTTCTTAATTTTCACATTCTAATTGGCTTTTTTTCCCCTCTCCTCGTTTCTCTTCTCATCTTTCTTTCTCCTTCTCTTTCTCCTCTCATTCATCCTCCCCCTTCTCTTTTTTTGCTGTTTTTTTACTACTCCACCTATATCCTCTTCTTCCTCTTCCTCCTCCCTCTTTTTATTCATCTTTATTTTCTCCTTATCCTCTTCTACTACTTCATTTCCTCCAGCAACCTATTCTTCTTCTTATACTCGTTGTTTTCATCCTTCTCCTTCAACTCTCCACATTTCTCAGCTTACGCTCTCTCTCTTTCTCTCTTCCCCTCCCTATTTCATCTACCATCCCTGTGCATTCTGAACTCAGTCGCCATCTTGAACCCACGCAGTCTCTGAGACCTGTTTCAATAATTTATCAGGGCATCGTCACCTTCTCTCATTTTCCGGAAATAAAATTCCAATATTTTTCTAAAGGTATCTCATTCAAGTGAATCAGAGATGCTGGAGTTTTGTTGCATTATTCATTTTTAATCTCTCTGTATTATTCTTCAGCGGGCACCAGTGTCAAAAGCCACCTCATTATCAAAAGGTTTGTAACATCCTGTGTGATTCTAAAGTCACATCAGTTCAGAGTGTTATTATGGACTATTTTGAAATCCATTTTCCTTATCTGTACCCGGCCAATAAGTTATTTCATCCAGTGGCTGATATCATTTCAACTTGGAAGACAAGAATAATACAGATGGAACGACGATCTTACACTAATCAGATAGATCAGCTCCAGAAAGACATAGGAACATTTTCCTAGCTATTTTCAATATTATTTGTGGATATTTTTAATTGGTTTTTGAAAATATAGTTTGTCTATTCATCTTTTAAGAGTTTTTATCGATAATCTTCTTGTTATTAGCTTGACACTCTTGTTTAGTTAATCACATTTTTAATATCCTGGTATCATAAGGCTAGGCGTACACCGGTTAGTCAAGACAAGAAAAGACGAGACTAGTCACAATAATTCACATAGTTGCTTATGAAGCAGAACACGCCGATGCAATGACTAATCAGTGCGTGTTGCTCCATAAACAACTATGTGAAGTACTGTGACTAAACGTGACTAATCTCGTCTTGTCTTGACTTGACTAACCAGTGTACGCCTAGCCTTAGAGATTAATCATGGATTCTTATGAATGAGTCAAGATTCTCTTATGTCATGTGTATTAGTGAACAAGAAAAGATGCCATATATCCATATCCATATATGCCATATCTATAGGAATAAATGCGGTTCATAGTACCATAATATGTACTATGAATACTAAAATACGAAGCCAACCCAAGTTGCAAGATATTGAATAGCAAAAAAGGAATTGAAGTTTTGGAAATACATGGAGAAACAAAGAAATACATAGGATTAGTGGTTAATCCCCAACTAGGCATCGAAATCAAATCGGTCTGATTGGAAATCTGAAATCATATTGGATTGCTGTCATTTGATTGGCTGAGGGCATGGAATGACTAAACTTCTGTTATAAACTCGTTACCTTTGCGGTTTTCAAACGTTGCTTCACTAGCTACGTTTCTGCCTCTTTCATAATTCCTTGCATAAACTTGCAACGTTTGTGCCTCTTGCATGATACGTTGCTTCCACTTGCAACGTTTGTGCCTCTTGCATGATACGTTGCTTCAACTTGCAACGATTGTACCTCTTGCATAATTCTTTTCATCAAGGAACCGATGAAACGTTTGTCCCTCTTGCATGATGCGTTGCTTCAACTTGCAACGATTGTACCTCTTGCATAATTCCTTTCATCAAGGAATCGATGCAACGTTTGTGCCTTTTGCATGATACGTTGCTTCAATTTGCAACGTTTGTGCCTCTTGCGTGCAACGTTTTCTAATGCGTGAACCGCATGTCTTCAAAAAATTAGATGAAATCCTTGACGACCAAATGTGGCAAAAGCTCTGAAACGGCGTGATGCCTTCTTTAATAGCTGCAGGTGTTGTTATTCTCCACTGAGATTTTCACTTGGATACTTCAGATTAATTAATATAATACGAAACACATGAATAACTGCGCTCCACATTGAAGCTGTATGAATGGCTTAATCCCAATTAGCAAAATATCACGAGTTAGGCACTTTGTTGAGTGAACTTCAATGAAGAACAACTTCAAAAAGCTTCGTTGCTCCAGTTTTTAAAGCTCGCTTTTTCGATCTCTTGCTCGAATTTTCCAGAAATCCAACAGTCCTTTATACCTGGAATACTATTCACATGCTATATGATATTAGCATGAAATGGAATGCTATTAGTAGAGCCCGGATGTTAGGCAAAATGCCTTAATTTTGCCTATTCTGCCTTTTCTGGGTGTCAGTGCCTATTTCAATATCAATTGCTTATTTCATCCTATTTTATATGTTTTGCCAACAAGATTACCAATTTTTTTATTTGAAATATTTAAAAATCCATGAATTAACATCCTTAATTTTTTCAAACAAAAGTTTTGCAAGAATAAAGCTTATATTCAATATATTATTTGAAAGTAACCCTTTTATTAAATCTAGCTTCAGTTCAAATACAATAGTGTGCTTCAGATATGCATCAGTAACAACAGTTGATGTAGAAAGGTCTTTCTTCATACTGGAAAATATTCTTTCAGAAAGAAAACAAAATTCAGAGTCAAAAAACTTCAAGAAATACATTAATCATGTGCAACTAGTGGAATATAAGTTTATCATTTTCCTTGTATTATTTTTTTATATAACTGTATAGGATTCCTATAATAGGAATAGGACTACACTATGCCTTTTTTCGATTTTAAAGTGCCTATTTTTGTGTTTTATAGTGCCTTTTTGCCTGCCTATTTCAAGTATTATAAATGCCTGAACATCCGGGCTCTAGCTATTAGCTATGAAAAGTTGCTCTGAATGCACTCCATACACCTATGATGAATCTACACAAGTATTCATATTCATGGTCCAGTTGAAATTTCTGTCGGATTGAATGTCAAAAGTGAGCATTTTAAGAGTTAAATGTAGAAACACTGTTTCTGAAACAGTTCTGACAAAATATCGTATATGAGACGCACTGAATTCAGTCATATGAATGATACAGACCGAATCTTAGTTGCTGTAAAAGTATTTCAGTCATGAATTTTCTCGATAAGAGAGGTACACGACTTAAAAACAAAGGAGCATACATTTGAAAGATTTGATTCCGTAAGAGCGTTTCAATGAAACGAAGTCACATACAAAATTCAGATAATTACCTCTCCATTTTTTGTGTCAAAGTATAGTAGGATAATAAATGATTCTCAATATATATATACGACAATCCATAGAGAATCGACTGACTTGTTGAATCTGAACAAACCCAGCTAATCTTCATACCGAAGATCCTCAACAAAATGCCTATTCTCTAGACATGGCTGCTTTGTTCAAACACATGCTAAAACTTTCAAGCTGAACTTGCAAATTTAAGATTTGAGTTACTCAATTTCAACTTATACCTGTGTAAATATCGAATATTGAACCAGCTGGATTCAAAGTGTCTACCTTCTGCACGCTTTTGTTTTAGTAAACTCACGAGAGGATCGGATTGAGCTATTGTAAGATTATAATCTGAACAAAGATTCTAATCTTGTAGATACCTTGTAGAGACTATCTTGGGAGAATCGGTAATTCATACTGATCTAGTGTATTATGTTATAATATGAAGGATTCAACATGTTTTACACTTGCTCTACTAAGCTCTACTCTGCTGCATTTCTTCTTCCTCCTACTCCACATCCTCCTCCTCCTCCTCCTTCTTCTCCACCTTCCCCACCTTTTCCTCTTTCTACTCCTTTTTCTCCTACGACTCGTTCACCTCCTCCTCCTACGCCTTCTTCTCATACTCATCACCCTCCTCCTGCTTCTCCTACGCCTCCTCCTCCTCCGTCTCCTCCCCTATCATCCATCTCCTCCTTCCCTTCTACTACCCCTCCTTCTCCTCATCCTTCTCCCCCTTCTCCTCCTCCTTCTTCTCCCCTCCTCATCCTTTTCCTCCTTCTCCTCGTCCTCCTCCTCATACTTCTTCTCCAACTCCTCTCCCCTCTTTCTCTACCTACGCCTCTTCCCGCTATCACTTCTTCTTCTCCTTTTGTTTTTCTTCTTCTTCTTCTTCTTCTTCTTCTTCTTCTTCTTCTTCTTCTTCTCCTTCTCCTTCTATTTTTCTACTTCTTCTGTTTCTCTTCTCCATACTCCTTACTTTATCTTTCTTTCATCTTGCAGTAAGAGCACAGAGAGGATCATGCATTACCACCATACATCAAATATAAAGTAAAAGTTTCTTCGCCTATACACGATTAAAGCCCAGGTTCAGAACGCAGTTCTCTAAACCCTCGTGCTCCGACAAAGTTCTCCAGCTATCTGATAGTGATGCTAAGAGCATGAGGAGCATAGTCGCCTATAAATTACAATAAACATAGTCACTTACCTACTTGAATCGGTGTTTCATTCAACAGATTGGAATGAGAAGGGAATAGCTAGAAAGAGAAAGGGGAGAAGAGAGACCGTTAGGAACTGGTGAAGAAGATATGAAAGATATATTATCACGTATATGATTGGAAAGAAGATAACTTGGATAGTAAGTTAAAGAATAAGACAGGAAGATAAATTGGATAATAAGGGATAACTAACGGAATAATAACAAGGAAGAAGTAGGATCAATGGCCCTAGAAAGTAGAGGAGATGAAGAAGAATAAGAAGAGAAGAACGGAGAAGAAGAAAGAAGAATAGAGAAGAAGACAATGAAGAACAAGAAAAAAAGAGGAAAATGAAGAAGACCAAAGTAAAAAAGAAGAAGAATAAGAAGAAAACGAAGAGGAATGCAAAGGACAAGAAGAAAAAGAAGAAGAAGAAGATGAAGGCCGGGGGAAGAAGAAGAAGAAGAAGAAGAAGAAGAAGAAGAAGAAGAAGATGATGATGATGATGATGAGAAAGAAAGAGATCAGATAATTAAATTCTACAATATGTGATTCCCAATATTTTCAAATAGTATCTACTGTACATGGTTGAGAGATTGTAAGCTCAGTTATAAATACTGTAATTAGCAAGAAATCGAGAAAAATTTGAGCCGTGCAATAGATTCTTCTAAAACAAATCCAGATAAAATGCGCTATAAATACTGTTAAACTGAGTTGGAAAGTTTGAGCTGGAAAAATTGAAATTTTTCCAACCAACAACTTTGTTGCACACTTGACAGGAAAATCTCGCATCCACATCTCACGGCAGATAAGCGTCAGAGTGTTTTGAAACGTCAGCTATTTCAAAATATTGTTGTCGGCTAACATAGGAATAAATTTGAAAAGTTCAAAATTAGCTATTCTTGAGTAATGGTGCAGTGCAATCACTGGGAAAGATTTAGAGCTGGCAATCTCTCAATCACTCTCATATATGCTCTTCCTCTTTCTCAGTCTTTCTCTCTCATCACCATCTTCATCATCATCATCATCAACATCATCATCATCATCTGCTTGTTGCTGTTGTTGTTGTTGTTGTTGATGTTGTTGTTCTTCTTCTTGATAACTTCTTCTTCGTTCTTCTTCTTCTTCTTCTTCTTCTTCTTCTTTCTTCTTCTTCTTCTACTTCTTCTCTCTTCTTCTTCTTCTTCTTCTTCTTCTTCTTCTTCTTCTTCTTCTTCTTCTTCATCTTCTTCTTCTTCTTCTTCTTCTTCTTCTTCTTCTTCTTCTTCTTCTTCTTCTTCTTCTTCTTCTTCTTCTTCTTCTTCTTCTTCTTCTCTTCCTTCTTCTTCTTCTTCTTCTTCTTCTTCTTCTTCTTCTTCTTCTTCTTCTTCTTCTTCTCTTCTTCTTCTTCTTCTTCTTCTTCTTCTTCTTCTTCTTCTTCTTCTTCTTCTTCTTCTTCTTCCTTCTTCTTCCTTCTCCTTCTTCTTCTCCTTCTTCTTCCTTCTTCTTCTTCTTCTTCTTCTTCTTCTTCTTCTTCTTCCTTCTTCTTCTTCTTCTTCTTCTTCTTCTTCTTCTTCTTCTTCTTCCTTCTTCTTCTTCTTCTTCTTCTTCTTCTTCTTCTTCTCCTCTTCTTCTTCTTCTTCTTCTTCTTCTTCTTCTTCTTCTTCTTCTTCTTCTTCTTCTTCTTCTTCTTCTTCTTCTTCTTCTTCTTCTTCTTCTTCTTCTTCTTCATAATCTCGTTGATATAATCGCAGTTTAACTACTTTCTCATTGCTATTGATCAATAAGGATTATACTACACTGATTTTAAGCAACTTTCTTGTAGAAAACAAACATAACTCACATTACAGTTTCGTACAGGTGGTAGACTTCATCAGACTCATGAAGTCTGATGAAGTTCAACACCAAGACAAAACGTTCGTAACTGTGTGGTAAGTTATGTTTGTTTTCTACAAGAAAGTCTCTTGAAATTAGCGTAATTTAATTTATCAGTAGAAAAAAAAAAGATAAACATCACAATAATTATTATATCTCACCATATTCATCTTTCAATAACCAAATTCGAGGTTCACCGTGAACAATAATTCTATTTCACCCAAAATGCAAGAGTATTTGCATGTTAATAATGTGAGTGTGTTAGGCTCAAGACAAGACGAGATTAGTCACGTTTAGTCACAGTAATTCACATAGTTGCTAATGAAGCAGCAGACACCAAAGCAATTACTAATCGGTGTGTGTTGCTCCATAAGCAACTATGTGAAGTACTGTGACTAAACGTTACTAATCTCGTCTTCTTGTCTTGACTAACCGGTGTACGCCTAGCCTAAAGTGTGTTTCACACTCACATATAGTATAACTGTATAGTAGGGTGGATCGAAAAAAATCAAATTGCGATTTCGGAGTTCTAATAGTGCGGAAAAGTTGCGATTGGTAAATACAAGTAAAACAAAAAAAAAATTATTGAAATCGGAGGTCATCTTCCGATCGCGCAAATGACCCAAAGTTTCATAAAATTATGAAAAAATACGATTTTTTCCAAAAATCATATTATTTTTATTTTGGTATTTTTTCGGTTGCTATAGCAATTTTTCTCTTTTGTTTTTGTTTTAGGCTGTTTTAGGCTGTGTTAGGCTGTTTAGGCTATTTTACTTTAGGCTGTAAAATATGCTAACAAAAATAATTAGCCCTCTAGAAGTATGTTTTCCGATCGCGCAAACACATGAAAGTTTATAGAAAATCAACATTTCAAGGCAATGAGATGCACTTGAAAAAAATGTGTGTGAGAGGCGTAAAGGGTTGACTTTTGTATCAGTTGTGCAGTTCTTAGCTTGTAAAATCTATGATTAAAATCATAATTATCTAAACAACCGAGAACTCACCACGTGGGAAAAAATTAGAATTATACAGTATAATCATGTGGAATTTGTGGATTCATAGAGAATTTCGTTAGAAAACCAGGCCCTATTCCTCCACAGACTCTGAAACTCTTCACTCTGCACTCTGCTTCTTCATTATTTATTTCTTTTGCAGAGACAAAGTGGAGTGCAGAGTTCCAATTGAAGAGTTTCTCATAAAAATTTAGAAGAGTTTATAAGGAAAGGTTAAACTTTTGTGTTATGAGAGATTTTGAATTCCAGGCGTTCAAGCGTTCAGGTTACATCGAACACAATCTGAATTTGTTTTGTCCATTGTTAGTTTTTACTCAACTCATCATCATCTTAAATCTCGCTTGATAATGATAATTTTGTAGCAACTATACATTAATAATGGGCTATCAACGTATAGCCGTGTGATTAGCCTAATATTTTCAAATTAATGTGTGAGGTTCAAATAAAATCTGCAACTCTGCATATCATAGCTTTAATTTGAAGAGTTCCTAAAAATATTGGTCGAACAGGTTTACTCTGTACTCTTCAGAATGAGTGAAGAGTGCAGAGTGCAAAGTGCAGAGTGAAGAGTTGCAGAGTCTATGTAGGCCCTGCATATTGAAGGTCGTGATTGTACTGTGACAAATACAGGGTGAAAGAGTGGTGTAATTAACCACGGATCCAAAATCATTCAGTGGACCAATTGGTCAAAAATTAAATCGTTGCGACAAACTTCAAGTTATTTATTTTCAACCCAAAGATTGCGATGGATTGAATCTATCTGATGCTCTGAAGGAGTTGATAAAATTCGTTTTACATGCCAGTTGGGTACGGGATAAAGTGTAGTAAATATATAACATATGGACCAGTTCAAGTGTACAGAACAATTGAAACAACTCGGTGTTGTCTGAAAATTTGAAGGCGACAGTGAATCCAGTGATAGAGAGATATGCGTTTTTTGCTCACCCCGAGAATATCTTGATTTCAATTATATTTGATCAGAGGAAGCATGTACGAGAGTTGGGCTTCAAAAAAGTCTTAACAGCAAGATAGGGGGCACGAACGATGGGTAAAACAGTAAGAAAACTCACAACAACCTCTGGACTATTTATCAAAATTTGGGAAAGAAGCAGTTTTCAACAAATGTCTGTTGATTCTTACCACATTGTAATGTATCTTGCCAATAAATGAATAAATTGATTGATTGATTGGACCAAAACAAACGATTCCTTTCCTCCTCTTCTTCGTGATGTACCTGATGACGAAATTTTAAACTTCATCCATAATGGTGACGACCCTGATTAAGATTTAAGAAGAAGATTTCCATGTCATACACAAGCCTGACAAGCCGTTGAAAGGTTTGTGAAGCTCATCACTAATGCGTCACTCTGCGTGTGTGGGTCTCAGCCAAGAGATGGCAACATCAGAGCCACAATTGAGTCACGTACATTTTACCAGGTTTTGAAACTATATTCGACAATAAAATGTTTTGAATTCAGGTATAAGTACAGGATCTATGTGGAAAATTCGAAGTGCAAATTATGCAAATACTAAATTTTATGATGTAAATAAAATGTGTAAATAATGTTAATAAAATGTATCAAAATGATGTAAATAAGTCCCGCGCTCAATGGTTAGATGGATGGGAAGGGTGTGGGTTGAGCTTGAAGTGGTGAGTTCCACGTGGTGAGTTCTAGGTTGTTTAGATAATAATTATTTCAGACATGGATAATGATAATTATCTATACAAGCTAAGAGCTGCACAACTGTTACAAAAGTCAACCCTTAAAGCATCACATTTTTTCAAGTGCATCTCATTGCCAAAAAATGGTGATTTTCTATAAACTTTCATGTGTTTGCGTGATCGGAAAACATACTTCTAGAGGGCTAATTATTTTTGTTAGCATATTTTACAGCCTAAAGTAGAGAAAAATTGCTATAGCAACCGAAAAAATACCAAAATAAAAATAATATGACTTTTGGAAAAAATCGTATTTTTTCATAATTTTATGAAACTTTGGGTCATTTGCGCGATCGGAAGATGACCTCCGATTTCAATAAATTTTTTTTTGTTTTACTTGTATTTACCAATCGCAACTTTTCCGCACTATTAGAACTCCGAAATCGCAATTTGATTTTTTTCGATCCACCCTACTGTATAGTATATAATATACCGGCAATACATGTGTCCCATACATAATAATACAACACTCGATACAAACAATACACACACTCACTCACAAAATAACCGTCACCAGATTTAATGATAACAATGTAATACAGTTTGAGTTCGCGGGGACAGAGTAGTAATCTGTAATGAAGCTTTCGCCGATCAATGGTAATACTCGAGTATTAAACAACGTGTTCAACGAGCTCAAACCGCCCTCCCACTCCTGAAACCAACCCCCACCAAATCGCTGAACCCCTCAAAAACGAGACAGGTGCTCCTGATTAACCATTCCCTTTAATGGCGGATGAAAACCCATCACCCGCTAACTCACTCTTTCCCAATCTCTTCCCAGTCACACACTCTCTCTCTCTCTCTCGCTCAGTAATATCGAAACGAATATCGGATATCTGAGCTGATTTATCAATAATTCGAAACCGTCCAACAGATGTCGTCACCGGCGTTGTTATAAGAGGCAATTCACGTGTAGAATGCATAAATGAAACGGGTGAAAACTATATAATTTCATCACCTGTTGCAGAGTGTGCAATTTTGTCAGGTTATTGGGGAGAGGGGTGTAGCGAAAGGATTCTAATTGGAAAATATAACCCATAGTGTCAGAGTTATAACGAACTAGGATTGCTTGTTTATGTATGGTACATGTTGGCTGCAGTATTTGAATATTAACTTTCTGATTGAGGTGATTTGATTTGTTGATATTCAGTAGATGCTGTAAGTAGAAATTTCAGATTAATCTGATTTGATTTTTGAATTGAGTTATTATGTGAGCATGAGAACTACTCCATTATTTATGGTTTAATGATATCAGTTCAATCAGTGGATTTGAATGCATTTGAAAACATTCATATTTTTTATGATCAGTTCTATATCATTGGTTGCTTATTGTACTGGTTTAAGTTTTGAATTTTTATTTGAATCAAATTAATACTAACGTCTTTCCACGATTCAATAACAATTGGTGTCTTACAATTTCATTTCCTTTTGTATTGGACTATAAAAATTATATAGTTTATGTAATTGAAATTCAACTAACATCCAAACACAACCATTGCGATTGTATAGCAGGATCATTTTAACTTGTCTGAAAACAGCTGATTTAACGTCAGTAAACGAGCGTACATCAATCAGCTGTTTTCTGACAATTTAAAATAATCCTGCTATATTTAGAATCAATAAAGATTTTAGTTGGCCGAAACAGTGTGTTAATCTTACAATATTACTTCATACTTGATAGGATATCGAAATAATAATTATTATAATAATGGAGTAAGCATTGTCGTATAAATAAGAACGGAAGACCAATCACGTGCAAGGTCGGAACTAAGAGCAAGCCTATAGAACACAAGCACCGTCTCCTCGCTCCTGATTGGTCGATAATTTCAAATGATTCTACTTTCGAATAACGCCGGCAGATGGCAGCAGTTACTGGGTTGTAGAAAGTTTGATACAATCTTAATAATGATTATCGTGGAATGAGTAGATATTCAAGATACTCAGTGAATCAAGTAATTAGTGAATAAGTTTTAAGTGGAAAATAAGTTTTAAATGCGGTTGATGAAATATCTCAAATAATCATACCTTAATAGAATGACCTTGAATTTGACAGCTGACGTATACTCACTTGCATACAGTGACATTCATTTAATTTGACGCTTGGCATTAGTTAGATAGAGAGATATCTTTATTGACGTTGCTGATGACCGTAGAGTACGATGGAAAATAAATAATAGATCTCTATCTATCTATCTATCTATCTATCTATCTATCTATCTATCTATCTATCTATCTATCTATTTATCTATCTATCTATCTATCTATCTATCTATCTCTCTATCTATCTAATGCAAGCATCAAATTAAATGAATATCACTGTATCATAATTTCATCCAGTCTGTTGATATCTGATTGATTTACAGCATCTGCTCATTCAATCTACTAAATAGGCTTCTATTTGAAGTTGATTGTACCTTATTGAGAAGCTAGTTGTAGATCTATAGAAATGCTTGAAGTATAGAGAAAAGCCCTCGTTTCAGGGTAACTTACTGATGAATGGGCACTAAACTGACACTAAAATAAGATCGCACCTTTTAACCTCCCCGAGGCTATTGTTGCATTGCACGAACAAGAAGCAATACCAATGCATTCGCACCTTTACCTCCCCCCGCCCGTATCACTACAACTTGGTGGCTAATAAATAAGTTTTCTCTGCACGTACGTTTCTCTTTTCTTCAACGAATTCTGCTTCTTCTTGTTTCTGTTCTCCTTCTTTTTCTTTTTCTTTTATTCTTTTCTTCTTTTTCTTCTTCTTGTACTAGTTCTATTGGCTTTTGTTTGCCTTCTCCTTCTTGACATCATAATTATACTTTTCTCACTAGCTTTCTTCTTTTTTTGTAACATTCCTGTTTTATAGTTTTTCTTCTTATCCTTGATAATTATTTTCCTTCTCATTTCTCTTCGTTCTTCTTCCTTGTTATCTTATTTCTCTGTTCTACTATTTCTCCATTCTCCAATTCTCCCTCTATTCTCTCATTCCTATCCGTTTTTTACTCTGCCTTCTCTTTCTACTCCTCCTAACCACCTCCTCTACTTTCTTTCCAATTCCATTTCTGTTTCTCATTTGCCTCTCCCTGCTTTCTTGCCCATTTCTCCTACTCTTCTTATTTTTTCTTCATCTGCCTCACACCTTCCTTTCTATCAATCTTTCTCTTTTATTCCTCCTCCTCATTTTTCCTTATTCCTCTCTCTTGCTGTCTTGCTTTGCTACTCTGTCCCCCTTCGCCTTCTTATACTCCTTCTTCTTCATCCTCCTCTTCCAAGAATTCTCCCCTCCCCTGTTTCTCTTATTGTCCTTTTTCTCATCATAATATATTCTTCCATCTCAGCTCCTACCAGTATCAGTTTATCTTTCTCATTCTCCATTCTTCTCATTCTATCTTCCTCTTTCTGTCTTTCTTCTTCTCTTTCATCACTTTCTTCTTCTTATTCTTCTCTCCCCTTCTTCTTAATCTCCTTCTTTCCTTCTTTTTCTTCTCGTTTTTCTCTTCCTTCTCTATTTCTTCTTTTTCTTCTTCTTCTTCTTCTTCTTCTTCTTCTTCTTCTTCTTCTTCTCTTTTCTTCTTTTCTCCTTTTTCTTCTTTTCTCCTTTTTCTTTTTTTCTCCTTTTTCTTCTTCTTCTTCTGTTTCTTCTCCGCTTCCTTCTGCCCTCTTCCTCCTTCTCCCCTTCCTTTCCCTCATTCTTCTCCTCCTCCATCTTCTCCAACTCCTCCTCCTACTCCTTCTCCTTCCACACCTTCTTCTACTCTTGTTACTCTTTTTCTTTCCTTCCACCCTGTTTTGTCTTTTCCTTCTTCCTTCTATTTTGCTCAAGATTTTCTTCAACCTTTTCTGAAGAGTGGTGGAAATTCGCGTCCCGTCCGTTCCTTCAAACCCCAAAGGGCAAGCCACATGTCGTGTCGTAAACAAAGGCATCCAATCAGCTCATTGTTCGCACATGGTCGAACGCAGTTGCTGAAACAAGTTGCTTTGTTTTTGTGTGCCCTTGCAAAAGTGTATGTGAGTGTGTTAGTAGTATTCAAGCTTTGAAAAGTGAATGTGTAGATGAGAGAATTGAAAACATTATTGTTTTATTCCTACTCCTAGGAATTTAGAAATAAATTTATTCTTATTCTAGTATGAAAGTATTCCGGAGGTATTTCATTGACTGTCTGTTCAGGTGTCATCTATTTAACTGTACTATTTTAGGAACAATTAGTCCGAAAACAGAATTAGGTTAAGTTTACAACGCATCAACTTTCAAATTGATAAAGAATTTCACTTGAGATAGAATTTTTTGGCAACAGCTTTTTAGTCAGAAAGGCGCCTTCGAGGCTCGATCAAACATTAAAAGAGCTGAAGTGGTATTCCACTTAATGTGTGAAATAGTAAAGCTTAAGCTTAGGCGTACACCAGTGTTGTCAAGACAAGACAGATTAGTCACGTTTACAGGCACAGTACTCATATATAGTTGCTTGGAAGCAACACACGCCGATTAGTCATTGCATCGGTGTGTGCTGCTTCATGACAATTACTGTAACTAAACGTGATTTAATCTTGTCTAGTCTTGTCTTGACTAACCGGTGTACGCCTCAAAACACTTCAATTGAAAAGCATTGATCCATTGTCAGTTCAGGTCGCATTCAGTTTCATTTTTATAGGTGATTTTATAGTCCAGAGAGCGAATAATATTCATTCAACATGTACCTATTTTCTTTATAAACTCTTTTCCTTAGTTTGATTAGTCAGTAAATAGACAACAACAACAACAACAGTTAATACTCGAAAAACAAAAACTACTCGAGTTGACAGAGTCAAAGTGGGAACAGAAGAGTGCATCTTCCCTCTCGCTTGCTCCCATGAAATTCAATGCTGTTCCATCTCTGTTGCACTAATGGATTGCGACCAACAAGTTCGGAATTAGCGCTGGCAAATGGGATTGATTTGCATATGGCGCGCTACTCTGCTCTGTTCAGCTCGGCTCAAAAGCGAAGCAATTGCATCAAACTCGTCACAACGCAATTTGGCTCTTGATTTGTTTTTCAAACTTTACTACGCTCAAATTTGTGCTGATTTCAGTTGATAGTTTGTTTGAATTCCATATTTTGGCTGCTGATTTGTTTTTAAAACGCCTCATTACTCGAATTTGTGCTGATTTTAGATGATAGTTCGTTAATAATTTCATAATTTTGTTGCTTGTTAGATTCCAATTCAAATTGGCTCAAAATTGTGTAGGACTCCATTGATAGTTAGAATTTCATATTTGGCTTCTGATTTGCTTTCAACTCAAACTAGCTGAAAATAAGTTGGATTCAATAATTGATAGCTCATTCAAATTCCATATTGCCTGCAGATTTGTTTGCTAAACTTTTCAACACATTAACTTCAAATTGAGTTACACTCATTTAATAGTTTGATTGAATATCTATTCTCCAAATTTCTTTAGGACATAGAAGCTGTAAATTTGGAAATTTTGTTCATGTTGTGACTGAATTTGTAATTGTTTTTCTTCAAAGATCGTTGAAAGATATAATATTTGAAGCCTGCTTACAATCAATGAATAAAAATTAATTTTCGATGTTATTCAAGATAATCAACATAGTTTCTTGGAGATTATTATTTACAAAAAAAAAAAACAAAAAAACAATTCAAGTAATCTCTTTTACTCTCATTGATTGTACATGTACAAGTGGGTCTCAATATTATAAAAAATATACTCATATATAATAAGTATATTCTTATGAATATACAGAACACTCTTATAATTTTTTCTGAGGTTCATTTTTCCTATTCCAACAAAAGTAAACTGTCAAAAAAGCTGTTTCCTGTTACATACATGGTGTATCATGAAAGGGAATTGTAATGAAAACGCTTGTCAAAAAAGTGAGCTGGTTTATTTCTGTTTTGAAAGATCCCATATCCCACAAGTACTGGCTGACTTGACAGTCGGCATATTGTCTGGGGAAATTTGAAGCCAAGTCTTTTTGGTTTACCGCAAAGTATGTGGGACATCCTTGACTCCATCACTCTCCATCTCCTCTCTCTCTCTTTCAGATTCTCTATTTCTCTCAATCTCTCTTTCTGTTGATTCCATTTCGGTTACATTCCTTCCCCCTTCTCTCATTTCGGCTCTCTCCACTTTGGATCACTCTTACTCGATTCAGAAATACAGGACATTGAATTCGAGAAATTGATTATTCAAATCAGCTTCAAGCAGTAGTCAACGTTGAATTCGATAACAGTTTGTACTCAAGGGATGAAATGATTCACACCTCGGTGTATTCAAGACAATATTCAATTATTGATCATAAGAAGCACTACTGGGAAATCTCTACTCCAAGTTGATAGTAGGAAAGAAGCAAAGCTAAGTAGTACCATTCAGGAAGATCATGAATGATCTTGTGTTAGAATGTTTAAGATGTGTCTATTTTCTTGTCTTAGAATGATAGATTTTCCAATTGAAAGAATTAAAGGATAATGTGATAGCACACTCACGTTAGGCTGCTCCAACCGAGACCAACTATTTCAAATCAGCTGTTCTCATTTGATTCGCATTGTATTAATCCTTAATCAGAATTTATTCATCCTGCTTGGTGCGAACCAATATAAGAGCTGGTTTCATGTTGCTTTTAGAACCAAACCGATTTTAAAGAATCTATTTAGCTGCAGTAAAGATAAAATTGATGTATGGGATAGAAGTGGGGTATATAGGCTCAAATGTGGGGATTGTAACGCGACCTATGTTGGTCAAACTGATAGAAGTTTCAAAATCAGGGTAAAAAAACATAATTATCAAAGATTGGAATAAGTGTAATGGAGATTCAAACTTTGCTGAACATTTGATAACAAATAATCACAAGTTCAAGGCCGAGGAGAATTGTTTTGGGCCCGATTCTCTATCTTCTATTTACAAGTGATCTCCCTTGTCTAGAAAATAATACAATAGCAACATTTGCGGATGACACAGCAATATTAGCTGTAGATAGCAACATCAATAGTGCAACAGCAAAACTTCAAAGATCTCTCAGAAAAATTCAAGATTGGACAGTAAAGTGGAAGATCAAATTGAATGAAGCAAAATCTGTTCACATCAATTTCACCAATAAGACGGCTGGACCAATACCAATTACCATCAATAATCAGGTTGTACCATATGCTAATGATGCCAAGTACTTGGGCATGACCTTGGATGCAAAGCTTCGCTGGAAGGCTCATGTCAAGAAGAAGAGAGAGGAGCTTGGAATAAGATACAAGAAGCTTTACTGGCTGATTGGAAGAAACTCCACCCTTTCAATTCCAAACAAAGTACTGCTGTACAAACAGATACTCAAGCCTGTATGGACATATAGTATACAACTCTGGGGGTGTACCAAAGAGAGTAACATCAAAGTCATACAACGTTTCCAAAACAAGGTGCTGAGAAACATTGTTGATGCTCCTTGGTACGTGAGGAACAGCGATCTGCATAGAGACCTGCAAGTTGACCTGGTATCCACCGAAATCCAGAGGCATGCAGAGAAACACGAGGCCCGACTCCACCAACACCACAACGTCGAAGCAATCCAGCTGCTAGACCATGAAGGATTGGTGAGGAGGCTCAAAAGGAAGAAGTCATTTGAACTAGTATAGTGCTTGATTTCAAAGTGTCTTGTGTCCAGTGAAGAAGCATAGCAGTGATGTGAATGAATGAAACCTAGCTATGTAGTACCGTCATCAGTAGTGTACTTAGATTTAATTGAATTAATCTGAATAAGAGAGCCTAAGGAGGACTACTCTTGTAAAAGGTGCTTAGTAATTTAGGTTAGAAAAAAGTTGCTCATTAGTCTCAAGACTATATAGCAATCTATCTTTGATGAAAAAAAAAAAAAGGCCGAGGAGAATGTTGAGTTTCTGCATTTTAATAACAAGGGCAGAATTCTCAACAAACTGGAAGCTCTAGAAATAACTTGGGTAACAAAAGATCAACAGTTGAGTTTGAATGACCAAATTCATTTCAATCAATACAACACCACAAATCTCATTTTATCATAATTTGTTAGGCAGATATTACGGTATTAGTTTATTCCTTTGTTTTTCTTATTCTTCCGTAATACTGTTTCATTTATTTCTTAGGTTATTGTAGCTATTTATTGATCTTCAATTGTGTTTTCTGTTTGAATCGCCATTTTGTAATGTTTGAATGAACCGCTAATCGGGGAGGAGCTTGTCTAGGCCAATGGCAGCCGTTCACGGTCATTGGCTAGAGCATCTACCAATAGCGGTGCTTTACCGTTAGTATAAATACTGCTACTCTGTACGTTAAGTTTTTAGTTTACCAGAGATTGATAATGGTGTAACAAACGAAACCGGTATCTCGATTTTATAATAAATCAGTGGTTTGATAACATCTTGTCTTTTCATTTATTATGGATAACTACCACAATATCACCTTCACAACTACTCAAAGAGCAATATAAGAGCATTCTAGGTAAGAAAAGTAGAACCATGTTGTCTATTCCATTGTTCTCATTCTTCCACCTACTATGGAGAAATTCTACAACATTTCTGAATCAAATTGTAGCATAGATATATTGTATAATATAGCAATACTCTCTTAATAAGTCTGTTCTCTGTGATTGTACTTTAATATTATTTCTCATATTTCTCATGAGCATTCAGTCAGCTTAAGCCCGTTTTAAACTATTAGCCTAAAGACTTCATAAAAGTATCTCTTATATCAATAAGCAATGATCATATCAAAGCATCTCTTACATTTGATAAGAAATGTTATTGTGTAAAATAGGGCTTAGTTTCTTAGTGTCCAACAATAGCCTAACTGAATTCTCAAATCATACGATATCTTCATAGAATTTAATTTTATGATATCAGAAGAATTTAATTCACAAAGATAATATTTTTCATATGATTAAGAATACAATCAGGTACTTTAAAAACTTTCTATTGAAATTGTTAGATAGTGAATAGTTTGAACAGTTTTCATGATAGTTTGAATTAGGTGAATGTAAAGATAATGGGTTTCAGTGATGTTTCAGAGAAAATCAACTAGCAATACAATACAGTCCACTGTTACTTGGAACTCCATTCCTGAGTGTACGTTAGACAGCATCAGCTTACATTTGTCCACTCCACAGAATCAAAATAATCTAGCAGTGACAATATGTAGCAATATGTAGCTGTATAAAGCAAAAGCCGATTGACGTTGGAAGAGATGGTCCAACAATGAAAATATAATATACACTATATATGACATACATTATATATTCACTGTATATATAAATATACAGTTAATCGCAGTAGAAGAGCGAGAACAAGGAATTAAAATAGCCTGTCAGTCGAAACTGAATCTCCGACGAAAAATTGCTTATCCGACCAAACGAGAACCGCTCCTCCTCCGCCCGTTCTAAGTGTACATACTCTTAGTATTTATATACTTCAATAATATAGATATCGCATGTGGAATTAAGATAAATATCCAATGCAAGCAGTGTTATAAATACTCTCTTCCACATCTGGTGTTTCTCTTAATACCTCGAGAATATACATAATATTGTGAACATGTTTGGCATCAAAATACACTTGGAAAATATAGATAGACATAGATATTCATTGCAGCAAACGGGGTATGAAGACATACAGTGACATTCATTCAATTTGACGTTTGGCATTAGATAGATAAATGATATTATTTCTTGACGTTGCTGATGACCGTAGAGTACGATGACAAAGAAATCATATCTCTCTATCTATCTATCTAATGCCAAGCGGCAAATTGAATGAATATCACTATACACATTTTCATAGAAAATAATTCGTCCGCGTTCTTGTTGAAACCAGCTTCTCTTTAGGCTTGTTGGCTGGTTTTGACAACGAAATTCCATTATTTCTTGATATAATCCTTTTGCATTGCCCATTCTACTTCACTAAATTTATTCTAGTCCATCCACTGAACTCAATATTGTATTGACCTATGAACTTCACTCAATACCGTCCAGTCCATCCACGCACGTCTCAGTTGGGGCCGATTTTACAGTAGCCAATGAAATTCAATCCCACTGACGTCATGGGAGCCTATGAGACTATGGAGCATTGAAACAAAATTTCTGACGTTGATGAAACAAATAATGTGTACTGAATTCACACAATCAATTCCAGATGAAAATACAAGGAATATTCAAAAACTAATTCAAATTGATTTTGATGAATGATATGAAGTAGGCTATAAGATTTCTTTATTCGTGTAAATAACAAAATATAACTGCTAAGTTTCTAGATTACAAAATAATATTTATAATATACATAATACTGTATATTTAATATGTATAAGTGGAATACTATTCCATAGTGGTTAATAGGTTGTTGACTATAGTTATTTTATAAATGAGGAGAGATAAATCAATATTGCTCATCAACGAACTGACAGCAAATTAATGGTAACGAACTCAAAATTTTCAAATGTTTACAGTTCACATATCTACACATAATTTTAGAATTTTCCATCTTCATAATTAGTTTTTCCTTCCTTATTAATAGTGAGAGAAAAGAGAGAGAAAAAGAGGGAGAGAGAGAGTAAGTACAAGCGAATAAGAGTTCAATGAGTGGGCAGCATACGCAATTTACATACAATCAAAACAGAGGTCGATCGACAATATTCTGCTATGGCCTGGAAACGAGAACACTGTTCTGTATTGAAATGTAGTGGTTAAATTTGATAGTTTTCCCAATGTCACCCTCTAGCCAACGAGAACATAGTTTGGAGATCGATTTTAGTTGCGCCTGGCTGTGATACATTACATTTGAATACATCAGTTACGTATTTAAACTGGTAACATTCACCCCAAAATTTTAAACAAAAGCAATTCTGATCTGTATTTTTCAAACTACTGAGGATGTATTTTGGAGATAGATTCTAGTTGCGTCTGGATGATAGATAGATAGATAGATAGATAGATATTCATAGCATCCACTGGCCTCCCATCACAGGGGCATCTGGATTTGTCAAATTTTTTTAATCTTCCATTCGGTAATACTTCAACCTCTATAATAGTCTTTAAACTCCTGGATTGAGTAAAAACAACAGCTTTCCAGTTCTCTCTTCAATGCTTCTCTGAAATTTTTTAGAGGGAGAGACCTCAGTGAGGCCGGTAAAGCATTGAACAGTTGTACTCCTACATTTCTCACTCCACTTGCATAAAGAGCAGAACTATGACTCTCACCTCTAATGTTATCCCTAAACCGAGTATTATGAGTGTGGATCATTGACCCTCTATTAAACGTTGACTCATTTTTCTTTATCAAGCAAACTGTTTCTAAAATATATAAACAAGGCAAGGATAAAATTTCCAATTGCTTGAAATACGGCCTGCAGCTGGTCCTAATTGATTCACCTACCATAATTCTTATTGCCCACTTCTGTAATCTGAAGACGTGACCCGCTTCGGTGGAATTACCCCAAAAAGCTACTCCATAGGCTATGCGTGAATGGAATAAAGCATAATAAATCTCTTTCATGGTTGTAAGATCGAGTAGATTTTTCATGTTTCTGAGCACATATATCGAGGAATTTAATTTTTTACTCAGGTATTCTACATGTGGTTTCCAAGAGAGTTTTTCATCAACGGTTATTCCAAGAATCTTAATTTCTCCCATCCAACCGATTTCATGTTCTCCACACTGTACTTCAAATTTATTGGATGATCTGAATGTTAAAACTTTGGTTTTTTTGTAATTGAGAGTTAGCAGGTTTGACAGCAGCCATTCATCAAGTTTCTTTACAGTGTTTGAGCATTCTATTTGCATCTGTTGCTGACTATTGTCTTTTATGAGAACACTGATATCATCTGCATACAAAACGCTGAACCCTGGGTCCAGATGTAGAGGCAAATCATTAATGTACAGTAAGAAAAGAACTGGACCCAGCACCGAACCCTGAGGAACTCCTGCCCTTGGCTTCATCCATCTTGAATGGTAAACATATCCATTATTTGACTCCACCGTTACTCTTTGGTATCGATCTTGGAAGTAAGAGGTGAACCACTCTAGCACCTTATCCTGGAGACCATAAAACTTCAATTTAAACATCAATATCTCCAAATTAACCAGGTCGAACGCCTTACTCAGGTCAGCAATCAAGGCGCAAGTCTTTGAACCATTATCCACAAAAGATAATGTTTGATCCATGAAAGAGAATAAAGCATCTCCCGTGGAAAGTCCGGGTCTAAATCCAAATTGCCTGTCGGATAGAATTTTAGACTGTTTCAAATATTTCCTTAGTCGATGTTAAACTGTATATTCTAGCAACTTTGAGAACACAGGTGGATTGGTTATAGGTCTATAATTTTCAGGGCATTCTCTATCACCATTCTTGTAAATAGGTGTTATCTTTCCTAACTTCAGCTTAGAAGGCACTATTCCTCTTTGCATTGAAGCATTGAAAATGTAAGTCAGTGGTATGAGAATCGAGAGAGCAGTCTTTTTCACTATATAATTTGAAATATTGTGAGAATCATACGTCTTTTTATTCTTTAATGATTTAATAATGTTATGGAGCTCATGGCTGTTTAACTGGCTGAAATTCCTTAGGTTAGCATCATTCTGACTCCGACAAGTAGTATTATTCTGTAAGAAGGTAAGGAAGCTACATTGTGATATTCTTGTTATTTTTTGTGATATTTTTGATGGAATATTAATAAAGTGATCGTTCAAGGAATTGGCAGCTTTATTCCCAGTATTTGATTGACCATCTTTATCAGTGATGCGTATCTGAGGTGAATAATTTTTTGCCTGATTAGATTCTGCTTTGATTAATTTCCAAACAGCTTGTTTTGGGTTCTTTGACTCTTTTATAAATTTATTAGCAGCAATCTTTTTTGCAACAACCAATACACGTTTATAAGTTTTCTTATATATCTGAAAATAGGATTCAAAATTCAAGTATTTTATACCGGTTCTTGTTAGAATAAAAATCACAGAGTTTCTTATGGATTCATTTCTACGGAACAAATTTAAAGTTTTTAGCTTATTACTTGCAATTTTTATACCTTTTGTCACCCAAGAGAGTTTGAATTGTTTTGACTTAGCTACTTTAATAGGAATTGAAGCATTACAATGATTAATATAGATTGACATGAAATTGTTGAACATTTCCTCGACACTTCCTGCTTCGTACACCCTTCTCCAAGTCTCCTGTAGTAAACCTTGATTTAAGGCCTGAATACCTTCCTCAGTAATAAGCCGATACGTTTTGTTTTCACCCTTATCTGAATTTTTGTCATTGCATATTTCTATCTTGGATTTTTTCATAATGAGTGTAGCACTTACTCCCTCGTGATCCGTGAAAGAACAGGGGAAAATTTCCGTCTTACATAATTCTCTTGGATAATCAGTTATAATGTAGTCTATTTCTGTGGCTGATTGTTGCGTGATTCTAGTTGGTCCATCTGTTATTTTGTTTAATTTGAATGTTGCTAACAAATTTTCAAGCTGACTTTTATTCCTATTGTTTGTCAAAAAATCCACGTTAAAATCACCACACAATATTATTAGTTTTTCCTTTTCCTTTCGTACTTTTGCCAGAGCCAGTCTGAGCAATTCAATAAACTGACAGAAATCTGAGTTCGGGGTTCGGTAGATGCATAATATAATTATAGCCTTCTTCGACATAGTTTTCAACCTCACTTCTATTGCTGAAAGTTCAAAACAGTTTTCAACTGCCAGTGACATTAAATCCTTCCTGCTATGACTACTAGTTATGGAGTTTTCTTTTACAAAAATACAAGATCCACCACGATTTTTTGTTTTTCTAGTGTATTGTGATTTAATTTTATAGCCTGGTAGTGGAAAAACAGCTAATTCTTCTTGTTTTAGCCAATGTTCAGTGATGCAAACAAAATCGAAATCTGATCTCTCGTTTGACAAAAACAACTCTAAGTCCAATCTTGCATTTGAGAGTCCCTGGCAATTTATATGGAAAATATTACAACCTATAAAAAATCATTTCCAAAGAAGTTATTCAAAATTGGAATACTTGAACAGTTTCTTGTTGAAGTATCGAGTTCACTTTCTATTTGTCTCTCGTTTTCAGTCTTGTTATGAATTAGATAATCTTTTATGAGTCGTATAAGTTTCGGTTTGCCTTTGTGCTTGTTGAAATGTAGGCCATGACGTGTATAGTCAGTAATTTCAAGTTCATTCAAATCCAGTATGTCAATTTCTGTGTTATGCATTTCCTTAATCTCATTGGACATCCATTTGTTCAATTTGCTAACATTAATATTCATTAGAGGTCTATCGTACCTGAACGGAATCGTTGAGACAGCCACTTTTGTTCTTTTAGCCGTTTCCTTAATAGAGTCGAAATTAAATTCCACGGGCTGTTCCGCTTTGTCACTTATATCATTTGTGCCTGCTAAAATAATTACAGTGTCGTGCTTGGTAAAATCCTTTGTAAAGTCCTCGATATCGTGAATTACTGTGTTGAATGAGCATCCGGGTCTAGTAAGGACTGTTGCCTCATAACAGTCCCTCTCATGATGTGATATATTATATTCAAATACAGTTACGTATTCAAACTGGTAACATTCACTCCAAATTTTTTCAACAAAGTAATTCCTATCTGTATTTTGTAAACCAGTAGACATTCAGAACAATCCAGATTCTCAGAGTACTTCCAAGACCTTATTTCAGAGAAGGGCCAGAAAGGAACTTGAACATACATCTTGCTTTTACTTTCGGCGTGAGACCAATTTTTTTCTCAGATTCCAGGCTAATTCTCCTCCAGGGGAATGTTAGCTAATGTTGCACTGCCACCATCATCACTAACGAATTTGGTAGCAGCAAGAAAAAGAAGAGAACGTACCGGGATTTCAACAGCTCTCTGCAACTTTGAAACAGGAGACCTCTGTGTTGAACTGTATACAATCTATGCAACATTTCAATTCAAATATTCGAATTTGAGAATTCTTGATACTGCCATCCTCCTAATGAATAGAGAGTCAAAGAATTACCTTTATTTATTTACCTTGACTATATTTGCAATTATTTTTTTCATGTTGTACTTTGGAATAATTTTGCTTTTCTCTACATTTGAATTTGAATCATTGTACTTTTTCTGCAGAGGAATAAATTATTTATTTATTTCATTTACTTATTTATAGAGAATTCATAATTATGGAAATCGAGGGCTTTATTGTACTCTCAAGATATTAGTTGCGTGAACAGAGGAAAATTAAGCATTTTAAGGAATAGTTGAGAATCTTTCACATCTCATGGAGAGAGTTTTTCGTGGATATTCCGTAGTTTACTGATTGATACATATTTTCTAATTCAAAGAACGTGAAAACGGTATCAAATTGTTTCATAGGACCCTGAAATTCCTTTGATAACTGCGTCATCAACTAATTATTCAATCTGATTATGTGAGTAAAACGATAAATCCACATAAAATACTAATTTATAGTGTTGGGGAACTCGTAGGGGTACAAAAATCTTAGGTATTCTTGGAAGCTTTCCTAAAGTTTGAAAATTGAATTGTTCACTCCATTCAGATTTTAAGAAGTGTAAATTAATAATATCTTATATTTTCATGAAACAATAAGACATCATCATCGGACAACTAAGGGAGTTAAGAGTAATATTACTCTATAATTTATACTTTTAAACTGTTTGATAATCAGTCTCTACAATGTCTTGCACGAACGCATGAGAACGTTGGAATTAAAAAAATCTAGAATTGAATTGAAAAAAGAGTTATTAGAATGCTGTTTTTACTCTCCATTCGTGAATTGAGATTTTAATGATTAATTCAGACAATTGACTCCAACTCTATCATACATATGTCTCGTATTTGTTTCAGAAATACCTGAGAAATCCTTATATCACTTTTACAGGAGGTCATTGGTTGATATATATCAAATATCAGATAAGGGCACTCCTTCAATAAAAGGATAAATACGTATCGAATTTGGTCGTATCATGTCTGTTTTAGGTCGTACAAAATCGACCAAATCGATGTTTTATCTCAAATAATCTTGAGTGATCATCTCAATCATTGAAAAATCTCATCTCATCTTTTCTTGTAAGAAAATAGATACATGACACATTATAGGCTACCATTCCTGCATTGCAACCTATTAGTCTAGAACTGAGACTCTATGTTTATTCTGAATACTGTTGTAGTCCCCCGTCCCAGTCTTATTTTGTTTCTGTCTCATTGAAAGATGATGCTATTTAACTGCTTACATTGAAAACTTTCATGCAAGAAAGCTTCCACTGTTTGTCAGGAATAGCTTATTACCTACGGGTATATATGACCGTTGGGTGCCTACCCAATTCGCCGACTGTCATTTGGTCGAAAACATTGGTTGAATAGAGAGTTGTATAACAATGCTAGATAAACCGGTATGATAATCAAATTTGCCGACCTGTCGTTTGCTCGAAAGCAATGGTTGAATAGAGAATTGTATAACAATGTTAAATAAACCGGTATAATAAACCAATTTGCCGACCTGTCATTTGGTCGAAAACAATGGTTGAATAGAGAGTTGTATAACAATGATAAATAAACCAGTATAATAACAGGTAATAACGTAGTCTTATAATAATGGCAAGAAACTGATTCAATCGGCTAGTCTCAGACAATTTCGGGGACAAGGAATTGCGCTCATCTACGTCGAGACGTGAAAGCAGCTCCAAATTGAGAGAAATGATCGACTCTTTCTCCGAGACGCGGAGCCTGCATCAATCACCTCCTGTTTGGGGATCAAATCAACACGCCAGCAGCCAGAAGAGAAAGAGAGATAATAGAAGAGAACAAAGAGGTAGAATAGAAGGCAACAGAACACAACAGAATAGTAAAGTAGAGATAGAAGCACATGATATTCAGAAGAGAAAGAGAGATGAAATAATGATAATAGAAGAGGAGAGAGATGAGAAAGAGAACTCAACAGGAGAGTAAAGAGAGATGAAAGCACATGGAAGACAAAAGAGAAAGAGAGATGGAATGATAAATAGAAACTAGAGAGAAGAGATAGAAGACAAGAGAACACAACAGAAGAGTGAGGAAGAGATGAAAGATTTCAGTAGTGCCTGTTACAAACGAAAACAGTCTTGAATAAGTTAGATCACATTACTTTTCTTGCTCGACTCTGAATGCAATTTGCTACTTTTCTTTGAAGATTTTATTAGCCACCTAGAGTGAATACTGAAGTCAATTGATCATTGTTTCTGGAGTAATTCCTGGAGATTAAGTCAATTCTTTTTAACTATGAATTTTACTCTTTAAACTATACTTGAATTGTTCTTGATGTTCTATCAATAACATTTATTCAAGGTTAAGTCTGCATCATCAAGTTGTCACATCGAATTTCATAAGACACTGATGTTGAAGCGTCTTCTAGTCAATCTCAATCCATTTGAACTGAATCTTTTTGGTAAACAAGGTGAGACAGAAACTCACCAAAACAGGTTAACATTGGGGTGAACTGAGTAGTGAGTAAGGCTAGGCGTATACCGGTTAGTCAAGACGAGATTAGTCACGTTTAGTCACAGTACTTCACATAGTTGCTTATGAAGCAACACACACCGATTAGTCATTGCATCGGTGTGTGCTGCTTCATAAGAAACTATGTGAATTACTGTGACTGAACGTGACTAGTCTCGTCTTGTCTTGTCTTGACTAACCGGTGTACGCCTAGCCTAAACCTTCGACCATGTATTATAGAATAGACACGGTCTTTGCTATAAATGTTGAAGCCAACATGAATTGGACGATTTGGGGCAAGGCTACACAGGCTACACTAGATGGTTCATCTAGTCAAAACTATACGAGCGATCTTTGCTTTCGTATTATACACTAACAGTGGCGCCGACTTGGGGAGGGGGGAGTCAAGGCACTTTCTACCTTGAATGGAGTTATTCATTCAAGGTATTCACCTCACTGAAGTTATTTTCAGTGTTTCTTTCTCACGTTTTAAAAACTATATAATATAGAATAATAGGAAATAGTTGATATCAGTAATAGGAAATAAAGTGGGTCGAATTAGCAGAGACGAGAATTAATGAGGGAGGAAGAGTAAAAAGAAGAAATAGAGAAAAAAGAGAACGAAGAAACAGTTACTGCCGCTACATTGCATTGCATCAATTAATGAAGCGAATTCTTACTTAGCTCTTGATTGGTGCTTTCATCTCTAAACTCCAGTTTGAACTTTGCTAGCGATGCCTCACTTCGTTCCATGACTTTTCAAATTACTTTTCTTTCCGGCAACCAAGCACTCTTTTGTTATTTCTTTTATTCGTATTTTCTGTAACTACTCAAACGCGAGAGAGGAAAGAAAGGATGACTAAATGCAGCACCACTGCGCTCTGTAATGTGCTTTTTCAACAGCAGAATGGAGGTCAAAATGGAGGTTATGACAAGTTGATATTCACCCCCCCAACCCCCTCTCTTTACTCGACTCTTTTGTTCTCACCACTGCTTAATCGCAAAATTTCAATAACTAATTAGTCTTTTCATTCTCTCTTTAGCCTATACATTATATATTGATGTTTCTCTCTATAATTATATTGTATTATGTTATGAATAGGTTATATTTTTCATATTAGTATTGCTCGCCAAAGGTCTCCTAAATCTGCGCACTAACTAATTATGATGATAACATTTTGATTCTTAAAGTATCACGTGCGAACCTTCTATCAATGTCCTTGTCAGGGCTTAATTTGTGACGGTTTACACCGTTACGCCGTACCGGTACCTCTAAGAGCAGGAAGAGAGAGAGAGAGGGAGAGTTTTTTTAGATTAGATTTAGAGTGAGAGAGAGTGAGAGAGAAATACTGCTTGAATTAATGTTACCCGAACGTCGTTATAAGGAGAGCGACAATAAGGCATTATTATTTTGCTAAGGTTGTACTCGTGCGTAGTTTTGGCTACTGAGCACTCAGTGTCAGACTAGACTGTATAGCACGATCCTTCTAACTTGTCAGAAATCAGCTGTTTCAGTAATAATTAAACAGTGTTTTCGACACAATAATCAAAAGGCTTAGAAGTCTTAAAGAACTTTAAAGTCTTTTAAAGACCTTTTTAAAGAAGACCGTTGAAAGAATAACTTTTTAAAAGACATTTTCAATAGTCTGCGAGATTCAGCATTGTGATCATATGCTCGTCGATCATATGTTTTCTGACAAGTTAAAAGGATCCTGCTATACTTCTGTATATACTTCTATACTTCGTTGTTCAACTTTACGGATATTGCCAATTTCTGTATTGTGTTGAATAAAATAAATATTCTATTCTATTCTATTCTATTCTATTCTATTCTATTCTATTCTATTCTATTCTATTCTATTCTATTCTATTCTATTCATTCTATTCTGTTCTATCTCATTCTATTCTATTCTATTCTGTTCTATTCATTCTATTCTATATTCTATCTCATTCTATTCTATTCTATTCTATTCTGTTCTGTTCTGTTCTATTCTATTCTATTCTATTCTATTCTGTTCTGTTCTATTCTATTCTGTTCTATTCTCATTCTATTCTATTCTATTCTATTCTATTCTGTTCTATTCTATTCTGTTCTCATTCTATTCTGTTCTATTCTATTCTATTCTATTCTGTTCTATTCTGTTCTGTTCTATTCTATTCTATTCTATTCTATTCTATTCTATTCTAGGAACGTTTGGCGCGGTGGCGGGATGATCAACGGTTGATGGAGGCAGAGGTTGATGACCTCTGCCTCGCACTACTACTACTACACCAAGGTTGCTATAGGGTGACAAGGTCACAAGGTAACCTTGCCACTCCACTACAGCTGCTGTCTAGTGCAGTACGCAGTTTACTCCTTCGACGCTTCGACCATGTATAGAATAGACTCGGTCTTCCCTACTCCTCCACCAACCTAATTCTCATGCAGATTAAAAAATATTCTCCTCCTCATCTTCCTCATTCTTCTTCTTCTTCTTCTTCCTCTCCCCCTCCTTCTCCTCCACGTCCTACTACTCTTTCAACTTAATTCTCATAAAGATTGAAAAATATTCTCCTCCTCATCCTCCTCATTCTTCTCCCTCACCCTCTTCTTCTTTCTCCTCTCCTCCTCCTACTCATTTTCCTCCTCGTCCTACTCCTCTTTCAACCTAATTCTCATGAAGATTAAAAAATATTCTTTTCCTTCTCCTTCTCATTCTTCTCCTTCTTCCTCTTCTTTTCTTCTTCCTCTCCTACTCCTCTCCCCCATCCTTCTCCATTCTTCTTCTTCTTCTTCTTCTTCTTCTTCTCCTCCGCCTCCTCCCCTCCCTCATTCTTCTTCCACTTCCTCTCCTCCTCCTTCTCCCCCTCCTCCTACTCCTCTTTCAACCTAATTCTCATGAAGATTGAAAAATATTCTTCTCCTTCTCCTCCTCATTCTTCTCCCTCTTCCTCTTCTTCTTCTTCTTCCTCTCCTCCTCCTTCTCCTCCTCGTCCTACTCCTCTTTCAACCTAAATCTCATAAAGATTAAAAATATTCTTCTCCTTCTCCTCCTCATTCTTCTCCTTCTTCCTCTTCTTCTTCCTCTCCTCCTCTTTCAACCTAATTCCCATGAAGATTGAAAAGTATTCTTCTCTTTCTCCTCCTCATCTTTCTCCTTCATCTTCTCCTTCTTCCTCTTCTTCTTCTTCCTCTCCTCCTCCTACTCCTCCTCCTCCTCCTTCTCCTGTTCCTCATTCTCCTCCTTCTCCTCCTCCTCCTCCTCTTTATCATTCTCCTTCTCCTCCTCCTCTTCCTCCTCCCCTTCTCCTTTTCCTCCTCCTCTTCTTCCTCCTCCTTCTCCTTCGCCCGTCAGTGAGGCCATCTACACAACAGCATTCAATCACCGTCCGATTGAAGGACTACTCACTGCACAGGCACTCACATTAAATTTTGCAACTTTTCTCGAATTTGATCTCGAGGCAGCGCTTGAAACTTTTTCAATGAGGCGGCCTCTCCATCATGCCATCAGCCAACTCCAATCGCTCTAAACTTACTCCGCTTTCAAGAAAAACACCATTTTGTTCCACTCGATGTTCCGCGGCAGTTAGAATTCACGGAGCTTGGATAGAAGAATCTAAATGGGTTCGGAGATTATTGAGTTTGTAACTGAGTTTTTGAAATCATAGCCTTTGTTATAGCCATACTGTATTATCATAGACAGGCCAATTAAAGGATAATCATTAAGATTTCTGGTACACTGCTAGATTGTTATTGGTCTAGTTCACCAATGATTCGAAAAGTTTGAAGAATTGTTGAAAATTTGATTATTTGAGTGTTTCAAGCTTCCATAATCATATCAAAATTTGCCTGGTATTTTTTTAGATTCACAGTGAAAAGTGATGATTTAGTAAAATGTAATACAAATACTCAAACCTAGAGCTGCCCTATTTTTATAAATTGGAAGGAAAATAGATTTGAGCGGTAATCTGTTGTACCTTTCCATGAGTTGGGTTTGCTAAATAAATGAATAGTCGTTACAGTTTCTAAGGTATGAATGGAATTCGAAGTCCGTTCGTAACATATAAATTTTACTAGACCTCTCATTTTGTTTACTAGACCATTTACACTACCAGTGATCACCCCAGTTTAAGGGTTTTCTAAAAAATATTATTATACTAGAAAAATTGGACAAAAACGGTTTTCCAGTGGACTAGTAGGCTTGATCACTGTGTGCGACAACAATGCACAATGCGGCAACTATGCACCGTGCGAGTAGGATAGAGACATCAGCAACTGCCTTGTGCTGAACAAGGATAGGAAACTCCCATCTAAGCAATGCTGACTTCTTGACCTGAATCGCACTATAGAACATAATGTTAGAACATGTCCTTTTAAGCGAGTCATGTCCTTCATTTAACCTAAAATAGTAAAGAGAAAGAGGGAGATTGTATAGAAAAAGGAGAAAAGTTAAAAGTAATGAAATGTCATCAAAACAGAAAAGAGAAACTGACGAGAAAAACGTTTGAAAAAATTGATGTAGGTGAAAGAGAGAGACAGACAAGCACGATTGGTGGAGAAAAGAGAAGGGTACTTGAAGTGAGTTGGAAAGAGAAAGAGTTCAAGAGAAGAAAATAGCATAGCGACAGCGAGAGGCTGAGAGAGTGAGTGATAGTTTGGAAGAAGAGAGAGGGAGTCAGATTGAGCGAGTGTGAGAAAGAGAGAGCAGAGAGAGAGCAGAACAGAAGAGGGCTTATTGTCAATCAGTTAAGCGAGATAGGCCACCCGGCTGGTACGTGTGTATATAAAACGGGCAACATTCTTTCCTGACATAAACTTGAGTAATAATGCTATTCTCCCTGGGAATGCAGAATTTATAAAAGCCACCCAGTCATGGTCTAATGCCATAAACGTGATGTTTTGCCCCCGGTACAATATAGGCAGCTCACCTGGTATCTAGGTGCAGCCGCTACCTGAATACCCACTCCACATTTTGATGTTACAATGAAAATTATGGAGGAAATAATGAGAAAAAAGAGTCCCAGAATGAAGAAATAACCTATATTATCAGGAATTTTAATTTCTGTCTAGAGTAGTCAAGTGAAGAGTGATTTTTTAGAAAGTGACCTTCAAAGAATACTTTCATTTATTCCATACCATTTCCAGAAAACACAAATATAGCAGGATCCATTTTACTTGTAAGAGAACAGCTGATTGATGTACGCTCGTTTACTAACGTTAAATGGATCCTGCTATACTTATACTCAAAATACAATTAGAAACAGTCAGTAGTTGGGTAACCTCATTGTAATGTATAGCACCTGGATACTTACACCTTAGGCTAGGCGTACACCGGTTAGTCAAGACAAGACAAGACGATATTATACATGTTTATATAGTCACAGTTCTTCACTTAGTTGCTTATAAAGCAACACACACCGATTAGTCATTGCATCGGTGTGTAATGCTTCATAAGCATTACACGTCAATTACTGTGACTAAACGTGACTAATTTCGTCTTGTCTTGTCTTGTCTTGACTAACCGGTGTACGCCTAGCCTAAGTGTTTCCATTATGTTTTAATATCACAACATCTTACCAGACACTGAGGCAGAATTTCAATGTCTGCAGCCAAAAAGTATTGTGAAATTTCAAGTTTTAAGGGGCTTTTTTCCATATTTAATTCTCAAATTAAAAAAAAACTATTTTTATTGGTATTACAAGTTACTAGAATTAAATAACTAGAAATAAATAATAAATAACTAACTAAAAATTCTAGAAACAAATAACTAGAACTTCAAGTTACAACAAGTATACTTCAATAAATTCATTTGTACCAGAATATCTGAATTCTTGAATTTCTATAGTTGAATTACTGAATACTTGAACATGTTTCATTAAATTGTTGAATACTGGGAATAGTGATTATACTGGAATAATTATCAATTCTTATATACTCGAGTTTAATTGATTACGTGAATGTACTTGAATACTAGTGATTACTGTACTAGTTTGATTTGAAATCAAAATCTTGCATTCTTTTTGACAAATTAAATTGTGTATACTTGAATATCAGTGATTGTTTTGCCATTCGGATTTCAAATCAAAGTCTACCACGCTTTTTCCTATCAAATAATGAAAAATACCTTCAACCTCTGTACTATATAGTTGAGTACTGGAGAACAATTGATTGCTCTTTCTGTTTTAAAAAATTCAGTGTAAAACTTTATTGTTTTCCTCCATCTGGAACACCCTTGATTGACAAAAAAGCTGCAATAAGGGCACACTTCTGCAAGCTTCGAGTACACTCTAGTGCACATTTTTAAAAGGTTGCCAACGTTTCAAAATAACAACCAGCGTTTGCGAATCGGTGGTAGCTTTCTGAATGTGGGATAAAAGTTTTAGGAGTTTTTTCATTGTGATTTCCCCTAGTTTTGCATTTTTGTCGCTGGTCAATCGGAAGTAATTGAAAGTCAATAACAAGTGAAGCTGATGCAATTTGGGGGGAAATGGGGGGAGTCGAGGGTGAGGGGAGAAGGGGGAACGTATCTATAGATGCTATCAAGGTGAAAGCTTTAATCGTAATGGGAGAACCGAATGCATTCAATTGACTGATTCCCCAAAAAAGAGAATGAATTAGAAAGAGGATAAGAAAGAGTAGAAGTAGGAGGCAAAAGAAGGATGAAAAGAGAATTTAAAGATAAAGAAGTCCAAGGATGATGTGAATGAGAGAAGTGAAATGAAAAAGGGAATATTTAATTGCAGAAAAAAGGAGGGAGATAATTAGGAAAAGGGTAGGAGCAAAAGAAACTAAGAGACAGTATAAGGAGAAGGCAAAACAGAAATGAAGAGTCATAAGAGACGGAGAAGTTGAATAATGAGAAAGCGAATAACGAATAACCAATTATTTTTGGAGGGAAAATAAGGGAGAAATTAATCAAGAAAGAGAGTAAAGAGAAAAATAAGAGACAGTACAAGGAGAAGGCAAAGCGTCATAAGAGACGGAGAAGTTGAAGGATGAAGTAGAAGAGAATAGTGGAAGAATGAGAAAGAGAATAAAGAATAACGAATTGAAGGAAAAAGAAGGGAGAAATGAATAAAAAAAGAGAGGAAAGAGAAAAAGTAAGAGACGGTGACGGAGATGTGGATGATGATGAGAAATATGACAAAATATGAGAAATATAGAATAGAATAACTGCCTTCATTTTAACCTGGGAATAAAAAAGCACTATGAGATATAAGAGAACTGGAGAAATATAAGAGAATGTGAGAAGAAGTGGATTAAGAGAGAATAACCAAGCAGAGAAAGAGTAAAGAAAGAAGATGACTAGTTAGCTGAAAAAAGTGCGGACCGCAAAAACGAGATTGAAATAAAGGAGGTGGAGAAGGAGAGAAGAGGAGAAGAGGTGAGAGGATATAAAAATGCTAAAAAGAGAAGGGAAATGAATAAATAGAGAAGGACGGAAAGCGAAAGAAGATAGAAAATGGAAGAGCGTTATTCAGGTAATAAGCTAAATGGATTTTGTCTTTGTTGTGGGTGGCGTAAGCTTGAAAAAAGCACGTCGGAAAATTCCCCATCAATTCTATATCGTGAATATTAGGGTCGAATGTTATTCACGGTATTGGTGTCTGCAAGGTTTTGAATATGAATATGAACGAGTTTGTCTGACTTGGAGTTTGACTCTTAGTTTGTCATGAATTATTAGTGTTGATTGAATTATACCTAGTGATTTGGATGAGTTATAGAATGAATATATATAAAGGATATATCCATATACAGTGACATTCATTCAATTTGACGCTTGTAATTAGATAGATAGATAGAGATGAGATAACATTTCTCGACTTTGCTGATGACCGTAAAGCGTACAGGACGATGGCAAATGAATAATATCTCCCTATCTATCGAATGCTATATATCAAATATCACTGTATATAACAACTACATCATCTCAGTCATCAAAAGATGATGAACATCTTGAGATATAATGAATTGTTTAATATTTTCTACTAAGTAAATAATGAACAAACGACAGAAGTGGAAAAATCAACCTACATCGATAACAACAATAAGTAAATCAACTAATAAATGATTATCAACTAAACATTAAAAAAAAAGTAGTGCATACAATAATTTCATTATCATTGACTACTCAGCCAATATTTTAACAATTACTGAAGTGTAAAAATATCTCGAATTAGTTAATGTTCACATCATGTATTGGCATTTATTAATCACATTCAATAAGTTTATGTGAGCATGTACTGGAATTTAGTAATAAGTTCACGAGCAAACTACTCATGCATGCCAGCTTTGTTCAGTATAATACATTAGCCAAGCAACATGTGGCACTGTATTAACAACTAACTACAATGCCTCATACATTCTGACAACCCATTTACTGTAATACACAAACCGATACATGCATTTCGACTACATAACGCAATGAGAGTCTGTACACTAACGCCATGTAATTGCTGACACTGGTAATGCCCAAGTTGTAATGAAATTGGAGTTGCCAACTATAGGATTGCGGCAATCTGTTATCCCATATTATTGTCTCCATGTATTGTCATAAAGTGGTTCATACCCTCTGTTGCTCTAAGAGAATAAGCCAGAGCTGTATGTATAACGTAGCTCATGAGGATTATCAGAGAAATTTTGTTTCTGTTGGCGTGAATATTTTGAATCATTTTAGTCTTTGATCACTTCTCTCCGAATTATTATTGGCAAATTCTTGTTTCACTTATCACAAAAATTTGAACCAAAACGTTGATTCCCTAACCTATCATTCCAGTTGATCTACAATTTTATAATTGTGAAAGTTTGCGAAGGAATTGGAAGTATAAGTATAAGTTTGTGTATAAGTTTGCCAAGGAGTTACATTATATTGTACAGGTGTTCGAGTTCATAGTAATGTTTCTGGAATCGGCCATTGAATCTGTTATATTCCACAAGTGTTTTGTTAACAAGCGTGAATATTTTTGATACAAGTTAATTCGATACTAGTAAATCAACTCCTAACATTAATCCACTCATATTATTCCTTTGTACCCGAGTTGCTGATAATATGTTTCTCGAGGCCCTTCACTCACCGAACTTCAACTCAATTACGAAATCTTCCGCTGACGATCAGCCATTTTGAAAGAACCCCCCCCCCACCCCACCATCACCAAACCAATTACCGTAGCGATGTAATGCAGTTGAATAAACTTTCTGGTTGAACTCATTGAATTGATTAGGCGAGTGATGAGTAGACTCGACAAGCCAGCAAGCCTTTGCTAGCAAGTTGCTCGTCTTCTTGTTCTTATTATACACACAGAGAGAATGTTAAGAAGATTTATCTGGCCAGCTTCGTCCCGCTTACGATGATCAGAGATCTGTGTGGCGGCCTCTTCATCGATCCCTTGCAAACTTCAGAGTGGAGCAATCTGATTGAATTGGATGCGACTAATTGATGAAGGCCGGACTTGTATACCGATCGGGTTGACCAGGCTATTAATTGTATTAGGGTGGAGCGATGGTATTCCGTCCTTGTTCGAGAATATTTTGATAGGTATTGAAGCATTTTTTAAAATGGGGACGTAAGAATAATTGCAGGAGTAAATTTTTGTGGAATAATAATTTGTGCCTCTTTACGTCGTAAATATTGACTGGCTGATAACGGGAGCGATGGTATTCCGTCTTTGTTTGAGGAGTAATCTTGATAAGTATTGGAACAATTTGTACAATGGGGAAGTAAGAATAATTGCAGTAGTAAATTTTGTGGAATAACATTTTGCATGTCTTCAAGTTGAACATTTTGACTGGCTGATAACGGACCCAAGAAATACAGAATAATTTAAAATAAAATTCAATGAACTTGAATGAATTATATGAATATATATTTATCTGGTATTTTTTAAATACCAGACAAATAAATATAAATAATAGATAAATGTAGCTGGTATTTGTTTCCAACTTGAATAAGTTACGACAAGGACGATGTTTCTGTAGGCTACGTTCTTGTTCAAGTTGGCAAGAAACTGATTTCAGATCATTCCTATTAGACTTTACTACTACTACTACTACTTTGTTGGAGTCAGTAAGTCAATTTGATTGAATTGGATCCTTATTATTATTGCTAGTATGGAACGATGAAATTGAACTTTATATCACACTGATTTCTTTAGAGTTGAGTTAAGTAGTTGATGAGGGTGTCCAAAAGCTCGTGATTGGTGGGTATCCCCTTTCTTGATTGGCTGGGATTATTTGTTGAAAACAAGAAATGATGGTCAGTTTCCGTGAGATTCCATAAAATAGCAAATTATTATCTTATTTTCAGGGAGTCCGATGGCAGTGGACCTCAAATGGCTAACGCCTTCCAATTTAAACTTTCCCAGTTTACATAACAGGCCCACAGAAATTGCTGTTACTATGTTCATCTTATTTTCATGATGATAATAAACTTTGAATAGATCAAATTTTTAAGTTGATATTAAATTTTTCAATAAAGCCTACAATAATCGAGAAAATTACGGTTGAAGTTCCTTTCGTATCAACACTTTGTCTCGTTTGTCTCACAGCTGAAAACAGTTCTAGATCATGCCACGCCTATCGACCCGCCCTCTCTCCTGATTGGTCGAGAGTTGGAGCGAAGCCAACTCCCAACTCTGTCACTAGGTGGCAGCAGCTGTCGGGACGATATTTCTGTAGGCTACATTCTTGTTCTAGTTGGCTAGGAACTATTTTCAGATCATTCCTATTGGACTTTGTTGGAGTCTGTAAATAAATCTGATTGAATTGAATCCTTCTTATTATTGCTAGTATGATTTTTATACCGATGTTATTGGACTGTCTGTTACACTGAATTTCTTTGGAGTTACGTTATGGTATTTCGTGTAATTCGGTATAATATAAATTTGAATTCAAATTTAATTTGATTTGAATCCCTTAGAAAAGTAGGGAAATTCTTAAATGAGAAAGCTGGAGGCTGAAATGATTATAGTTCTCATTTTCACAAAGAAAAACATAATTATTATTTTATTTTCCTAGTTAGAAGCTCAAGAATGATTCAATAATAAGCCTAGCTTTGAATGAAGATTTTTAACATTCATAACAAAAACTTACTTCATCAAAATTTATTTGTCTTATAAAGTTATACATGATGACGATGAATATAGGTCATTGAATTCATAATGAAAAGTATTGTAATCTTTAAAAAGTCCGTATTAAGAATAACAGTACATCATGATGTTTTTGAAAGGCGGTGATGAATATCCGTGAGAAACATCAAAATTCAAATTAATTAATTGTTGAAAACATTGTAAAATGTCACAACAACGTCAGATCAAACAAATCAAATAATCCGTAAAAAAACAAAATTCATAATAATTTATTGTTAAAACATTGTTAAATGTCACACCAACGTTAGATTAAACAAATCAAATGATATTATTACACAATTCTAATAATAAAAACAATTATAATGAATAGAATAGACGGAGAATTTCATTTCCTTCCAAGTATAGTATTAAAAAATAATGGAGAAGTATTGAAACCAAAAAAAATTGTCTTTTTATTTGTTTTTAAATTGTCTTTTAATTATTAATTCATTGATCAACTCATGATCACTAAAAAATCTTATACTAAACCAACTTATATTTATCACTAAAAAATCTAAACACCTTTTATGATTAACATTATTATACTTGAACGTTGTTTTTAGAATGTGAAAGCATTTTCACACAACATAATTTTCTTCCTTCAGCAGCAAAAGTCTAGAAAATTCTAGACTAAATTCTAGTCTGAATTCTAGAAAATTCTGGAAATTCTGGGAATCTAAACTAGTTCAAATTTACGTGTGAATCCATCTAAAACATCGTGATGGGTTTTTTTAGAACTTGGATGCATTTTCGTACTTTCCAGCAATTTCCTTTCCCAAACTAGCCCTAACTCAAGGTGACAAACCTTTGTTCTTCACATTTTGAAATCAAAAAGGACATCCAATATATTGAAGGCGTCAAAGAGGAAACTGACAAGTGAGTAAAACAAAAGAATATAAAGGTGAGATTTTGTAAAAAAATCGCTCATTAAAAGCAGGTTGTGCTGGAAGGCTAATGTGTGTTTTATTGCACTTTGTTGACAGCAGGGGTTGGTGAGATAGAAATTTCTCTTTTTTTCATCTTTCCTTTTTTTCCTTTGTCAGTTTTATTTTTTCCGTTACCCTCTCTTCCCCTTCTTATTTTGATTCTTCTCTTTCCTCCTGTACCATTCTATCTTTTCACCGAATCCTTTTTTCCTTTAGCTGTTTCCAGCTTTTCTTTCTTCAGCCTGTTTTTCACCTCGTCCCACCCTGTATAATCAGCATTTGGGGCCGGCCACGCATCTCTATAGGCCCGTTGACCTCTCCATTGTTAAGCACGGGAAATTAAACTCTTTTGTTGTTGAAATACAGCTTTTCTAAATGGGAAAAAGTCGCCTGAAAGAAGAAAGAAAGAAATCGTTCTCAATGGTACGGAAGCAATCAATTTTTCGATTACAATGCGCGCCGCGGCGCTGGTCTCAAGGGGTTGTAAACACCCCCTGGGGGGTCCCCCACCCCCCAAAATTGCAACCAACAACGAGAATATCATTATGAATGCCGAATGAATGTAACTGAATTGACAAAACACGATTCAATTTTTCATCGCGGCAAACCTTTCTTGGATATATATTCTAGTAGTTTCTATTCAATCCATAAAATAATATCATGAATACTAGAATTTGTGAAATGAAGCTCCAAAGATCTATATATATAATAGAAAATGAATAAGAATATAGAAAATCAAATTTTATACACAGTCTGTCTGTCTCTAGATCAGAGATCTCTGATCTCTATAGAATGGTTGAATCCTATAACTCGTCGTTTTTCAGTACGTATTGGTAAGTGTAGGTGAAGGAGTAGGTAAATCCTAGCTCTGTGCTCATACGTCAAATAGATGAATCATCAGATAGGGACGGGTGTTTACATTTTACATTAAATTTAATTGCACATTTTTACTGTACAGCAAAAATAGTTCGTGCCAGACGAGTTCAGACATCTCGCGAATCGCCCACGTGATTAAGGCTAGGCGTACACCGGTTAGTCAAGACAAGACAAGACGAGATTAGTCACGTTTAGTCACAGTACTTCACATAGTTGCTTATGAAGCAACACACACCGATTAGTCATTGCATCGATGTGTGCTGCTTCATAAGCAACTATGTGAATAACTGTGACTAAACGTGACTAATCTCGTCTTGTCTTGACTAACCGGTGTACGCCTAGCCTAACACAGCAAGTGTTTGAAGTACTCTCGAGTCCCCAGAGATATCGCCACCATCACGTCGTTTTTCAGTCGTTCACCATTTTACATAGAGATAAATCATCTTCTTTCGTAAACTTTCTCCAAGGTCTAACCTAATTCCACTTAGGTTGAATTCGATTTAAGTTTTGAGAATTTTATATATGAAAGTGTGAAAGTTTATGAAATAGAAACACAACACGAAAACATAAATACACAGTACCTATCCCTTCTAATAATGTAAAAGAATTATCTACGACCGTTTTAAATACAACCATTGCATAAAGTACCATAAATTATTTAGAATTAGAAGACTTCTGAATATTATCATTGACATTGGTTAGACGCAGAAGAAACATTGTTTGGATTCTCATGATGCTTGTGATAGCTTAATAATTTGAACATGTTTTGCATTTCAGTAAGTTAGTGTCATCAAGGTTTTAACTCGATCAACTTCAAAATAACTGTAGATTTGAAGATGTTCAAAGATGAAAGTGTTCATTCCAGCCAAAAATGAAACGAAGTTCTCATTATCGTTACAAAGCCATACCGATTTCGTTTCCTTACAATCTCAGCACTTGCAGTGAACTTGGAGTTGATGAATTGTAAATTACAATCATGAGAAAAGTTATAATTGCGCTTTCAACTCGCAAGCTCCGTACATAAAAAGCTACTTGCTTTCAGTATAAACAGTATCGACTAAAGAGAAAACTCTCGACCTTCAGAGGTCATCCCACGAATTTTTTACTGGAGAAAAAGTTTTCAAATCAGCAATTCTATCTTAAATACGGATAACATAATAGTTGTTTCCAGGACTTTCCGCGTACTTTCAGTTTTCAACAACTGGCGGGACTCTGCTCTGGATAATGTTATGATTACATAACCATCCAATTTCCAGTTCAACGTTCTGTAACAAAGAGGTTGAAAGTTCAAAGTTCAATTCGACTGCCTCGACTAGGCTCTACTCGATATTATTTCAATTGAATAAAACAATGTAAAGCCCATATTACAAGGGGTGCTCTCAATGGATTTGAACATTAGGAAAAAATAAATGTCTGGTGAAAACGGTTCGTGTAACGCATTGATTGTGATGAATAAAAAGTGTTTAGAATAAGTATACAGTTCATGAGATATGCAGTTCCATGTGCTAAACATACTTTTAGCTTTGAAAAACGTTTTTTCCAAAATGCAGTCATTTAAATCAATTTTCTCATCCAACATAATTTATTCAAACAATTGAATTTATTTCTCAACAACTGAGTGTACAAATCCATAGGTTCCAGATGACCTCATTACAAACAATGTTAAAAAACACTTTTAATCAATCTACTCGAATAACAATCTACTGTATATAACGCTAAAGTAAATAGTTCAAACGACAAGGCAATTTTATCAGCAAAAACAATATTTTGTAAGTTATTATCAACTCTAAACAAACAAATGAACAAAAAATACTAGTAAGATGAACCGTGAAAGAGAGAATAAACGTGAAGAAAAGTTAAAAGGGAGAAAGATAATTTCATTCTGATTTTCTTTTTTTCGTATGGCTTTCATCGGTGGGGAGACCCTTACGGGTAGGTTCCACCTCGCCTTATTTTTTGTGTCGGTCACCCATCCAAGATCAGTCTTGAATGTTTGTTACTCAACCTCAACCTTTGTTATGTTTGTGAAATGAATAAAACATCATGAAGTTCAAGTGCGTTTATTAAGTTGGAAATTAACAAATAAGAAGAATTTTGAAATAACAAACATTAATTTTGTTTGTTCTAATAAAAATTGAATAATAGAATTGGGACGTTATCGATCCCCTATCAATAAACAGTACCAATGACTACAACAATAGTAGAAAATTCATATTATTTCTAATGAAATTTCTAATGGATAAATGATAGAAAAATCACCTACAATGAACAACGACAACAAACAAGAATAAAAATATAATAGTTGAATATTAGACATTGAAAACAGTACTAACAAAAGAGTGTTAACGACCTGAGCGTTGGAGGGGGTTGCCGTGCGTCTATATTATTACAATTGGACGCATTCAGAAAACTAATTTCTCGCCTAATGAAAACGCTGTCTAAGCATTTTCTGCGCGCTCTTTTGAAACTCAGCCAAAGTGATTGGTGCCGTTACGTAGAGTGTGAGGGCTAATTCCACTTTCACAGCTCCGTTTTGCCGAATATTTTATACAGCGTTCCAAATTCAACTACACCGTAATCAGTGTTTAGATGCGAATTTACTTCTCATTAGAGCACCTTGATAATTTCATTCGTCGATTATCTACCAGCAGAGAGCTAACAGAAATAAGATAAATATGGGGAGTTGGAGGTGGTAAGAGGAAGAAGAAGAAGAAGAAGAAGAAGAAGAAGAAGAAGAAGAAGAAGAAGAAGAAGAAGAAGAAGAAGAAGAAGAAGAAGAAGAAGAAGAAGAAGAAGAAGAAGAAGAAGAAGAAGAGGAGGAAGAGGAAGAAGAGGAGGAGGAGGGAGAGGAGGAGGAGGAGGAGGAGGAGGAGGGAGGAGAGGGAGGAGGAGGAGGAGGAGAGGAGGAGGAGGGAGGAGGAGAGGAAGAGGAGGAGGAGGAGGAGGAGGGAGAGGAGGAGGAGGAGGAGGAGGAGGAGGAGGAGGGAGGAGGAGGAGAGGAAGAGGAGGAGGAGGAGGAGGAAGGAGAAGGAGGAGGAGAAGAGGAAGGAGAGGAAGAGGAAGAAGAAGAAGAGGAAGAAGGAGAAGGAGGAGGAGAGGAAGGAGAAGAAGAAGAAGAAGAAGGAGAAGAAGAAGAAGAAGAACAAGAAGAAGAAGAAGAGAAGAAGAAGAAGAAGAAGAAGAAGAAGAAGAAGAAGAAAATTTTTAATGGCCGCCATTTTATTTTATGAATTTGAAAAATTCTCATAATTTCTTTGTAGCTTTGTCTAGTTGTTATAAATGATGGTGCAAAGTTTCAATTCCATATGTTCCAGCAAAAAAATGATAGGTGAAAAAAATGAAATGGCGTACACCGGTTAGTCAAGACAAGTCAAGACGAGATTAGTCACCTTTAGCCACAATACTTCACACAGTTGCTCATGAAGCAACACACACTGATTAGTCATTGCATCGGTGTGTACTGCTTCATGAGCAACTATGTGAATTACTGTGACTAAACGTAACTAATCTCGTCTTGTCTTGTCTTGACTAACCGGTGTACGCCTAGCCTAAGGACTTCCGGACAATTCAAATATGGTTTTTACCCAGAAACAATGCCCTGGAATATTGGTAGGGAGTTCTGAAACACCCTGTATAATAGATTGAGTACAAGTAGTTATATTTATAGTTGTAAAATAGGACAATAGTAGTACAAGTAGTGTAAGATCCGTGTGACCGTGAAATCCGTGAGTAGCCTTGCCGAAAAATATGACTCCCATGTGTCCCTGAAAGGGGTGAAATTCGTGTCTCTCTGAAAAGTAAGCACAGTATAAACTATGGAGTGTGATTTTTCGGATTCTCTGTCTGGAAATTACTCACACCCAATCTCACCACGATGTCCATAACTTTCACTTGGTGACCAATCAGCGAATGACCGCTTCTGAACGGGAAAAGCCAAAAATTTGGCCATTCGCACTTTGATCACTATTTGGTGGGAGGGGGGTGAGGGGAGAAGGGTTAAGAGTGATGAGTGGGGGGATTTGGGTGAGAGTGTAGAAGAAAAAGGGGGAGGAGGTAAGGGTGACCAGAAAAATGATCTATCGCTTGTTTATAAAACGAATGCAGATTATTTATGTAACGGTTCACTCTTCTCTACACCGGTGATAGGCTACACTAGATAAGGGTTAGATAAAGGGTGAGGTACTTCTGGGTGAGAGAGAGAAAAAGAGAGAGAGAGAATGGAGAAAGAAAGACAGAGAGAAAGTGAGTGAATGATTGCTTGAGTGGGTGAGTTGGCTTGGTAAATTTGGTAAATTTTGAGGCTGGAGGACAGTTGAGGTAGCAAGAGAAAAAGAAAGATTAGATTTGATCTCTTCATTCATGTAGAAGTGGACGATAAAAACAATATTATGCCTAGATCCCAGATTACAATTATTGATGCTAATACAATATTGATCATTTCATGTCTTCTATTAACTAAACTAGTGTTATTTATTCAACAACTAGCTGTCCCGGCGAACTTCGTATCACCCTCTCCCCCCCCCCAAATGTCCCCCCTCTTCACCCCACAAATGTTCCCCCTTCATGCCACCCCCAAAAAATGTCATCCCCAAATGCCTCCCCTCATTCCCCCTCAAATCCCCCTTCATGTCAACCCCCTCTTTCCTTCCAAATTTCGCCCCCCTCTTCCTCCAATTGGCCCCCTTCATGTAACCCCCCCAAAATGTCACCCCCCCAATGTCCCCCTTCATGTCACCCTCAAATAACCCCCTTCATTTCACCCACCTCTTCCCCCCAAATGACTCCCCTTCATATCACCCCCCCCACGAAAAAAATGTCACGAAGCAAAAATATCTATATCCACTCGCTTCATTGATGGAAAATTAAAAGAAATCTGCAATATACTAATTTTTATAAAGCGAGTTGATGATAATCAATATTAATCAATGCAGAAAGTTGCCAAAAAAATTTTACCCGTCTCGGAACCGAACCCGAGAATTCTGCGTGGAAGGCAGAGTCGCTGTCCAACAGACCACCGTGGTCGTCTTTGGGAAGACCTATAATATTGTAGCATCTTCAATTGATTTCATAGGAGCATTATTGTTTGGACTGGATCAAAATGGATGTCGTGTTTGATAGGTTAGGTCATTAATTTACTAATTATTTATTAATTATAAAGAGAATTTAAGAATTATAAGAATTATTTATTAATTTCTTATATTTTAATACATATTATGTTAACCAGTGCTTTAAAAATTCAAACGAATCCAAAATCATCTAGATCGGTTCAGCCGTTCTCGGGTTATAAGCGAGCGTACAGACACCAACTCTCTTTTATTAATATAGATATTAATATAAGATGCAATACAGTTAAGGTAGCTAAGCTAGAGGGAATGTAAATATTAGGCTATATTATATCATGAATTACGCTATTATTTATTTTTTGTTTGTTATCTGGAAACAGCATTTTATCTTTTCAATTAATATTCGTCCAACATGGTGTATTAGATGCCATGTGATTTCGATGTGTCTCGTTAAGTTGAATATCCATTATTGGAAGATAATGTCCCAAGATCTTTCCCAATAACACGTGACCGTTGAAAATATTGATTAAATAGATTACTATAAATATTCATTTAGGTAAGAAATTATTCATTCAAAGGTTACAATAGTTATTGGCATGGATAATAATATTGTTTGAAGAACTTAATTGAGCATAAATTCAACGGTTCGAAGATTTGATGCAATGAATGATAACAAAAATATAATTGTTATAAATTTTCATGAAACAATGATTTTTGAACACAATGAATGTCCATTTCTTGAATAAGATGTCAAAGGAAGCCCTCTACATAAACACTCAACCGTAAAGAGAGAGAATGCGAGTGAGTTAGAGAGTGAGAGAGAGTGAGAGAAAAGGATGACTGAGTGAGAAAGTAGAGTGAGATAGTGTGACGGAGAAGTGAACGCGGTTACAGTTTTTTTTTTTTGAGGCTTTTGAAAAGGGTTGTTTGAACCACTGCAATGTTTTGATTCCGGTCAAGCGGACGGACATTTAGTTAAGGGGTGGGGGGGGTGGGGTTGAAGGTGTCAGTGCGGGAGGGGGGCCCCGAGAGTCGTGTTTGCAGGCAATTTAGCTTTGCTTTTCTGTCTGGCAACGTTTTCTGTCGATTCAGCACTTCCTCCTATTTCGACATTTTATTAGCTAACGCCAACGACTACGCACCTATCATTTGTCCTCGTAATTATCCACTCTGGTCATCTTTGGCCACTCATTTTTTCTCACTCTCTCTCGTCCCTCTCTCGCTCATTTTTCTTCTAACTCTCTCTGTCACTCATTTCTCCTTCTATCACTCTCTCCCCCTCATTTTATCCTTCTCGCTTATTATTCTTCTATCTTCTGGCTCTCGAATCGCTTCTAAATTTCTTATCAGAAATTCTCTACTTCTGCACTAGTCGTTCCAATTCTCTTTCTCACTCCCATTCACTCTCACTCTTTCTCTCCTTATTACATCTCTCCACTTCCTTCCTCACCAACTCATTTTTTCTGCTACTCCCTCCTTATTATTCTCTACTATCTTCAAGCCATCGAATAAATCGCGGCAAAACAATCTCTTATCAATATTTCTGCCCTAGAATTATATCCTTGTTTACACCATGTATCTTATCTATCATGGTGCACGAGCGGTAGCGTTTATAGTGTTGAATAATGATGGAATTGCAGTCACCTAAATCGAATAAATATAAACCAAAACAAATAAAAACCAAACTAAATATAAACCAAATAAATAATTATAAACCAAAGTATACAAAGCAACAGTAAAACGTAAATAAAATCAGTGGTCTTGATCTTGTACTTGACTAAACTAAACTTACTGTTAATGTGAAATCATTGAAATGCTATCTTAGTTTTGTCTTCTAAATTGTTATGAAAGACAACATTTTCATTATTTTGTTTTTCATTGCTACAATCTTTTTTGTTCTGTAATTTACGGCTTAAAGAGATCATTGATTAAAGAACTGTTCCATAACCATAGAATAGCATACCACAGCAATGAAACACGGTGCAAATTTTCTCTTCTCGAAAAATATTCTCGTGTTCTGAAAACATCCACTTTGAAAATCCGATGTCAACAAAACTGAGTGAAAGAGAATAGGTAATCGCCAAGTTTCTGAGCAGCCCAATGAAGTGTATCAAGAAACGCAGTGACGTCACTAATATCAGCTTCAAGTTGAAAAAAGAAAACTGAAAGGAAAGTCGCTTTGCATCTCAAAAGATTGCCACTCTTTGCCTTGCCGAATTCGTTATTAATTCCGGTACTGGGTTGCCGTTAAAGGGAAAGAAGCTTGATAAACAAAATCTGAAAGCTTAGAGGTGGATGGAAAAGGATTTTTTTATCTGCCCTGATTTTCAAAATATAAGGATTAGCGCATTGACTACCTTGTCTCAAGATAGGGAGGGAATGAGGCTTCTTATCGAAAAAAAATTGCTTACATATTGCTATTTCCTGTCGTGTTTCCTGCCTAACTTCTCTCGGCAACCAAGTAGCTCTGATAAATTAGGTCTTGCTATTCTCCTATTCAAAGTCTACTGCATTGATATTGAAAATGTTGCAATGACATCCCACAAATTTCCCCCATGATTTCTGTATAGGTTATGTAATTTTGGTATTACATAAGCAAAGATGAAACAAGAATGATCTTAGAATAAATACAGGAAAAAAAGAGTTTTTATTGCCAAATGAACAAACATTGCATAGCTTTGATTGTTTAATACGATATTTCCATTATAGTATATTCATTATTATTTGATCAGACTATAATACAATCTAGACACGTTGAAAGTGTTCGGTGTTCATAATTTTATTTGATCCTCCTCTTGTTTCCTTATTAATAGTTTATTAATGGCTTTCACAGTCGAGGAGTTGATTAAATTGAAAGGTGACAACTGTATTTTTGGAGTATTATGATATCAACAAGCTATGTTCAATTGCTTTGTTTTTCAAATAAAGAGACTATAAAAAGGTGCTTTTCGTCTGAGTAAAGAAACAGTACTCAACAGCTGGCCAGTTATCTTTAAGGAAGAAAAGCACTATAATAGTTGTCTGAACCACATTCCATTGATATATCAAAATAACAATTTTGGTGCGTAGGCAATATTATTAATCTTTAATGAATTAAAATACAAGAAATGAGCAGCAAAAAAGAGCTGCTTTCTAGCGAGCGATACGATTGGTGATTGGATGACCTATCACGGTGAACGCCTGCTATTGGCCTATACTAGCCACGCCCATAGTGGGCGGTTTCTTCAAACATTTATCTATTTATTTACAAACATGGAGACAGGTTTCCCATTATGTGTCTCCTACATCGTCAGATACAAACTTCAGCAGTGAAAAACGTCAATTATTCACAAGAAACATATAAATATATTAGAGAAAGAAATCAATGTTTAATTCAATGGAACATATTCCCACAATAATTTCATAAAATTTCCATGTAACAAGCCCCAGGAGTAGAAACATAGTAGAAAATTGCACAAGTAGCCTGCATGATTGATTATTCTGTCATGCAGTACAGAAAGCTGCAGTTTGTTTTCAAGCAAAATAGGGAATGAATACTTTGAGCCCTGGCAACAACGTTTTTATTATATTAAAAAACATCATACATGAACGTCACACACAAGGATATTAACTTTCTCTGCTTTTTTTCTGTACTCCCCTCTGCTTCTGCTTTTCATACCAAAACATTCTGCTTTCCTCTTTCTCTCTTCCGTTCTTTTCTCCTCTTTTTTCTGTCCTTTATCTTCCTGTTTTTCCACCCCATTTGTTTGCTGTACATCTGTCTCCTTTTTCAACCTTCATTTTCATTCTGAAAACATTCTTCTCTTCTTCTTTTCCTACCTCTAGGTTGGCTGAATACATCTCTTCATTCTTTTTACACTAATTTCTGACAACATGGGATTCATGGCTGTATATTATTTTGAGGTCTTTCTTTGCTAACATGCCTCCTACGCAATAAAAACTGTTATGGTGAAACTTCTCTGTTTATCCAAGGATTAGACTGATAGCCAAGTCTTGTATGAATGACGTTCCAAGCAAGGAGGCTTCTTATTTATAGAAAATTAAATTAACTATTAACTTTTGTGGCTCCAGATTTGTAAAGGTAGAAGAGTGAGCGACTGCAATGGAAGAATAGTTCACATACTATTGTTTATAGTGGTTTTGTTTAAAAGTTTCAATTCTATATATCGTGCAAAATAAAAAATATTGTGAACATTGGAAGAGATAATTATCACTTCAAAAGTGCGTTTAGACTATGTAATTTTGTTATTAAAAATCTGTTATGTAACAAGTTTCACAAAAATGTTACGAGTATTGTATAGCAAAATGAATACTTTTGTGTAGTGTCAGCTATTGTTATATAACAAAAGTTACAGAAAACTTGTTATATAACAAATGTTTTATAACAAAGTTACATAGTCTAAACAGACCTTAAGGCTAAGCGTACACTGGTTAGTCAAGACAAGACAAGACGACATTAGTCACGTTTAGCCACAGTAATTCACATACTTGATTATGAAGCAGCACACACAGATGCAATGACTAATCGGTGTGTGCTGCTTCGTAAGCAACTATGTGAAGTACTGTGACTGAACGTGACCAATCTTGTCTTGTCTTGTCTTGACTAACCGGTGTACGCCTAGCCCAAGACTTTCAGAAAGATTGAAAAAACATAATGGAAGCTAGAGAAAAACAAAGACTGTGAATCAGTAGGCTAGTATTCCAAATAAAAAACTTTTTCGTCAATAAAAATTTGCAGGAGTTTGATGTCATTCCGCCATCTTTATTATTGGGACAAGTGTCAATTTTCTTCACCCGCCTGAATTCAAGATAACAATGATGTTGAAATTTCAAATCCGTTCAAAATCACACAATCGTTTTAGATAAGACCCTTGGAAACGCAAAATTTGAAAATTAAACTCAATCGAATTCAACTCAACTGAACTACACAAAACATTATCGACCAAAACTCCTGATAATTCTATTTATTCATATGAAAGTAAAATATTGGTGATACGAAGTGAATATATACGCTCCAGTGATCATACATTACATAAAGCTTTTATACAATGATTTGGCTTGAATAGGCTGAAGCATATAACTAGTGAAAACAGAGCATAATTATATGGCCTATACAGTATCCAAGCCTCAGTTTAATACACTCTATTCAAATCGAGCTTTTTTGGTTGAATGAATCCAGAATGTGTTTGTCAAAATGACACACAATCCAATATTTCATTAAATTCATCAAAATCGTCATGTTCAGCTGACTATGGAATGAGTAAAGATTCTATTGGAATAAATTATATTATTGTATAATTGTATACCAACTAATTTCAACACAGATTGTGTAATAACGTGTCTGGGTTGGAATTTGTCATTTTAATTGAATCTACATTTCAAGTATGTAGGCGACAATGATAGCTTATTTCAAATATCCTATCATCTATTGACTAGGCCTAGAATTATGAATGCTCTATATTTGTGTAGCCTATATATGTTGAATAACTTGGGATGAATTATATGAATCTCATGTATGTTGATTCTATACATGTTTATATTGTGATGTAGTTGCATTTTATAGCCTACATTGGAATATATAATAATATTTATTGGCAGACCTGATGAATACATCAAAAATTTGTGCAAATACACAAATAATGCTATCTATAACGCAATTGGTATGTAGAATTTTGAATGATTTCCCCCACAGTGTCAAATAATCGACCACTGAGAGATTTATTATTGTATGGGATTGTCAATTGTGGTTTAAATAACTTGGATTATGGTTTTAATGCCGATAACAGATAATTATAGTCCAGTGGTTTCGATTGGGAGAGTATTCAATGAATGGAGAGTAATAATTCATAGTAGAGTTCACTACTTGAGCGAATCCGAAAAAGTTAATTTCAGTACCAGTCGGATATTTGTATGCGCATGAGTGCATCATTTATCCAATATTGAAAAAGATTTGATTTACAATCTCCTCATCCCATCTTAAAGAAATAGAATAATAAATACTGGAATTTTTGTTCGTTATTATGTTATCAATGCAATTTTAAAAAAAATCACAAATATTTGTAATTATTAGTCATTTATTGTGAGTAATTACAAAACTCGTTAAGTGCACTTCATACTGTAATAATTCAATTCTATAGTTTTTTCTTGAATTGGTTTCAATCAATCAATATACGTATTTATTGATTTATTGATTGGTTTCAACTTATATGGCAGACTCGATGCTGAGTGGGATTGAACTTTCCAAAATAAATATTTCTTTTTGTTTGTGATAAACTTATATCCACGATATATCACATCAATCAATATTTAGCAATCTAATAAATAATATAGAAATAGTTTAAAAAAAGTGATATTATTTTGAGTAATTAGTAGAAGTCATATTTGAGTTTGTGCCCTCAGAACAGGAAAGAAGCGTCTTCATAAATGAATCCCACCCTTCTGATGAAATCTCAAAGTTGGAAGAACATTCTCGGAACAGTCTGATTAAAACAACACCATATTATTCCACAGACCGTATTGGTATTGGTGAGTAATTCTCCTTCTGAAACAGAAGCATGAATGCAAAAATTATTGATTAGCCAATTTGGAATTCGGAGAATTGGAAATCGAGTTTACTGATCTTGAGGCTATTTCAGGTTGAAGCTCAATATTTGAAACGTTCCAAATGCTTATTTAATAGGATGGAAGTGACGGGTGTAATTATATTAGAAGTATTTCCTGGAATATTGGAAAAGTGTCTGTTTTTGAAAAGAGAGTCTCTCCAATAAATTAGTAAAATATTATCTGTGAAAACTTATCATGGTCTAGGGTCTAGGGTGTAGTTCCTCAGTACGGGAGCTTACCCATAAAAGTATTTAAACAGAACCTAGAGATCCTTCTTTTTAATTATCCACTTTATTCACTCTCAGATTTCCTCTGGCTGCCAGTGGAGAATTATTTCCATTATCGTAATAGTGCTCAATAGCTTTTAACTAATTCAGTCTTCTATTGACTTTTCAATGTTTTGTTTTATTGTGCCATTTTCTTTGTATTGTGTATTGTATGTACTCTTTGTACAATAGTTTTAAGACGTTTCCAAATAACATTATGTAATACCATAGTACCATAATATATTCTAACGGAATAAGATAATTTTTATAAAAAAGAATAAGAAGAATAGAATAAATTTTATTTGCCATAAACAATACAATACAGAATATAAACTTTATAGATATATTGTGCATTCGATCTATGGCACTACTAGCATAAGAGACTCTTGTTCGCCAGCAGTTCGTCTTTTAATAAGTTGCTAGCAAAAAAAATCATTCTTACTAAAATCAATCTCACTTTATCATTCTTGAATGAAATCATTCTTACAGTTTACAATACAACACTACCCCATTAAAAAAGGAATCTATCAAACAAATAATCGAAATTATGTAAAAAATAAATTACAAATAATGTAAAATTACTATCTCCTAATAGAAGAACCGACTACCACCAATCACGATGATATTATCCTTGATATATAGCCTGAATTGCCTCAAATCCACAATATTCAAGCTATTATTATCAAAACTGAATTGGAAATCTGCAACCCACATTCAAACTCTATCAGGAATTCGGTTCCTAAACCCAGGAGAGTCGACCTCCAATAGTATCGTCATGATCAAGAGAGCATGCCACTAATGTAATTGTTTGAAGTGTAATTGGAATTACCACACCACAGGTATTGTCCAGTATTGTACAATCACATCATGATAATAGTATTTTCGTTGAAGCTGGATTCACGTATCAACTATTTCTTTACTCCTCATATCAAAAATATCCACTCCTGTGATACTATTCTATCCACACTTTGAATTCCTCTCTTTTTATTTCTAATCGAACTACTCTAAAGTAACATTCAGTATTGTATATTATAATACAGAGTGGCGCATAAAGAACGCATAATTTTCAAAGCGTTGTGAGGGAGCTTATTTCAATCATACATTTATCTTAATTACAACAAAATACCAAGCAAATAACCCAATTTGAGAATTAGTATGAAAAACTCCAAAACACTTCAGTATTTTTAAGAATTACATAGGGGATATAACGCACTTAATGCGTTAATGCTCATTAGAAGCCTCAAATTGGTCCATAAATTTTGATACAGCAGCAATTCCTTCATGATGTATTGCAGTATTCAAATCTTCAATTGAACAATATTTACGAACGTAAACTTTGAATTTCAAGTGAAGAAGAATCACAACACAATATGCTCGACTTAAAACTCTCAACTAAAGCTTCGTTGAACGATGATGGCAGATTTATTGTATTTGAAATATTGTTTAACAGCACATACGCGATGTTGCAAGGTCAAATTGCGCCATTTATACTAAAACTGGATACTTTAACCTACAAAATGGTGTCGCTCGGCGGTCACAGACAGTGATACTGATACTGTTACTATCCTACTCAAATCCATGCGTTCTTTTTGCGCCACTCTGTATTATTAATGATATATTTTTTATTTCTTCTTATTTCTTTGTATTTCTTTTCCTTATATGGAAAATAACTCATGATATAGCAGGATCCTTTTAACTTGTCAGAATACATATGATTGACGAGCATATGATTACAATACTTAACCTAAAAATGCTGAATCTCGCAGATTATTGAAAAGGTTATTAAAAGTTATTCTTTGAAAGGTCTTCTTTAAAAAGGTCTTTTAAAGACTTTGAAGGTCTTTAAGACTTTTAAGTCTTTTGATTATTGTGTCGAAGTCACTGTTTAATTATTACCATAACAGCTGATTTCTGACAAGTTAAATGGATCGTGCTATACTATTCTATCCACTGTTTTGAATCCGCTCTTATCATTTCTAACCAAACTAAACTCTAGTCCAAAGTACTGTAGTTTAGTTCAAATTCGAGTGATGACAGCGCAAGGGTTGCTTTCAAGGGGGGAGCCCAGTCCTACCCTTTCCTTCAACCCCCTCCCTATCAGTGGGTGGCAGGGGGTGGAGAAGAGAGCCTGGCTGCGCTAAACCGACGCTCCCCGTCGCAACGCCTCCACAGTTCGACGCGGCTTTTCTCACCGAACGGACGTCCGCTAGCTTCCGTCACGTCAACGGCGTCGCCGCCGTACAGTGTGCAACCGGTTTTAACGCGCGTACAGTGTGACACTGGTCTTTGTTTCCGGATGCGCGAAAATTGTATGTCATTTTACAGTGTGGCATTGGTCATTACTCTCTTTTACGTGTGGAAATAAATTAGAAGTGATTTATTTTGCGAAAAAGTATATGATTTTTTTCTACATTCCACTGATTTTTAATAGCAGCTTGCAAACTTTTTATTCATTTTTAAAAGCGTATATTTTCATGATTTACATCTTCATGATTTTTTGATTTAGTTCTGGTATCTGATATTAATATATTTATCATAAATAGACTAATTTAGTATATGATTTCAGCATACATATTATGATTCCCCTTTTCATAATTTTTATTGATTTAGTTCTGGTGTCTGATATTAATATTTATCATAAATAGGCTAATTTAGTATATGCTTTCAGCATACATAATATTATGATTCCCCTCTTCATGATTTTTATTGATTAAGTATTTATGTTTGATGTTAATATTTATCATAAATAGGCTAATTTAGTATATGGTTTCAGCATACATATTATGATTGCCCTCTTCATGATTTAGTATTCATGTTTTACATTGATATTTCTCATAAATAGGCTATTTTAGTTCATGATTTCAGCATACATATTATTGTTTAAATATCAATTATTCTCGTGTGATAGAAGTTTTTCTGTGTTTTATTTCTGTTCTCTTTACACAGATCATGTCTTTTTCAGCATTCCTTTTTCATTAATTTATGTTTCTGTTTAGTTCTCTTCACACAATTACTCAAATATTCACAACATAGTCACACTGACGTGTACGTGTGCATCATACTTAATTTACATTACACTTCATCATAGATGAATACAATAAATATATAATACAATACATCATACACCAATACAATAGATCAAGAATAGAACAAACTCAAGAATTGATTATCCCTGACTACATAATATATTATTATACACACGCATTACCTTTATCGCCCCAGTTGAAATATTTTGTCAAAACTCTTAAAAATACTGAACACCCAAAAAATTATAAATTGATGTCAATATCTCTCTTGAAAACACACACTTATAATCGTAATAATCCTCTGCCTCTCCCCACCACCAGTTGAATTTCAATCTTTTCCGATTCTCACACATCTCATACTTTGTCTCTTTCACTCACGTTTATTTTTCTCTCTTTTTTGTTCATTCCCTCTTCGAAAACCCTGTTTCCGGTGCCCGGCTGTTGACTCTTTTCTCTTTTTCACTGTTTTTCTCTTTCCTGCGGTGTCAACTTTATTTCCTCTTTCTCTTCCCCCACCTCCTTCATAGCTTTGTCACTAATCCTTTTTTCCGCATCCCTTCAGTTTGGCTTCAAAAAGGAAGTCAGCCTATGTTGTTTTGTTTACCCCTAAAAAATACTGCCGTTTATTTTTCAACTTTTGGAGCTGATTTTGTAGTCTAAATAAATAAATAGTATACTGTGATTCAAAATTCGTATTCAAATTTATTTGCCATGAATATTGTTTACATGAAATGAGAATATCTCACTCAAATAACATAAAGGCGTTGCCTGCAAAATCGAAGTTTTTCAAGGGAAATAAATTCGATTTTACACTCAATATTACACCCTTTTTCGATATTACACCCAACAGTTGGGTGTAATATATTATTATTGATATACGTGAATTATATCGTGAGTCCAGGAGATTTTTGAGTATTGAGTTAACAAAAAAATTCATAGTATTGTAAACAATGAATCAATTAAGCAATCGAAATTGATTTATTAATATTTGGTTAAAATCAATATATTTTATTCATAGGGTAGGATACTACCTACTACTTCACATACAGCGTTCAATAATTAGGCCTATTGTTAGTTTATTAGTCAATACATCACAGTGGTTTGATAGATGTAAAATATACATATGAGTTGAATATTATATGTGAATATTAATATGAGTTGTAATCACAATAATTGATTTTCAACCCAGGTATCGAAATAGACCAAAAAACCAAAACGATTTTATTGCATAAAACTCGCTCATACGTTGCTTGCGGAACTTCTCCAACAGAGTATTGGAGAAACTGCTCAGCCATCAATCAAGTTGAGTAATAGAAACGTTGAAAAATGTTCTCGATTTTATTGATTGACAGCTTCCTTCCTCTCTGATAGGTCCATGCATCTTCAAGCAATCATCTTCATCTTCCGAACGATTTATTTACTGTACCTCCTTGCTGGAAAATGTGAGTTGAGATCCGCGATTTTCACAAATTGACGATGAAGACATAAATTTCAAGAGGGATACACCGTTTGCGACTTCGCTACACTTGATAAATGATTACAAATTCAATATAACGTGGATGATGTTGATATTTTTGAAAATGAATCAAAAAGTATATAATATTATAGATGATAAAGATTCCATCATTCATTTTCGTAGATTTAAAATGCATATACTACGTACTCCACTTTTGAACCATTTCACTCACCTTTCAATATACTTTACAAATCAACTACTTTTAAACATAAATTCATCAGTTATCTGTTATTTTTATTTAAAGTAGGCTACACTTACTATGAAGGAAAATTGAAATTTTTCTCTTCCTATTCCCAAAATTACTTTTCTCCACAAATGATACAACAACAAATAATAATGACTACAAAATGATACGAGTGATATAATCAGATTCATTATATTTGACTCTTGACATTAGATAGATAGAGAAATATTATTTCTTTGTCATCGTACTCTACGGTCATCAGCAACGTCGAGAAATAATATCTCCCTATCTATCTATCCATCTAATGCCAAGCGTCAAATTACATGAATCTGATTATACTCGTACATAATAACAAGTACTATCACTCGACAATTCTCTCATATCTGAACTTCCTCAATTTGCTACATATTATTTCTTTATTTATTCCCTTATTTGCTTCATTTATTCGTATAATATCATTTATTCATTTGTTTCTTAGGCTACTGAGAAAGTGTGACAGTGTATTTCGATAAACCTATCTTTCATAACATCTTGTAGACCTACACCCGCGCTCTATGAAATTTTCAGCCAACTTTCTTTGATTTTTCCATTAATCAAAATATAATAATATCAATATTGGTGTTGATAGTTGAATAAATATTAAGAATACATTAAATTTAGTGTGATTCAAATGTTTGGAGAACAAGTCGATATATTATGAATAATTTAGACATTGAGTGAGTAATTTTAAAAATATTCGGATGTAGATTGAGGAGTTGAAACTAATCATAGAATAATAAGTATATTATTTAGATGTGAGTGAGTAATTCGAGATATTCAAGTATTAATCAAATTCAGAAATCATCGAATGATTCAGATGTTAATTGAGTTACTTGAAGTATTCATCGGAAAATTTGGATGAGGATAAAATAGTTAGGAGTATTCAACGGATTATATTCAGATGTTGAGTGATTAATTAAAAATAATATTGACGAATAATTCAGATGTTTAGTGAGTGATTAGTGTGAGTGCAATGTTCGAATTGCGTCTGCTTCTGCTATTGGCTGCTCTGCTAGCCATTGCTCCAGCCAAGCATCACCACAACAAGGATCGGCCAATCAAAGGTGAGCTTTTTGAAACTTCTATATGTTGTTTGATTGTTCTACAATGATTCAGCGCTTAAATCTGGAATAATATTATTTCCATTGATGCGTGCTTAGATAAGTTCGTGTTTGAAAATGTTCGATAAGATATTCGTCCAATAGGGAGATTGTATAAGCATTCTCACAATATCAATATTATTATAATCGAATTCCTCTATTTGAGAATTGAGGAATTTATATTCAATTATTATTATCATCACCATGAACCAACCAAAATATTTAGATATTTTGTGGTGTTGAAATCTTTTGGCGCTCTGTCAGTGGGCATTGGGCAATCCGACGTGCCAAGAACGGGTTTTGTTAGTAATAAAAATGTAACATTCTAATATCTTCATTCCTAGTAACAACAAAAATTAATGTACACGTCAATGACTGGCTTGAATAGAATATTCAAATTTTACTAGCTTAGGCTTATGCAGTGATTTTTCATTGATAAATGGTATACTAAATGATTTAGTATCGATTAATATCGATTATAACTACCACCTGAGTGGATTAGGTTAAACACGGCGAAGTGGAACAACCTTCGGGTCTCCCCACCATATGCCATATGCCATATGCCCACAACCAAAGCCATATGCTAAATAATAAATAAATATCGATTTATGCTGATCATAATATCATTGAGTGCTCGTGAGTGATTATGTAGATAATATATTTATAAAAAATAAATTCAATAAAATTCTTCTTTTTCTTCTTCTTCTTCTTATTCTTCTTCTTCTCCTTCTTTTTCTTCTTTTTCTTAATAATTCAACATCAAATATCACCAAAAACAATCCATACTAAGAAAAACTGATAGAAAAACGATCGAAGTTGAAGAAAGTCAACAGTTGCAAAAAAGCAAAACGTACTTCATAACTCAGAAAAGGTTACAAAGTCATCGAAACAATGTAATCTATGCTGATACGAAGCTCTGAAGTTCACCGAACCTTCAACCAGCCAAGGCGATTGTGACACCTGAAAATGGCCACCCTTAGTTCCACTCTGATTTCCATTGATGTTCTTCCACATGTGTTCATTTTTATCACATATCATTGCACATGAATGAGCTGATGAGTAAGAGCTAATCGATACTGATAATATTGTTCATGATTGACTTGGTTTTTGTAATCGATATCTCCTGTTTTTGCCTGTCACAGTTTATTATCTCTGGTTGGAGTTTTATAACGAGGTTGTCAACTTTGTAACAGAAACAATGTGAAGAATATGTGTATAGAATATCGATAAAATGATGTAAAAATAACGTATCATTCAGAGTAACTGTGATGAAATGTGATAGAATTAATAAAATTACCATGTTAGGATATAGAAGTTTTGACGGGGTAACCTGGACTCATCTTTAGAACTAATTCTGCTAAAACTAAAAGAAGTTGTCAAACGTATTTATTTACAAACGTATTTATTTGTCAAATTTATTTACAAATTTTGTTTCATGCCATATTACTGTATGATTCTGTTTGAAATTGTAAATAAATAGTGTTTTGACATCTTTTTATTCATGAGGATATATACCACAAACAAGAACAAAGGAGAACATTTTTCCGCTGGGGATGATGCCCACATAAGCTCTAAGCTTGTGCGTATGGGTAATGGGAAGAATGATAATGAGAGATGAATGTAGGTGGGTTCCGAACCACCGGGAAGCGACTTCAAGGATTATAAATTTTTATATTTAGTGGAGCCAGTCACCGTTACAACGGGAGTGGTAGGCGCTGTCACTACGATTTCACTGATTAGAATCTCCTCTACCACTGCGACAACCGCTTCACTGGGGGATATATCCTCACTTCCTAAAAGTAGAATCTCTCGAGTGAATAGGCCGGGGGTCATTTTCGAAAATACATCAAACATGAGTGATGTGGTTCATATTGACGAATGGGGATGATGTCTCCATTATTGCCACCACCCGACTTGGAAGTGACAGCCTGCAACCCCTTCCATCCCACCCCATAATTCACAGTTTTGATCAGACACTGAGAGTTGAGAGAGTGAAAAATCTCCCCTTGAAGGTGCAATTTGACTTGCAAAACTGAGTGATAGCGATAGCGCAAAATTATTCCCCCTTGAAAATTGATCGTGCATAATAATGCGATGGACTCGCATCATAATGGACAACGCCGCATTTCAATTTGTATCCAGTGAAAGAGTGATATCTTTATGGAGCTTCAGTAAACGTTTTTCTCTCACAATATCAATTACAAAGAAACAGTGCGAAAAACCCTGCATCTCAATTTATTCCCAGTAAAATAGTTGTGAAGAGTTTTGTTTCTCGAAAACAAAGTTTCAGTATAATAGCAGACGATAATTTTACTTCTCATTATCAAACGCTTACTATGGAATATTCATTTCTATCTATGAAGGAATCTACTGATGGAAGGGAATGAGAAATTGCAATTATTAAATCATAATAATTAAGTGAACAAAATCCCTGATTGATAATGCTATATATTGCTCTGAGGACTTCCGCTACTGAGAATATATTAACAAAAGAATAATAGCTAAAGAGGAAATATGATGAATGCTGCCGTACAAAAAACTTTTGCCCGGGGGAGAATCGAACTCAGAACCATTTGATTGCCGGGTAAGTCAATCTATGCCCTACAATCAGTATGCCCCACAATCTGTGCCATAACGGTGAATATACTGATATGTATGTACATCTTATTAGTTTATGTTTGGTAGGAGAATAATATCTATTTCAAGCTACAGACAAATGTTTATCTCTTATTAATTATACCCCTTTTACAGGAGGTCATTGGATAATAAATATCAAATATCTCTAACATTTCCAATACCATAGATTCAATATACAGACGGGCTAACAAGGATTTAGGTATCTAAATTGGGCTAACAAAAGTTTTCTTCTCCATTAAATCAAATATTCTGAAGAATATAGTTTTCGAATTGAATGCTCTCTTCAAAGTCGACGTATATATATTATCAGCAGTTTACTAAACACCCACTAGTAAGGTAATTGCAGAAGAAAACAAGTTGCTCAGTTGAGGTTGCTGTAATATTTTCCCAGAACAGAGCCGCCTCAGCTCAAACCAATGCGCCATATCAAACACACAGAGCTGCTTTTCCCCGAAGCGAATGTTGACTGTTTTTCCGTGATAAGTCCCGGCCACCGAGAATCATGTAATACAGCATGGGCTTAGCATGCTCTTGTATTTGATCGCCACTGCAGAAAGGCCAGTTGAACACTGCTGTGAAAGGCCAGGCAGGCGAAAAAAGAACCAATAGAGGAAAATCACGTAGGAAAATAGAGATGTGTGTATCCAGTCATTTTCCGGCTCATCGGGAAAGTGCTGGGAAATAGTGGGATAGAGTGAGGTAGAGAGATTTGATAGAAGAAGAGAAAGAGAAGAACTGAAATGAGAAATGGAGGATAGAAGTGGTATGAAATGATAGGGAGAAGAAAAGGAACTTGGCGATTGGGACGAGAAAATCACGAAAAAAGAAACAAGGAGTATAACCATTAAGGAGAAAACATTGGAGGAAAATGTGGGTTTAAGAGTAAAAATAATTTTGAAAATTGGGTTCACTGTGTTGACAGAGAAAAAACCCATTTAAAGAAGAAAAACTTATGTGTGCTAGGAAAAAGAAACAATAAATTAGAATGATATTGAAGATTCTAGAATAAGTTCAAGATTTATAAAGAGTATGGGAAATGTTATGGAGACAATAACATGATAGAAATTAAATGATAAAGGAAGAGGATAGAAGGAAGGGGCAAAAACAAGGGCACTAGTAGCTAGTACGAAGTTGTAGAAGATGAAGAACTATTGGTGAAGATGGATTGTGAAGAGGAAAGTTGGGAAATGAGGAATGAGTTAAAAAGAATAGTAGGATGGGTTGAAAAAGATAAAATAAGCAATAATGGAATAAAGATAAACAGGGAAACAACATAGATGGTAACTGGAAAGTAAGAAAGATAGAGAAATCAACAAGCTGTGCAGATGAAGAAGAACATTGAGATAAGAAAGATAAGGGGATGAACACGTGAGAAAGAGAGAGAAAGGGTGAATAGAATAGAAAGAAACAAGCCGATGTAGTTGAGAATAGAGTGGAATAAAAAATGACGATCAAGAGAAGAATGGAATATGATAGATTAGAAAAGGGAAGAATTATTGCATTTTATTTAATTTTTTTCATTTTTGCCTAGGAGTTGGAAGTTATAGGGCCGTTCCTCTCTTACAGAGACATAACCCTCAAGCAAAACGAGGAAAAAAGACAGCGAAAGAGAGAAAGACGAAAGTAGGAATAAACCGAATAAACAGCTGGAAATAAGAAGAAAAAAAAGGAGAAAGAGAGGGAAATGGGAAGAAACGAACGAGATAATTCCGGAAAACCGATCTCTAAATAACAGTCTGCTTCCTACTTCTGTGTGCAATAGGCCAAGTCCAAAATAGGCCTACTAGATCCTTCCTGATCGTACGATGAAAATCCTAAACGAGGCGATTGCGATGTGTGCTTGGAGAAGAAGAAGAAGAAGAAGAAGAAGAAGAAGAAGAAGAAGAAGAAGAAGAAGAAGAAGAAGAAGAAGAAGAAGAAGAAGAAGAAGAAGAAGAAAACATAGAATAAGAAAAGAATAGGGGGGGAGGAGGAGTGAGCTGTAAACCTCAGGGGAACCTTCGCATGCTGAGAGAGGCTCTGCACAGATCAAGTCGTATCAGTTTATGATTCCGGTAATAGGTGGGCCTTGGCATAAAATTGAAACGGAAGCGATCGGAATTGATTTGGAACGAGAAAGCGAGAGATTTAAGTAAATGTTCCGCATTTTTGAGTCCGAAATAACGTTTTTGAGCTCAATTTTTCGAAGAATAATATAAGAATAATACTTGAGTTAATACGTGCAGACAATACAGATTCACTCTTTATACGGTTAAACCCTCAACATTTTTCGAACACCAATGTTCAGCGTCACCTAGATCTGCGTCTGCGTCATGCAAGATTGCAAAACCTGCCAGAAACAATCAAGAGACAATCAAAAGATTTCCAAGCTCTATGTTTTGTTAACAACTATAGTTTATGTCTCTTCTATCTAAGAGTGAGGGTCTGTGGGTGGACTCTTCAACCGGGTGTAAGACAGTAAAGAAACTGAAAACAAAGAAGACTTGATTGTAAGAAGATCTCTGATTGTAAATAGAGTAATATGAGACGTGAGAATGTAAAAAATACATTATTAGTGTTCCAAATGTTAAAGTGTGGAATGACGCCATTTAATAGAACTCATGCAACAAATTCCTTTCGATCTCCGTGGAATGACATCATCTTACAAGGGTTAAATTCAATTGGTTACAACAAGGCCGTACTTGAAGGTTCCAAGAACGCAAACAATGACATTGAGCCAGTGTCATGGCCATTCTTGTTCAACATCAATCACTCCCACTTATTATTTGATAAACTCACCTAAAACATGAGAGCGATTCACCTAAATATATAACAAAGACTGTATGCATATTACATACAATACCTTGTGCATACAGCGTTACTCTCAGCGAAAATACATTGAAATGAACAGCTTTACTGAACAATCCCTCAAATATTGGGTAAAGTCTGCATTAGCTATTGAGCATTTCCAAGATCGAGAATGCAGCAAGACAGTTGGCTGGTTGGTGAATTCGTTCATGGTCATAGCAGGTAATTTGTAATAGGGGGATGGTGAAGGGGGGGGGGGGTCAGTCAATTCGTGGAAACATTCTAATCCTGGTACTCGGTAGTAAGTTTTGAGGGGGTGCGAGGGAGGGGGGGCTTTTTGTTGATTCAGGTTTGGTGGTTGGGGTGTTACGACTGTCGAGACGACCGCATTATATAAGTTGTGTTTTCACGTTAGTCTTCTTTCTGCGTCTTCTTCTTCTTCTTCTTCTTCTTCTTCTTCTTCTTTCTTCTTCTTATTCTTCTTCCTATTGCTATTGCTCTTCTTCTTTCTTTTTCTTCATCTTCTTCTTCTTCTTCTTCTTCTTCTTCTTCTTCTTCTTCTTCTTCTTCTTCTTCTTCTTCTTCTTCTTCTTCTTCTTCTTCTTCTTCTTCTTCTTCTTCTTCTTCTTCTTCTTCTTCTTCTTCTTCTTCTTCTTCCTGCTTACCCTTTCCAACTATTTCTTCAATCTTATCTTCATCCGCTTTTCGGATGAAGAAAGGAGGATAGGTACATTTCTTGTACCTACATCTTTCTTTCAATCTCCCTGCCCTCTCTTCCTCATCCTTTATCCATCCCTTTCATTACTTTTTCCCTCCAAAATGATTCTTCTTATCTCCTTTTTCGTCATTCTTGGCAACTCTTCTCCACCTCTTATTCATTGTGTAAATCTTCTTCTTTTACTACTCCATCTCTCGCCTGAATCATTTCCTTGAACTGTGGTATTTGCTCTTCTCTATCATTTATATCTCCACCTTATTCTTATTTTTGTTCATTACTATCTTCACCTCTTCCTACTCTTCCTCCTCCTTCTATCACCTCCTCAATCTTCTTCTACTTCTTCTCATTCTTCCCCTCATTCTTTTCCTCTTTCTGCTTCTTCTCCTTCTACCCCTTCTTCTCCTACTTCTCCTTCTTCTTCTTATTCTTCTCTATCTTCTTCTTCTTCTTCTTCTTCTTCTTCTTCTTCTTTCCTTTTCCTTCTTGTTCATTTATTTTTTTTCTCTTTCTCTCCTCCTTCTACCTCTTCTCCCCTTGTTCTCTCTAATCTGCATCACCTTATTCCCCTCCACCTTCTACTCCTTCTCCTCCTTCTTCTTCTTTCTTCTTCTTCTTCTCTTCTCACCTTCCACTTCTCTACTCCTTCTTCTCCTCATTCTTCATCTCCTTTCTCCTCTCCTTCTCCTTCTTCTCCTCATTCTTCATTCATTTCTCACTTTGCTCCTCCTCCTTCTTCTCCCTCATTCTTCATCTTCTCCTCATTTTGCTTCTTTCCTCCTTCTCTTTTTCTCCTTCTTCTCATTCTCTTCCTCTCTTTTTCTCCTTCTTTTTCCTACTCCCATCCTTCTTGTTCTTCTTCTTCTTCTCCTTCTTCCTTCTTTTTCTCCTTCTTCTTCTTCTCTTCTTCTTCTTCTTCTTTCCTCCTTCTTCTCCTTCTCCTCCTTTTTCTACTTCTTCTCTTTCCCCTCTGCTTCCCCCACTTATCTCGCTCAAAGAGCAGTCCCAAGTATGCGTCGTCTCATTCCAAAACCTCCTTAAGCCTTCAGCTTTGGTCAGAAAATTTACCTCGGCTTGCTTTCAGTGAATAGCACGGCCTATCCTGCCCGCTGCCGCTGCCACAGCAGAATAGTATCAACTGCGTTCCAAGTTTTAAAGCTAACGAGCTCGCCTAGTCCGCGGTCCATGAAGGATTTTCTCGCCGAATCATCACTGTGTGGCCCTCTCTCAGCATTCAACTTATTCTGAGGGCAAACTAGCATCATTCTGTTTACCTACAAAACTTCTTCTTCGAGACCAAGATCCTCCAAACAGTACCATTCACAGCTTTTCTCCATCTTATTTTGGCCTCATAGTTGAGTAGTGTCAAAACTTTATTATGCGGTTCAAGATCATACACTAGACTCTTATAAGTTTCTTTAGTTAGGATGCTAACTTATAGTAGGTTATACTATCAATATGTCGTGTGTGACCAGCATTCTGCAGGTGTTTCTCAGAAAAATATATTGACCACACATAATAAACGAATATTCGAATTCTTAATCAATAAAAACGTTTTTCGACTGAATTCCCTCCTCATAACACAATGAAGACTTAGTTCTGTTCTGTTCTGTCTAGTTCGATAGCGTTTTCTGTTAACCCTTTCTGTCGAACGCTATCAAACAAGACAACAGAAATCCAAACAGTAGTATCCCACACCCGTGCAGAAAACAGAGGTGCCAACTAGAGCCTTTGCTTCAAATTTATGGAGGAATTATTAATTTGAATAAAGTTTTTGAAAACTGACAGATCGGAAAAAGTTATTCAGAATTGATTTCCGTCAAATTTTATGAAAAAAATGGTATTTTCCACTCCATTACCAACTTCACAAACAAATGATCTGCTGACAGCTCTCTTGCGGAATATAACTTGCCACATTTTTGATAAAGTGAGAAAGTTACCTTGAAATGGGCTCAGCCAAATAAGTGTATAAGGAACTCACCTCCAAATATATGCATAAAGCAGAAAGGGCAATATTCAAAGTAACAGATGGAAGTAAGAAGAGAAAAAGAGGGAGAGAGAGGAGAAAACTTATTCTAAGTAACAGCTTATTGTCGTTCATTGAAATTTCGGGCCAGTGTGCGGCAATAATTTATGGCGGCCATATTTTCCAAATGGCGGCAAAATGAATGAAAGTATAAGGCCGCCTGCAGCAGCCAGCCGCAAACGAGATCAAAAATAATATCGCCAAGAAAAATGCTTTTCGAAATGCTGTTGAAGAAGAAGAAGAATGAGAAGAAGAAGAAGAAGAAGAAGAAGAAGAAGAAGAAGAAGAAGAAGAAGAAGAAGAAGAAGAAGAAGAAGAAGAAGAAGAAGAAGAAGAAGAAGAAGAAGAAGAAGAAGAAGAAGAAGAAGAAGAAGAAGAAGAAGAAGAAGAAGAAGAAGAAGAAGAAGAAGAAGAAGAAGAAGAAGAAGAAGAAGAAGAAGAAGAAGAAGAAGAAGAAGAAGAAGAAGAAGAAGAAGAAGAAGAAGAAGAAGAAGAAGGGAAGAGAGAAGAAACAGAAGGGTAGAGGATGAAGAGAGGAAGGAGGGGAAGAAGAAGAAGAAGAATGGGTAGAAGTGTAGGAGAAAAGAACAAAAAGAAGAAGTGGAAGAAGAATTATAATAATAATAAGAAGAAAATGAAGGTGGAGAAGAATAGAAGAAGAAGATAAGGAGGAGACGGAGAGAAGAAGAAGATGAGTGGGAGAAGGAGAGAAAAAGAAGAAGTAGAGGAAGAGAAGAAGAGAAGGAAGAAAAGGAAAAAAAGCTGTAGAAGGTGGAAGAGGAGAGGGAGGATAGAAAAAGAAATGGTGAAAGAGGCGGTGAAGAAGGGGGAGAAGAAAAAGAAAAAGATTTAAGTGGAGAAGTAGAAGAAGAAGAAGAAGACGATGCAGAATAACATGGAAAAGAAGAGGAAGAGGAAGAGGATCAATAAGAAAAAGAAGAACAAGTAGAACGAGAAGAAGAACACGAGAAAGAAGAGAAAGAGGAAAAGGATTAATAAGAAAAAGGAGAAGAACAAAACAAAATAACAAGAAGAAGGAGAAAAAGGATGAGGATGAATAAGAAGAAGGAGAAGAACAATAAGAAGGAGGAGGGGAAGAAGAAAAGGAAGAACCTGGAAGCGTAGCCAAGAGAGCGCGGGCTAAGTTCAAGTAAGTAATAAGCCAGGTAAGTTCACTGGCAATATTTCAAAGAGCACCGACAAAAAAGAAGGAAAGAGAATGGGTGAGGGAGGAAGAGTGAGTGAGAGGTAAAAGACTAATATTTCGCCGTAATGGCCTGATGAAATTATACAATTCGTTCCGCGACGGCAACGAAAGGAAATTTGTCACTTTTGAGAGTTATTAAGTATTTTCATGTTGCACATAATTCCTCAAAGTGGAGTCGCTTCCATACTGTACAGAGTATAAGCTGATGTATTGCATTAAGAGTTACAGTGTAGCATCTTGAGTTTCAACGTCGAAGTTTTTTAGTAGTTGCAAAATTATCGACCAAAACGTGGCATGAAATTATGTGGTTTGAAAATATATCCACACTAAACTTCTCTTTAAATTTTCGAAATAATTTGAATTTACTTTTAATATTTTTAATTTTAGCACTGTTAGAGAGGGTATCCTTTCCACTTTTCTAGAAGATAGAGAGGGTACTACACAAAATTGTGAAGTAGCCTGAGAAAAATTGGAAAATTTAATGAAAATGAATGGAGTTCAAAATAATTATAATTTGAGAATCTTGAGAAAAATCATTTTTATTGAGTTTTCACATCGTATTTTTACTTTTTCATCTTCTTTTGATATTACTTTAAGGATCATCATAATTATTAATCCCTCTCTCAACATCCTCCAACCTCATACTCTCTTACACAGTAATTCCTTTTAAAATACCTGAACCCTTTCTTCAAACTGTTGATATTTTTTCTCTTTATTTTATTGTTTTTATTAATAGTGAGCAGTTATTCTACTTATTTATCCTATTTGTTATAGGCACCTGCTGTAAAATTTTTTCAGGGTTAGCAGGACAATTTTGTAAAGTGCTTTTCATAAACTTTTTCATTAAAATTTTCTACAAAACTTCCATCCATCCTCTAGGGGAGATAATTACATGTATAATTAGGCTTGTGTGTAATGCTTAGAATAGAATAGAGAATGACTACTTATTTTTCTGGCGTGGCAGAATGGGAAGGGAGATGAAAGATCAATTTAAAAACTTCAATCTAGGAACCCGGGATTGACAGTTTACTCCGAAACATGGTCTCATAAAACCAGAGAATTGTTTTTATATTATTATACCAACAATAAACCAACAGCCACTCAAAAATCATTATCATTACAAGCAGAAGTACATGTAAAGAGTTGTTACTTTATCTTGGTTTTCAATTACTTCCTTACAGTGAAGAATTCCATGAAACTACAAAATGCAGCTACTCCGTGTTCATAATAAATGACATCGCTAAACATCTGAGCTTCTTGTTTACGAATGTCATTCCAATTAGCATCATTCTCAACACACTCATACCAGTTGCATTGGTTGCACTTAACAACATGTGCCTTAAAACTTGTATCACAGTAGAAATTCAGCAGTGCACCTCAGAATTCTCTCAGATCATTGTGCACAAAACAAAACTGCCTCAGGGTTCTCAGATCCCAGCTCATGCACACATATGCTAGCTTCTTACGTATACATATAAGTGTGTGAATACATTATATATTGTGATAATATGTGTATTCAGTCTGAAGGCAAGGCACCCAGCCAACCTGTGTATACAATACGTTTCCGCCAACTCGACACTACGAAATCAACGCTGCGTAAACATGCTAACGTCAGCGTATATGGTTTGTATTCACACTACCTGCTCTTGTGACAGGTTCAATATAATGATATCAGAGAGCCGAGTAGGATAATTAGGCCCGCTGGCTTTGTTGTGAAAGATGTGTGTTGGATGGAAAATGATGGAGCTTATTTTATAATTATTAAGGCAACTAATTCCTTGGAAAGAATTTGTGTTTCATGGAAGTAGAGGGGATGTATCACTGTATCTGTATCCCTGTATCCGTTTACAAAACCGATGACGTATTTCATTCCTCCCAGGGACATGGAGCTCAGACTTGGGCAGTACGTAGGTATAACACAAACATAAAACATTACAAAGACTGACGTGTACATGGTGTACGATACATGTACTGATTACATGTACTGACATAGTACATGGTTCTCGATACTATCATATTATTACAACTTGTTATCGAAATGTTTCTTGTTTTGATAACAACTGTTACTACTTCCTAGTTGATGCAATATTTATATGATTCTACAACTATAAAACTCATAATTTACTCCTTATTTACCCACTATTCTCATTTATCTGCAACAAAATAATAAGGGAAGTTCAAACTTACCTGATACTCATTCAGCCTCAAACCACTTGCCTTCAGCCTCAGACAAAATGTGCCAACAAGATAAGCGGGGCACAAGTTGCAGATGTCAAATAGTAGCATCAAAGAGGCTTTGTTGCTTTAATAGTCGATAGTTTTCTATCGATATTCTGCAGTCGATTCACTCGCTTCAAGCTAGCAGCGATAAGCGAAGCCACTTTGTAAGATTGCTAGACTTTAAATCAAATTTCAAAGAAAGGTCACACTTATAATAGGCTACACTTCTCAGTTTATTGCCAATACAAGTGAAACTAGATTATATTTTATAATCTTATGTATATGAGCAAAAAATATATATAGACATTGGTATCCGTAGCAAGAGTGAATAGGAGATGAAAACAAATTCCTATGGAACTTGTAAAGGATTATTATACAACTAAAGGGGTTGCCAAGTCAACTGTTATGTAGAAAGATAGAGTAGTGCATCAACTCAATACAGATATAACAACGTATTATAATCTCTCTAAGATATAGGACACTGTTGAAGTTGCAAGGAACTCGTATTCAAATCCAAGTCAGTGTAAATTAATAGAGATGCGTTATGAATGAGTGGAATACAAAATGAGCCAAGAGATTTGCTTTGAGTTTCAATTGATAGTTCGTGGTAGTTAATGATAACATAGTATTTTAACATCTCTATGATAACATAGTGGTAGTTAACATAGTATTTTCTGCCAAAAAAAAAGATTTATTATTTTCTGGATGGAGAAATTCATTGAAAAACGTATTCGAGGATAGTAATCATAAGATCTTCGGATCTTGGATTTAGATCAAGTTGAATCTAAATAGTTTGATAGAATTGTGATGTTAGGATCATCATCCTGCTAAATTTCATTTTATTAATAGCATTTTATAAAAAGCAATTCTCTAAAAAATATTAATATAATTTGAACGCTAATACTAAAAACGTTTAACGATTCAAACATTTTAATAATTAAATTCTTTATCAGCTCTGCTTTTGAATTGCCTGTATTTTGTATCACTGGAAATAATATTGTTGAATTTGGGAGCAAGGCAGAATTTCGAAGAATTCGAATATTGTGATTTGACGTGATGCTGTTGATAATGAAAAAGATGATTAATAATGGTTGAATACTAATGATGCGATTGCAACATTCAGCCTAAAAGCATTTAATTTCAATAAATAATTTTTTATTAATTCTGTTCGTTGATTGCTGCTGCTTATGATGATGATGATAATCATGAAAGCATGAGAAAATGTGGAATATGTAGTAGGCTGTAGTCATCAATTACCATGAATACTTCACCAAGATTCACGTGTACCACATGAAATAATATTGTAGAATTTCGGAGCGAGGTAGCATTTCGAAGAATTCGAATATTGTAATTTGTGATCGAGAAGAGGTATTTGACATTTCGAATTATTCAGAAAATGGTGCCATTAAACGGAATGAAAGCAGAGCACACTGCGTTGTGTTATTCAGAACATGAATGGTATTTTTCGAATGTAATTGGAAATTTTCGCGACAATTCGACAGGCTAATAATTATTTGGCGAATGTTGGCATGTGCTGTTGTGAATTTTGTGAACGGGTGGGTTGTCGACTTTTCGATAATTGAATTCCAAATATTGTTAATAGGTTTGGTGGAATGTGGGTATCGTAATATCGATTATTGTTTTGTTGAATCGATAGTGTTGCATTTCACATTCTATATAAATAATTTGCGTCATATTGTGCATGAATGTGCAATATAATGTACTGACTATTATTGTCATTTACAGTTGTAATTGAAATCATCGTTAATGCTATGGAGTTGATTGAACTGAAAGTAATATTCACTATTGAGTTAGTTATGCAAACCAGTTTGAGATACAGTTATGCAGGCTACACATTACATGACACGGACCGAATCGACGTGGGGGTTCCCGTCCGGGCTGTAATGTGACGAGATTTGTTTTGATTAATTGAGCTGATCAAAGATGTCGGCAACTCTTTATTGGTCCGAGTGGCAGAACTGCGGACCGGCGACGAGTTTGTTTTGGTTTGACGCTGACTCATTTCCAGGAATATTTAGCTTTGAAGTTAATTAGTACTGTACTACACTACAAAACTATGAAAATGGTAAAATTTCAGATATTTCAACTTTTCAAAATTGTATGATACTCTACTCGCTTTGCTGAGATTGGATCATCTTGAATTTTTTCTCTATCATTAAATTTAAGCTTTCTATGAGATATTCAAATTCTGATGTGATAGAAGGTTGTATTATAGGAGTGTGGAATGGTTCTCGTTTTTCAGTTTTAATAATGAATTAATACATTTATGAGATTCCCATATAATATAATTTGTAATATGTATAATCATCTTCTCATTCTTTCTCCACCTCCTCCTCATCCTCCTCCTCCTCTTATAATTTCGCCTTCTCATTCACCTACTCAATAATTCCGGCCGAATTGTCAAGGTTATACTGTTTTTATTGTTCATGCTTTGTCCTAATTGAATGTGTAGAATATTATAAATATTCTACAAATTCAACTAATATAAGATATCGGCCAGAATACTGTAAGTAGTCATGGATACAAACGTAAAATGTATATAAATATTTAGCTGGGTGGTTGACTAGTATTCTGTTGTAGTAAGCTTTTTCATAATTATGATTCGAAGTATTACTGTAATACAACATTTATATGAAGAAAGAGAGAAGAAAAGAAAGATATTGAGGAGTAATAGGAAAAAACTTGATGATTCAAGCATAATGTACTTGGATAATATTAATTTGCTGTATAATTTAAGTATATTTATGAGGAAAGTATTTCGATCTAATCCTGTTTTACCGTTATTGAGTAGTTGTCTTTCATCTTAACTTTATATACTCAACTTTTATACGTATTAACCATAAAATATTTTGCAGGCTGAACTTCTTTTTTCAGTTGAGAGTGAAGAAAGAATCATGATTGAAGGAGAATTACCGTTTAATTATGATTATTCACCTCTATCACTTTAATAAGCAGAGAGTTTAGAAGAAGAAGTATTTGCTTCTATTCTCTCTGATAATAAGTATATGATGATGTATATGTAATAAGTATATGATTCATGTTTACTAGAAAGTAAACACTATCGCGGTTTTTTCCCTGCTAAGCTATTTCATAGATAATACAACTTAATAGAGTAGTTTGTGAATTCATGTATTGTATATAATATCTCATCACTGCATCCAAATTTCATAAAAACGTTTTTGTACAGTACAGTAATAAATGATAAAAATATAAGAGTCTAGGTATTTTCAAGTTGTAAAACTTAAGTTTTTTTAAACTTTGTTGACAATCAGGACCTTTAGGCTAAACTTGAGGTCGCTGAAAACGAATCTGTAATCAGAATTGGTCTATCATGAAAAAATTGTCATCACAATCTTGCTGTGAGAAATTTCCGAGAAATTTTGCTGACTCGAATTCTAGAGAACTGGAGTTGGTCCGTGAGAGGCTACACATTACGAAACTACAACCTGGACGGGAACTCCCACGTCGATTTGGTCCAGGCTCTTGGTCGGTCCGTATATGTGTAGCCTGTATTAGGCTAGGCGTACACCGGTTAGTCAAGACAAGACAAGAAGAGTTTAGTCACAGTAATTCACATAGTTGCTTATGAAGCAGCAAACACCGATGCAATGACTAATTGGTGTGTGTTGCTTCATAAGCAACTATGTAAAGTACTGTGACTAAACGTGACTAATCTCGTCCTGTCTTGTCTTGACTAACCGGTGTACGCCTAGCCTTAGAAACCATAGATACGGATTGATGCGTGAAAGTTCTTGAACTAGCTTTTAAACATTCACAGTACTTAAAATTTGTCAATAACTTACACTGTGTACATTTAGTTTTGTATTATTCATACTGCATTCCTTTCTATTTGTTATCTGGTACAAACAACGACCACATAATAACAATATTGTTAACTAAAGTAGGATTTCGCTTCTGCGGCTGAGCAATAGACTCCGACTACCGTTAGTCAAAATAGCAAGTTTTTCAAACAAAAAAATTGTACCTAATCGTATATTAAATACTGAATATTAATATACTCAGTGAATTAACATTATTCATGATAAATGGTTAATATTTTGGCATTGTTATTCTATCTTGTATATTTTCATTTCAAGTTTAAATTAGTTGCTACTTTGACTAACGGTAGTGGAAGTCTGCTGCTCAGCCGCAGAAGCGAAAACCTAACTTTAATAATACAGTAATTAAAAATTTGTTAAAACAGTTCATATTGTCGTTGAGTAGATAACAGTTGACTTGCCCTAATGGCATCAAGTTAACTCTTGTTTTTCTTGTATTTTCGTGAAATAAACGATACTTAACCGGAGTAATAGGATATTAGATTGTAAAAGTGAAAGTAGATACTGTACGTGTACATATTAGTTACGTTATAATCGACCAACAGTTCAAGACAGATAAAAACATTAGGAGATAATAGGAACTTTTCTTATGTTATTTATTATAGAATATAGAAGATTATGATGTGCAGTGGGCTAAACAGCTTTCAACAAGTATAAGCCATTGGTGTTGAATTCATAAAACAATGTAGGTCAACATTCACCAGCTTTGTGGCCCCTTAGCCTACATATAAATATTTCGAATTCAAGTGATGCATTTGAAGTGATTCACCAACTCCACTCAAGTTATTTCAAGCACTTACTTGAGTCATAACATACTGCCCTCGCTAAGTGATGAATCTACTCAGCTATTACTTAGAATACTTGTCAGTCATCATCATCATCCAGTAATGGCGTTTCAAGCGTTTATGTTCCAACGGTTTATAGAGTCAAACCCATGAGCTCATGGCATCTATTTATGGCGTTGGTTGTCATGGGACGTGATATGAAATGGCCGTTTATTACCCACTTCATCTACTAATATATGAACGTGATGGAATGGCTACCTGTGGCTAACATCCAGTCTTTGATGATAAGAATATGTTTACCTCATGCGAATATACTTTCAAATAAATTTATCATTTAACTTCTTTTCTCTATTATAGTATACACAAGAATATGCTGTTGTGATTTACTTCAGCTTTATTGATCCACTATAAGAGCTAATAATTAATCTATTATAATAATTTAATCTAATATAACTAATGTAAATCAATTATTAAGAGCTTAGTGTGGCATGGCCTCAAGGTATTTATTTTCATTTTGTTGATAATTAGGCTAGGCGTACACCGGTAAGTCAAGACAAGACAAGACGAGATTAGTCACGTTTAGTCACAGTACTTCACATAGTTGCTTATGAAGCAACACACACCGATTAGTCATTGCATCGGTGTGTGCTGCTTCATAAGCAACTATGTGCTTATCAAGACAAGACAAGATTAGTCACAGTACTTCACATAGTTGCTTATGAAGCAACACACACCGATTAGTCATTGCATCGGTGTGTGCTGCTTCATAAGCAACTATGTGAATTATTGTGACTAATCTTGTCTTGTCTTGACTAACCGGTGTACGCCTAGCCTCATAAGTAATAGATTATGAATGATATAGGATAGATTATGACTAGCTTGCAATATACTGAACATGCTACAGCATTTTTTTATCTTACATATCAAATTAAAAGTATTCATTTCCATTTTGAATTAAAAAATATACATTTTGTTAGTTATTTTCTAAAGTAACAAAGGCCAAACAAACGTCAAAAATATTAAAACAGTCCTTAACAAACGTTCTATAGTCAAAGCTGACATCTCAGAAAATCATAATTTGCAACGTGTTTATTCTTCAATACCCAGGCAATGCTTTGGAAAAGTCATCAGCCAGTTTAGTTGACTGAATCGTTGAGCCTATCTGAAACGAGCTCTCTTCTTTCAACAAAAAGTTATTAGGCAACTCTAATTATTTATTTCCATCAGCGAAGTAGGGAAACAATTTTCCAGAAGGAAGGTAGGAATGACCGAGAGCAAAGTTTTCGTTTTTTTCCTTCATTCTCTTTCACCCCGTCACCCTCTCTCTTTCTCACTAGCTCGCATTTTTACTTCTCTTCCTTAACTTGAGTTTCTAGTTCCTTATCTTTCAGGACGTACGTTGTAGGTGTAGGCTAATAATTTTTCAGAAAGTCGTTTTTCAATAACATTATTGGTACGTCAACTTTTCCATAATCTAAGGCGAAGGCCACATTACAAGGACAAGGAGCTTTATTTACATTAGAAGGAGCTTTGATTGGTGCTAAGAGCCAAGTGACTCGCGTAGTGACAGTTACTGACCCTAGTGAACAAACGCATTGTTTAATATTGCAGATGGCCACACTACGACTAGTTTGGTGACTAACAAAGCTCCTACCTTAGCACGCCGCTCTTAGTGTGGCCATTTGCAATAGTACACAATGCGTTTGTTCACTAGGATCAGTCACTTGGCTCTTAGCACCAAGCAAAGCTCCTTGTTATGTGGTCTTAGCCTGAGTCAGTGCTGTTGATGGAGTTTCAATCAACAAAACTTCGAAACGGCGAAATCAAGAAATTGTTCGACATCATGTAAAGGACATACTGTTAGAAGGTTAGACGGCTTTTCAACCTAAAAAAACAAAAATTTCAATAATCACGTACAAGAAATTATGTAATACACCGTACAATAATTACTACAATAACGTGAAATTACGTGAAACAACGTTTGTTTATCAGGTAGCAGTTTGATCTGTTATGAATATTTCTCCATAAAATTATATGTATTCCATAGTAGTGATGCATTCCAACGGAGTGGGTAAATGAAGACAACTTTACCATGATCATAATAAATTGGAATCATAATGAATTCCTAATTAATGCCATATAGGAGAACTGAGGATTTCTGCAGTCTGCAGCCTTCTGCAAAGAAATTTCCTTACTATAGTGCGATTCACGTCAAAAAGTCAGCATTGCTTAGATGTGAGTATGCTATCCTTGTTCAGCACAAGGCAGTTGCTGATTTTTTTATCCTATTCGCACTGTGCATAGTTGCCGCACTGGGCATTGTTGTCGCACACAGTCCCAACAAACACGTTTGGTGCAGTTTTCTCTTTCTCTCTCAATGAAACTTGGCATCAATGCTCGTCATATAAACAATGCCGACTTCTTGACGTGAATCGGGCTATAGCTATTATTCTGTTGTCAATATTTGCAGTAGCAGAAGTCTTCAGTATATTATATGGCATTAATTAGGAATATCGTTCAATTTATTATTATGATTTAACAGCATCTGAATAGTTGCAATATCTCATTTCCTTCCATCCTCACAACTGTGATTGTTGACTATTGATTGATTGTTGACTATGATTATTGAATATGTTCTTAATTGACTCAATCGCCAGCTACACTTTTAAGTCGTAATCATCTGTAGTAAAATTTAAAGGTTGGGTGAGATTTGCACAAGGTGAAAGTTTTGAAATCGATTTTGAGAAAATTTCAAACGATATAAAATAAGGAACAGTGTCAAGTTGCAAGTACAAGAGCGAGTACAGAACATGTCGAGTTGAAAGTACAGGGAAGAGATTGGAGAGGTATTTTAATGCGTTTTGTAACATTTTATTCAATCCAACAAGGAGTTGGTAGCGAAGCGATCCATGGGAAAACATCAAGCTCGCTTGCAAGTATATAGTGTTTCAGCACTCACATAAAGCACACACATTTGGAATCGTTTGCCCTGTTCAAGGAGCCAGAGTAAACTTGATCAAACCAATGTTTGCTTGCACAAATACTCAGGGGAAGTCAAGTCTTTCTCTAACACCCCTACGCACTTTCTCTCTCTCTCTTCCCAAATATTCTCCATACTTTCTCCTTTCTCCACTTCTATTCCTTTTCCTCACCTACTCTTTCACTCCCTCTCTGTCTCTCTCCTGAATTGAAATCCTAAGAATCTTTCTATTGTCCTTGACCTTGACCTCTTAAATGTATTGAGATTCCGTTTTATAATTTTTCAATTAATCTCTAATTCTCATTCGCCTTTCCCTTTCATTCTTGAACTATCTTTGACATCTTTGGAATCCCTGTGAACTTTTTCTTCTATCTCAACCTCAATTTGAGAGTCCTGTCTTCAACTGTGATGAAATGTGTCAATATAGGTCCTTCTCTCCAAATCTCTAATTGTTCTTCTTCTCTTGTACACCCACTTTTAAATACATTTCTCTTTCTCTCTCTCTTTTTCGAAATCTGATCATTGTAATAAAAGCTAACTCACTATCTCTCTCTTTTGAAATACATTTATTGGAATAACTTTGAGTTGGAATAACTGACTTTCTCTCTTTGGAGATTTCTCTTTCTCTCTTTTCTCCACTAGCAATCGAGTTAGGAGCTATGTTGGACTGATAGCATAGCCTTGAATGATGGTGGATAACCCTAGCCGGATATTGAGCTCTAGACCTTGACGATTGTGCTCAATTTGTGTTATTCGATTGCCTCCTAATCTTTTATCAGCCGTAGAAAAAAGCTCTGCTCAGGAGTTTGGGGAGAGATTTCGATAGTGACTTGCGAGGTAGATACAATATAATTCTACAAGATATTGAGTAATAAAAGCGGGAACTTCGCTTCCACTGGGAAGCGGTTTGTCCCAGTGGTATAGGCGAGTCTAATCGGTAAGATTAGATAAGAGACAGCGCCTACCACTCCCGTTGTAAAAGTGACCGGCGCCTCTAAATACAAAAATTTATGAGCTTCAAAATCGCTTCCTGGTGGTTCGGAACCCACTTAAAGATGTAGGTCCATTCATCTCTCATCATCATCCTTCTTATTACCCACGCAAAAGCCTAGAGATTATGTGGGCATCATTCCTAGCAAAAAAGAAAAACAAAAACAAAAAAACATAATAATAATAATACTGGGTATCACAAAATATAAGAAGATGTCTTTCTTACAGTTCAATGAACTACAGTAAAGTTGTGCATCTTCGATGAAGCTTGTACTGTATAATAATTTGAAATTTCTATTAGTGAATTGGAAAAGTAATGTGAACATTTATGAAACATACAATCAAACCAAGAAGAGAAATAGTATAATTATCTCATGGATCAGTACCAATGATTTGAAAATTTCTGGAAAATACTGGAGCATGAGTGTTTGGGAAGATTGAATGTGTTAACAGTGGTTGTTGGAAATAATCCTTTTTGACTCATTTCGATTTGTATGCTGAATTGGCAATCCGGCCTAATCCATGATAATGATAGTTGGTTAATGGAAGAAACAAGGTTGAGGAATCACTGCAACATATTGTGAATGTAAACATAACCTACATTTGAAATCATTATAAAAATTATAAAAAGAATACGTTTTGGACTTTGTATATGTGTTTTCACCATATCAGTTAATTTTGTTTTTTCTTGAATAAATAAATAAAACATAAGTGTCTCGGGCGATTTGATGTGATAGCAGTCAGTTGTTGAAAATCCCTCTTTAACCTTGTACCAATGTCTTCTGCATTTCAGTTCAAATGATATTGACTTGATGAATAAACACATGAAAAATAGTGTCTTTCAAGATCTAGGATCTAGGTAGAGGATTAAGATAGGTAAGGATTAGGATTAAGTAAAGGATTAGGTAAGGGCCACTTGATGGATGTAGGACTTCAAAGGAGTTATAAATTCCTTTTTCGGATTCAGTTTCAACGAGATGGAAAATGAAAAAAACAATGACAGTGCGAATTTAATAAACAATAAGAAGAACTGCTACATCAATACGCAATACGCATTAATGCGCATCAATACGCATTGGTATAAAAACCAATACTTAAATCTGTGGGTTAAGTGGAGAGGGGGCTTGTATGCCTCAACTTCGCCCACAGCACTTTTGTAATGTGAAAGTGAAAAATGAAGTCATTTGTCTATCTATCTATCAATCCGATTTTTGTAACATGCTCTCGGCAATTTCCTCACACCGAATCCTGATAACTTCCTCCATATTCCATACTGGATTTGGAACTTTATTCTATATACCGGCCAGACACTAACCATGGGGCACGAATCTGCATGAAAGGAAGAGGGTAGGGATCTGGCTGTTTGAGGAAGTAGGGTATTTGAGAGTGGGAAAGGGTTCTAAAAAGGAGTGAGAGAGAGAATAGAGTTCTATAAAAGACTGAGAGAGAGCACATGTGTGTTGAAGGAAGGAGTAAGGGGCACGGAGGAGAAAGACGGGGAGGGGGAGGGGGGGGAGGAGGGGGGGAGGGGGGGGGGTTTGAAGGGTAAGGGTTGAAGAGAGACGGGTTTGGTCAATCTGTGTAATGCATTTTGGAAGCCCCTGTCAACAAATACAGAGTCACAGCATTACCAGAGCTAGTCCATGTCATTAGATTAGGGTTGGTGTCTCGTGGAAGTGGAATTCGAGAGTGGACGATGAGGAGGAGGAGGAGGAGGAGGAGGAGGAGGAGGAGGAGGAGGAGGAGGACGACGAGGAGGAAAAGGAGGAGAAGCAAGATCGAAGAAGAGGGAGAAGGAACGAGGTGATAGAGAAGAAGTAAAGTAGGAGACTAGAGAGAACAAGAGAAAAATATACTAAAAGAGGAACCCCAGAGAAAGATGCTCCAGGAGAAACAAGAAGAGATGCAGTAAGGAGAGAACTCAGAGAGTGAAAAACAAAAAAGAAGGAATGATGATAGACAATATTTACACATTAAGAAAGAGAAAGAATAATAGGAAAAGTTTATTCTTCTAAATTCAATATTCACAAAGAACGATAAAAAAATGAACACGTGGAGAAAGATAAGGATGGAGGAGAAAACATAAGAAAAAATAGAAGGATGGTGGAATATGAACACAGAAAGAGAATGTAACCATGAGAAAACAATAACAAGAAGTGGGTTGGAAAATTAGGAAAAAATGCAATTCGAAGAGAGAAAGAAGGGAGAAGATGTAAGACAGAGAGAAACTAGTTCAGAGAAATAAAGTTAGATGTAGGGTGGTACTATTATGGAGAAGAAAATGCTGATTGAACTTTGGACAAGAGAATCAAGAATGAGAAATATGATTTAAAATAAACACAAAGAAGAAGGGGCACAAGAAGAAAACCGATATATTTTAAGATAGGGAGGGAGAATAAGGGGGGATGCGATTTAAAGCGAAAGAAAGGATATGAGGTGGAACTCAAAGGGGGAAAATGCGAGATTAGATTAGATTTCTTTATTCATGTAGATAATATATCTGCTTAGGATCTAGTTTAGAAAATATGCCTAAGTAAATAAGCGAGAGAGAGAGAGAGAGCGAGAGAGAATACTCTAGATGCAGAAGGTCATGATTTGGTGTGGTTGGTGATAGTGGGGGGGACAGAATGCTGATTAAACCTCTCTAAAGAGATACCTTATCAAACCTGATTGAAAATGCTAATTGGATGTTAAGGAGGAAATGCAATTTGAAGAGAAAGATAATGAAACTTTAGATGTTTTCAAAGACAGAAAGAATCAGGAAGGAATGCAATTCGAAAGAAACAAAGACGGAGAGAGCAGGAAGGAATGCAATTCTAAAGAAACAAAGACGGAGAGAACAGGAAGGTATGCAATTCAAAGAGAAAGAGAATGATAAACAAAGAGAACAAGAAGGAATGCGATTCAAAGAGAAAGAGAATGATAAACAGAGAAAACAGGAAGGAATGCAATTCGAAGAGAAAGAGAATGATAGACAGAGAGGAAAGGAAGGAATGCAATTCGAAGAAGAGAAGAAGAAAGAGAATAGAAGCCAGAACAGGAGACTAGTTCAGAGAAAGAAGGCCCTGATTTAGGATGGTGGCAGTGTTTCTAATTTGTTTGGGACCGGCTCGCGTTGAGGCAAAAAGTTGCTGTGAGGCGCCACGCCACGTACGCCTGCATTGGCATAATTCAATTTGAGGATCGCAGCCAGTGAGTGAGTGAGTTACAGTCGGAATTTTGAGGCAGTGAGGGCTGAAAAAATTATGAGTGCACCAAGTGAGATAAGGGCGGAGCGTGAGGAGATTTCACTAGCTTGGCCACTCTTGTCAATCATATTATTATTCAATTGAAGTAATGGTTTTCTTGTTTGTGAATTCGGCATTTTGCATAACTACTTTATAATTTCACACAGGTTACATAGATGGAGAAATAGTTGGGAATAAGGAGGGAAGATTTTCAAGATATGATTCAATTAGGTATGTCAGGCTAGAATATTGTGACTAAACGTGACTATAATGTCTTCTTGTCTTGTCTTGACTAACTAGTGTGACGTCTAGCCTAAGTGTGACGTCACAGAAGTGTTTGGAAACCTGTAATTGCATTTGAAAAAATTGTAAACACGTTTCCAAATATTTTAATAAACACATGTGAAAGTATATGTGTTCAGGATATGTTATTGTTTGTATACTTCATCACTGACACAGTCTATTAGTTTAGATTGAGATTACTGAATCCATGAAGGTCACAAAAGGTTTTTCTATAGATTATGTAATACTCTAAAATTCAAATAGTTGCGATCATTCTTAAGTCATATTAGGTGACAGGGTTTTTCCTCATAGATTCTAGTAAGACAAGACTCTGTTTCGTCATCTTTGATTTCTAATTATTACAATTAGCAAGTATCTTCCTTTGTAATGTTTCAGCCGTTTGTCAAAGTTGATGTCATTGAATTTAAGTTGTTTGATTGATCAATATCGAATTCGTTAAATTCAATGCAAACCAGATGAAACGAAACAGTTGAAAGCATAAACAGCATAAAGCTAATTAGCCAATTGACCAGGAAAGCCAATCCGCATACCCAACCAAATAAATTATTCTTCACTTTATTGGAGGGGGAATCAACGCCATCTAGCAACAAACTTCGGAACTAACTGATCAACTTGTTGCCGGTTAACGTTGCTGGCTGGTGATTGGTTGGAGGCGTGGCTAGTTGGTGAGGGGATTGATGGGAGACGACCAATCACATTGCGAGATGTTTGTGAGGCGGCCATTATGTTACTCCCGTTTCTCATCTGACTGGCTTGAATTTCAAAGAATGATTTGAATCAGTGCTGATACTACCAAAATTATATTCTCAACGTAATGATAACATGAGCGTTCAGATTGCTTTTATAGAATTCCAGTTTTCCTACCTTACGTTATAAATTCATGTATTCACATGTATTTTTTATCATTCATCGTCCATTTTTTAATTAATAATTTTAATTTGAAAATTTATATTTTTCTAATTTTTAATTTATAATTAGAAAAATGATATTTTTTATTATTATTGTCGAGTTTGATTCACAGAAAAATTTGAGAGAGGCCTCTTATACTTTGAATGATAATTATATGCTTGTAAGTTAATACCTTTTAAGCAACTGAAAATACCCATTGCAGTGTCTTTTTTCGAATACAATGGTTTATGAATGAGTTATGGTTTACGATGGGTAAAATGAATGAGTTCATCGTATATTGTCCATGCTATAGAGTTCTGATAAACTGTTGACAGCAACTGTAACCGGGGCCAATTTAGATGTGGTTTGCGCCAATAGAAACATTAGCAGTCTTTGATGAGCTTGTTTCATTTTTATTTGGAAGAAAATAGGTTTAAAAGGACTGATAAATTCATAATACTCAAAGCCATCTCTTGGCTTTTTTGATGGAACTGTTAAATAAGTCGGTACTATCGATCAATTATCTATCTATCGATTATTATCTATCGATAAACTGAAAAACTTCAATAAATAACAACTGGCCTTTGAACAGAGTAGGCTAGCCTTCGTGCTAAATAGAGTATTAAGAAATAGAGTTATAAGTTGAATAAAATTTAAACAGAGTTACTGTATGGTGCTTCGCGCTATTGAATTATTCTAGTATAAATTGATTGATAGTCCACTTACAGTAAAGCTGAAGGAAAATTTCAATTGAAAGTTTAATGTTAACTTGGAGATATTGAATTTGAGTTTAATATGAATTGAAGTTCTACTTCGAGTTTTTGAAAGCCATTGTATTGGAATGGAAACCTGCATATTCCAACACTGTCATAAAATGAAACGATAATAGTGAGAAACTGTGGAATGCTCTCACTTTTCGCGGAAAGTCAACTTTCTGATCGAATATACATAATTCTCAACTGCCGAACGCACTTTTTATCGCCGACTTCACTTTCGAGTGAAACTTTTCGCAGCCTCATCGGAAAAAGAGTCTCAGTTGTTTCGAAAAAGAATGATCTCATTTCCTCACTTCGCATATCCATTAGTATTCGTGGAAAGTAAGCCTAATGAAGCCTAATCAAATTATGCATGCTATCACGGAATCCTGGCAAGGCTATTGGCTGAAAGTGAAACTTTCTTCCATCTCTCTTTTCCGCTCGCTTGCCTTTCTCTCTCTCTTTCTCCGTCTTCAAAGTTTGCCTACAAAGTTGCAAGCCAATGGCCTAAAATATGCCGGCGAAATATATTATTACGCTGCGGGAGAAATGGAGCTATAAACCACTACTTCTAGTTTTGCAAATAAATACATAACTTTTCAAGGCACGTTCTGACTATTCTCGAATACATGCCAACACACTACAGATATACGCAAGACTGATAGATATAGATAAGGATTCTATAGGGACTCAAGATATGATTTTACTTGAAGGTTATCTGAAACTGAAAGTGGAACCTGAATCACAAACCTTTCAAAGTTTGAAAATCTATTAGTATACTGTATATTATTACAAATACAGGTTGAATTGTTTCAGACTGATCGTAGCTAAATGATGAAAGAAATCTTTTAAAAAGATTTACTCTTGATTATTCTAACTTCGCATGTCTTTTTGGGCTAGGCGTACACCGCTTCGTCAAGACAAGACAAGATGAGATTAGTCACGTATAGTCACAGTATTTCACATAGTTGCTTATGAAGCAGCACACACCGATCCAATGACTAATCGATGTGTGTTGCTTCATAAACAATTATGTAAAGTACTGTGACTAAACGTTACTAATCTCGTCTCGTCTTGTCTTGACTAACCGGTGTACGCCTAGCATAATGTAGAAGCAGTCTCAGGCTTTAGACTGATTTCGGCTCTTTTGGTTAGTCCGGTGTAATATTATTTTTATTTTATCTTTTCCAGGTTTTGAGATTACTTAGCTTTCAATGCAGAAGCAGTCTTAGGTTTTAGTCAGATTCAGGTTTCAACCAAAATTTCAAGTGACCAAACTTTCCAAGTGGCACGCCTACGCCATTGATCAAAATTAGAGAAGATTGATCAGAACAAAATAGAAGGAAAATCGATAGCGAACAGATGGATGAGGAAAGAAGAACAATGTCACAAAGAATTTGTCGAACTTCCTCTGAAACTACTTTGGCGAACAATTTTCTTGCTGTAAACTTGTTCTAAAGTCTTCTCATTGCAGAAATCTTCTCTTCGAGAAGTCGACTATCGACAGAAAAGGTTTTGACAGGTGGCTGATTCACTCTGCTGGGACAGAAATTTATTCAAAGGGCGAAATTGATGGATGAGTTTGAATTGATCTTGAGAAAATATTTCTTCAGTATGACTTCAATACTGAAATTTCAGTGAAAATGTGGTTGATACTCAAAATCTAACCAAACAAAATTATGGATTATAGGCTCTAAATTATGGATTATAAATTTAGGCTCTGCTCACTCTTGGAAACTCTACAACCTCCATGGTAGCAGGCCTATACACATTGTAGTGAACAAGTCAACTGCTTATGCGAGCATCATCACACCACAACAAATTTTGGTGAAACAAAGCCGAAGAACATTTTTCATTTCACAGATGGTTCCTACTGTGCACTGAGATTTGACATTTATTCCACATTCCTGGAACAAAATAATTCAGGAGAATAACAAAGATATGCCTGATGAATTCATGAGAATATTCGTTTGTACTCCACATTCTCAGAATTTGACAAAACAATTCAACATTTCTCAGAATTGGAAAGGCAAAATACCAGAGACAAGGTAGCAGAGTATATAGCGAGAAAACAATTCAGAAGTTTTCCCCCAGGTTAATATTCGTATTGATATTTTGGGAACTGAAAGCGAAGAAGGTAATATAGCTGGAGGAAACATACATTATTTTGCAGTGTCAACGTATTGTAGAGAAAGAAATTCGTAGCAAGTTGTAACGCTAAAAAACCGTGGAAATCCTTTCCCGAAATGTGAAAAACCTCGTTCACAATAGACAGCAGGCAAGAAGTGAACAGAGCAGACCACTTCTTCAGAAGCGATGCACAGTGACACTCAATTACTGCGCTGTCATTCTATTCTTCTCGAGCAGCGCGCATATTGAAGCGAGGCATGCTTGCATAAATTGAACTGTTGTACTATTACAGAGTGAAGCCAACTAGGAGTTCACTGGTCCGTGGTACGATCGGCTCCCCCCGGGGAAGAAAAAGGTTGTAAGACGAATTTGTTTGCTGAATGTGTGCGCTACTATAGTTGTACAAGGCTTCTTGAATATTCTCAAGTCTCAACAACTTGTTGGAGCCGGGATATTTTTTGAGATGGAGAAGAACATACAAATTAAACATACAAACATGGACATCACATTAAAATAGACACACATATATAGCAGGATTCTTTTAACTTGTCAGAAAACATATCTTTCGACGAGCAATATGACAATAATCAACCTACAATAATGCTGAATCTCGCAGATTATTGAAAAGGTCTTTTAAAAAGTTATTCTTTGAAAGGTCTTTAAGACTTTTAAGCCTTTTGATTATTGTGTCGAAATCACTGTTTAATTATTACCGAAACAGCTGATTTCTGACAAGTTAAAAGGATCGTGCTATACATTGAACATACAAATTTCAAAACATGTGTTTAAAAATTGGATGTTCTGACTGTAACTGGGATTGAATAAAAGACTAAAAAATACTAAATAACTTCAGTAAATTATTATTGAGCTTGTTTGGAGAAAGTGATGAGGCTTCTATAATAGTAGTTGTAGTAGTTAGTTTGTACTACAGATACTATATAGGCCTAATAATAGTTTGGTCATTGATGTGAATGGGTCCATAACATTGTATTGGAATATTTTTCATTCCCGCCACTCAGTCGCCATAGTCCAGGGGGCTGTCATTGTTGGAGTGAAACAATCCTATCTTCCCAATGTTAAAGACGGGTGAAGCCTGTGTCTCGATCTCATTGGCCGAATTCACTTGGACTGAATTGTAGCTGAGTTCTCATCGGCCGAATACACTCTGGACCGAATTTTGGCGCTGTATTTGAATTCAGAGCCATCATAATATAAAGATGGAAGGTAATGAGACATTGCAACTATACAGTTGCTGTTAAATCATAATAATTAATTGAACGGAATTCCTAATTAATGCCATATAATATTCTGAAGACTTTGCTATTTGCAAATATTGACAACAGCTATTAATTTGACAATAGCTATTAATCTGTTGTCAATATTTGCAAATAGCAGAGTCTTCAGAATATTATATGGCATTAATTAGGAATTTCGTTCAATCAATTATTATATCAGAGCCATCATGTTAAATTCAATTTTCAGAGTTCAAGAGTTTTGAAAGTTTATGGTATCTTTTGCGGTATAAATCAAAACTGTTGAGAGAATATAGTTAATATTTACATACAACATTTTGGATCCAATAGAAGTTATGTAGATGTTTTCAAATACAGCGCCAAAATTAGGTCCAATAATAATGGCCGACATCCTACTTCCCTGATTTCTCTTACTTCCTCTCCCTTGGAAGATAAGGTTATGCTCGTTTTCGTATCTCCATTCTATAGTCAGTGAAACCACTCAACCAGTGGAATCTACTTGACCCAGAATTTATTATTTGATTATTACAGAAACTCCTAACTTTTGACACTCATCGAAACACTAGTGAACCAGCTTAAAAGTTCTCCATTGACCACTGGTTGTGTTAGCTGTGTGATGACATATATTTTGTGGAGAATTTATTTGAACAAGAGTAGGGCATAGAGAAAGCAACTAACAAGAAAAGTTAATAGAAAGTTTTATCTCCATTCAGCCAAAGTTAACTTAACCAGACTGATGGAAGAGTTTCGACGAGGCCTCCTGTCACTTCTCAAACTTTCATGACTTCACCCTCTCAAATCTGACGATATATTGATAAATATATGATGTATCGATACATAAGACATGTATGTGGTACATGTGGCACATGCGCTGGAATGTGTGACACATGTGCCTGCATGTATAGATGTATATGCCTACCCAACGCATGTGAATTCTCAGGCGAATTGGTTGTAACTCACTTATTGCGAGTTTGACCCAATGTTACTTTTCTCGAAAAGGATGAGGATCTTGTTCATTTGACCCAAAGTTACTTATCTCATTATAGGACCGTGCTTATTGGCCTAACTTCTTTAGTTTTGGGAGGATTATGTGAAAATATACTCCGGGATAAGAAAAAGACATTGAAGCCTGGAAGACCATTTCCATTCAAAGATAATTCAAACGTATTTAAAAAAAATATATATATAATTATTTCAAGAACATTTGAAGATATCCAATGATGTAGATTCAAGAATGATACATTAGAAGTTTTCTTAACAGCTTTCGAACATAATTTCAAATGAATTATTTTCATTTACATATCTTGATAAATTTGTTAGGTATTCTTATGATAGGCCTACGTTTAATAATGAATTGGATAATATTCAAGGTTGACTGGATAGAATGGGCTCTCCAGTTCCAACTTCTAATGATAGGTATTTTTATTTCAACCATACATTTTTGAATACTGGAATAGACTAAAATATGAAAAGACTATGAAATATGAACAGACTGAAAATTATGAAAATTCTTCATGAATTTTACTTGTGCTATATAATATAATTATAGAAGGAAGCATTCTTTATACAGCAGCATTCATCGAATTTCCTTACTAGCTATTATTCTGTTGCTTATATTCGCAGTAGAGAAATTCTCCAGAGTATTTCATAGCATTATTAATTAGGAATTTTGATCAATAAATGATTACTATATAAATATATAATTCAGTAGATACTTTACTTCAAATCCAAATACAATCAAGCCAACAACAAAAGAATTAAATTATACATATTATAAAGCTTATTGATATCTTCATACATAATACATATTCACACCCACTATTTCATTTGAAAGTCATTAAGAATAATCAATATGAACTTTTTTCTCAACTAAAAAGGTAATCATTGATGGTAATTCAAGTATTCAATTGAATGCAATTAATTTGAAACAATGTAGAATCAATCAGTTGTGTTTGATTTTTCTAATTATTTTACATGAGAAATGAATGGGGTTCGATGAATAATTGTTGAAACATAAATCCAGCAGCAGTAAAAAACAAATATTATAAATTCTTACGAAACTGTATAATGAATGCAATTGATTATCAAACAGAATAAATTGGAAGGCAGTTACAGAATAAAATAATTGAATTCACCAAATTTTTATGTACGAGGTGATGGTGGGGGAAATATTGTCTGCAGCTATTGTGAATCATTACAATAATTGAAATTTAAAGTTGATAACCGATGAGCTGCGAAGGATTTATTTGCATTTAAATCCTGTGGGGCCGAAATATTTTGTTGTAATTCAAGATAGGATTGCACAGCCATAGTGGTGGAACATTCATTACAGAGCAATGTGACAGCCAGGAAATGAGATCTAGTCCCGCGGAAAGTGGCTGCTGTGCTGGCTGGTGGCGCTCTCTTTCTGTCATCTGTGAAACTATTATGCAAAATGGATTGAACTCTGCATTTTCAACCGTAATTTGATTGAGTTGACCTTACAAAGGGGACGATAGGCTACTATTTATGACGGTCTATTTTCTGTGCAATAAAATAACCTTGAATTGATCAGCTGACTTCGATAAATGAAAGTTGCCAGATTTTGGTGGAACAATATTAAAATCCAAGATTATCAACGAGCACAGTTTAGTACTCGTATCCTAAGATGATAGAAATTAATACTGTGATAATAATAGAAGAAAGTTTACTAAATCTCAAATTCAAATTCAAAAATCAATTTATTCCCATAAAAGTGATGACATGATATTAAATAACGATGATTTAAAAAAAAAATTATTGGGAAAAGTTAATTGTATGAGAGCTGCAGAACAGAGCATCACATGAGGAATAAAATTTATTTTATCCAATTGTATAACTTCTGATTGAAAAATTACAATTTGCTTCAATAATAAAGTTATGAAGCTGAAGTTGGTTTTTAAAGCAGTACGATTGTAAACCTATAAAAAAATCATACTGTAGGCTACGGATAAAACTTCCACACATAAAAACTGAGCCTGAATTCTCCACAAATAGAGTACACCGAACTGAACCAATACGAAAACTGAACGTGTATGATACAGTAGATGAACCACAGATAATCCAGAAAATATTGAAATGATTCCTTTGTTTTTTCTGAACAGCTCCAGCCGATATCCTCCCTCTCTCATGATTATCGCTTCAATACGCCTGCAGTTGTATTGCTTTCTCATCGATATAGCTATCTAGCCACTGTTTATGTTCCTTTATACCTATTTATGTAACCATCACCCATAACTAGAGGCTATACTTCATAGCTAGTTGGCATAGGTCTCTCACAAATGGCGACTAATATTCCGATGGATATGGAGCAGTAGGCTTTCAGCGAAATTGAATGGATCTCTAAAACGGTGCTACCTACCGAAGTATAAATACACAGAAGTACTGTATTGTTTATTAATGCTGCGATCTGGAACTGTTGGTATCTTCCTTTACTACAGTTTTAACGTTATTTGTTACTAGTTTCACTTGTTGAACTTTTTTCTCAATTATTAAGGAGCTATTTTTGAGGAATAAATGGATAGATCTCTCTGTTTATCCGATCTTTGTTCTAATGATGATCAGGGAAAATTTTTTTAAAAAATGTATGAGGAAGATGTAGGTCCCTTTCAAATAATCACTCCTCAATTGGAAGGGAATGATTACAGGGGAATCGGAAACGAGGAAAAATGGACAAAATTCGTGTGGATCTGAGAGAAACATTAATTAAAGAAAAGTGGATTGGTAGTTGATTAAGAAATGAGAAGGGAGTTAATGGGTTCGATAAAGATTTGAAACCCTGACCTCGATTGACTGGCATTACAAATTTAGAAAAAAAAATGTGTGAAGGAATCATACAACTCGAAACATTACACTGAAGAATCAAGGAAACAATCAACATTTCTTGTATTATTGTCTGTCAACTGATTCACTTATTCATATTATACAGGAATATGTAAGAACAACAACTTATATAAATCGATTTTTAATCAATTGATTTTGATAACTATTTGAAGTGTTTGTTGATGAGAGTGAGGATAAAAGTTTGAAATTCGTTTTTCAATTTCTATTTGCAAGAAAAAAATTGAAGAATGTGGAACCACTCTAATCACTCCAAACATTTCTTATCGATCTATTTTCCATCCTGACAGCTCTCATTTTTTGAATCTATTAGATCCTTGAAACTGAGGATAGATAACTACTAATCCAACATTTCTATGGGAACTTGGTTTCCACCAAAAAATTCATCATTCCATACTGCAAGCTCTCAACTTGCAATAATATTCTAGACTTCAAATAGGTCAAACTACGCATTGGTATCTTAAGAATGAGATTGAGGTTACCTTACCATGAGCTATGTAGCCAATGTGAGACTGCAAGCACAAAAGCAAACTGCAGAGTAAACTGTTGTATCACTGGCTTCTACTCTCACACGTTTCTCTGCTGCTGAGAGCAGGCACAAAAGCCGGAAGCAAGGTGAAAAGCTTTTGGGGGAACCCCTCCTAGGGGCTGAGGGGCGTGCGGGGAACGAGCCCCCTTGAAACCGACCCCAACTGACAATAAAAACACAAGTTTTTCTAGGGCAAACCTAACCTCAATTCCCGTGGTTTTCTCCTGATTCACGCCGCCGTGAAATTGTACAAGTTGACTTGAAGCGTACACCGCTAACTTCCAAATTGAAAGAGGAACTGTTTGGACCAGAAAGTGGAACGGAACTTGGGAAAGAAGAGTGTGAGGAGAACGAAGATTTGAAACTGATATGAGAGTGGGGTTTTGAAGATAGAAAGAAGGTTTTCGTGAGAAAGTGAAGGTTGATGTGAATATTGGAGCTTGGTTTTCGGTTGTTTTATATTCGAGATGAGAAGTACGGTGATTGAAGAACGATGATTAGATTAATTTTATCTACGACCTTGTTATAATGCAATCATTATTTATTACAGTATCACGATTCAGTTACTGTTTCATAAATCAAATCGAAGCAGTTTCGAAATGGGATTTCAAACTTGTATCATAATGACGATTTTATAGTACGGATAGAACATTATAAAACGTTTCTAGTTCAATCTGATCCAGTTTTAAAACACTGGAAGGAAACAGTTTCTAACCTATACGGTAAAGATTGAGAATAGAACATGGTTGTTTGAATCAAGGTTATTTAAGATTGATTTAGTAGATATTATTGTTTTTTGTTGATTGTAGATAAAAAAGTATATGTAATGGTTGTATTCTAGCCTTTAAAAACGACTCTTGAGATACCTTAAAAGGTTAAAATATCTTGCGGCGTTGCCGCTCGTACGTTAACCTTGGTATCTCACTCATAGTTTAAAGGCTCTCATATTACTAATAATTTACATTTTATAAAAGCTTAGACACGTTTATATCTCAAAGGGTTGATAAAATGCTAGATTAAGAATAAACAATTGAAAAAATCCACAAATATTGAATATAACTTGGAAAAATGTCTATGAGTTACTACAGCTTAATTTTGTTAAATAATTGTAAACCAAATTTGTTTGTGGAAGTTATTATTTTCCATTTCTTCAACTCAAGAGAAAATGAAACTCTGATTTGAGCTGAAAATATGATAAACATCATCTTGTACTAAATTCCATCTTGAATTATGAAGCTTCCTCTTCAATCAGTTCACCTATAACATCTGTTTCAAACAATTTATGTTTTTCTGAGACCTTGAATCGTTTTTAAAGCCTACAAGTGACCTAAATCCTGAATACTTTATCACACGTGTTTTGCATGACAAGTCTTCCTCTAAGTCTAATTGCAACCTTTGAATTCATTGAAGAAGGCCACAATAAACACATGATTTGCATGCATTTCAGATGGTGTGACCCTTATCAACACTACAAAGGCAAATTCGAATGAAAAACGTAAATTTAGTTATTCGGTTCGAATACATAGTAGGTATTCCACACAATTGTTTTAGATCAAGCTACTCCCCACTAGCTATAGAAGTTTGATAATCTTGGACTCTTCAGTCTATTCTGGTATAATATATCTGGATAACGCTGAGGAACTCCTCAGATTCAAAACTTGAAACCTTCACTGCTCAACTGTCTGACAACTTATCAATCTTATCATAATGTAGGATAATGAACTCTTGCATTAACGTAGTCGATTCATCACGAACATACATAACTTATATGGATATCTTTGATGACATGATAAATCCATACATAATGATCTTGTATAAATTCAGTCGATTCATCATGAATATACAAGGAATCTTGCTCGCAATTCTGCTGATTAACACTGTAATTAATTTGATCTTTGAAACAAGTGCGAGTCGCTTTATAAACAAGATGAGTGCCAAGAATAAGGAGGAGGATGGTGGGAGGCCGATAATGCTCTTAATACTGGAGAGAGAGTGAGAGAGAGAGTTATATACGAAGAAAGAGAAAGAGCAAGTGGGTTAACACAGAGAAAGTGAGAGGAGTGTAAGTGAATGATGTAAGAATAAGAGTAAGAGATTTAAATAAAATGAAGAGGAGAATAGAATCGAAAGAAAGAGAGAATAAAAGCGTGAGAGAAGAGAGAGTAAAAGAGAGAGAGAGAGAGAGCAGTGATCTTTTGGTTTGTGAGTCACACTAATGGATTCTGAGCTGTATCTCAGCCGAGCTGAGCTGAGAATTTAACACCAGATAGCTGGCTGTTACCAGTTAGCTATAGCTGTGTAGCAGAATGCCACAGTGCTAAAGTAGCAAAGATATAATAGTTTATGGAAGCCAAAATCTCAGATTATTATAAATGAGCTGATGAGAAGATGTATGTGAGAAGAAGGAATACGAGAAAGAGCGGTGGAAGAGAGAGGAGGAAGAAGAAGAAGGAAGAAAAGAAGAAGAAGAAAAAGAAGAAGAAGAGCAAGAGCAAGACCCTGATGTTTCGAGCAATAGTCGAATTGCATGGTTAAAAGAGAATTTTGTGCAGTACTGATTAATCAATAATAATTTTATTCGCATAAAACTACAGTATATCACAAAATGTTTCCAGGGTCCATCTCGTTGAAAACATTCCTAACTTATTATTCATTCAATCTCTCATGTGTTTGTTACTGCTGAGAATCTCAGCTATTTTAAGAATAATCCATGATGGGCTAGAAGTTATATCTCTTGAGATACAGGCCAAGCTGGCTGTATTAATATGTAAGTTATGTATTACATATCAAAGATTCCTAGCCACTGGTTTTATCAGAGACGTTCTCTGCCCTAGTTATAATATCATGAAGAGCGGTTCTTTCAAAAGCTGCTGACACTCACACACGCACACCCACACTCACGCGCGCAACGAGCCAATTCAGCTTTCAGCTTATAGAACGAATAAATCGAACATTTTCTTGTGAATCCGGATTTCCCCCTTCCCCTCAACCAAGGGATGGAAATCTCTCCCCTTTTCGAAGCCGACATCGGCAGTGAAATTCATCCAGCGTTATTTCTGGTGTCACTCTGTAGAGTGTATAATATAGAATGCAGGTTATAAATCAAGGTAGTTGTGACGCATAAACAATCGTCGGCCTATAATTCCCATGTCAACGGTGCTACCGCATTGCATATATAGATGATCTCCATTATTATTCTGACGATAAAACAAAACGCGAGGCTGCTGTGAGAATATTGACGATGAATACCTGAAATATATACGTATTATTCACCTGGAAAAATATATAAATGTACCTGGAAGTATATATATACCTCACTAGCCCCACACAAACACACAGCTGTCCCATATAATAGTGATGGGTGGCTTTTACGTGATTTCATACCAAGGAGATTTAGCCGATAGCTTCTGTGTTGTGGCTTATGTATGTCATTTACTGTGTATTCGTCTTGAGAATACATGATCTGATACATAAACTGTGAAAAGATACTCTCAACATAAGAATTATTCTCAAAAAAATACATGACCAGATATGACCAAACAATATTATTCGAATATCAATGCAATTTGGTTATAACGGCCTCGGCCATAACGTAAACTCTGATATAGCGTCATTCGTTACTAGTTTTGCCAAACCTGAACATTGGTTCTATATGCATAAAACATAGGTTATTAATAGCCTGAGCATTGGTTACTAATAACCAATTTGGACTATAACAATATAAGTAACCATATAAGACTATAGCGTCAATATTATTAAAGGCTATATAAAGGTATGATAATATTATAAAGGGAAGTGTTTTCCCTTGATACAGAGAGAAAAGAGAATTAATATTCTTCTATACTTTCTGGTTAAATAAATAGTAGTGAAGTATCTGAAGCAGCTACACTATCTCTAAGTTATGAGCTTTAAATCGGAACTCACTTATTACTGAGGTTCTATTTAAGTTCCTATTGAGAAATTCTATTTAATATTGATCTGAGTATCTTCAGTATTAATATCGTATTCACGATCCTTAGTATTTATCTATTTCGTGGTCCATAAATTTAATCTGAATCACTCAATTTTAGAATGAAAACTTTTCTGTTGATGGAAGCCATTTTGAAAATGTTGACTGCCATCCCATACGTCGAACTGCCTCGACCAATCACAAGCCAGTATAGCTTCTGTTGTAGTACAGTCTCAGCACTGAAGGTCAACTCTAGACGCCATTTTGTGGGACGTTACAATTTCGACCAATGGAATCTCTGTGTTAGGGATTTATTATCAATGTATTGGAATCTCTGTATTATTTGAAATACTCATTTATGGATACAATCATCGACAATAAATAATACAATTTATTGAGATGTTAATGATTAACTTCACTGGAAATCTGGGCCCAAAATCTGTCAACTAACAATTTTGAATTTTCAATACTGAGATCACGTCAAACGCAAAAACACAGTGTTGAATAATTATGAAAAACAAATTCCTAAAATAATGGATTTTTTATCTTATTTTGCAAAAAAAAAATACATTAAATGCCCAACTTCAGGCTACTTATCAGGAAACAGAAACGGGTTTCTGAAAATCACATTCAAAGACACAATAATTGAATAAAATGCTGAGAAAGACATAAAATTCACAAGCTTCTCATTAAATTTTATTCTCAGTCTATTTACCCATTCATTTTCAATTTGTCGCTCATAATAATAGAGTTCAATGTTCAATGCACGGGCAATAGTACTGTAACAAAATACGAGTTGAAAATAATTTGATGAATGAGGTCAAAGTTCAATTGAAAGTGAATAAAGCTTTTGATGAACAAATGACAGTGAAGAGAAACACAATGATGTTTATGGAGAAATTCCGGTGAAAAAGAGTGAATAACTTATTAAAAGTGCGGCTAGAGACAGAACAATAACTGCAAAGCGATATTTCTGTATATTGCGGGCGCTAAAAAGGTTCTCAATTGCATCAACAACGTAAAATATTTATTATTTTCATATTCTCTTCATCTTCACTACAGTACTGTCTTCTTTTACACTACCACTTCCTCTTCCTCTTTTTACACTTCACACTTACACTTTATTCCTCTTTTTTAAGTAGCTCTCACCCTCTTTATCATCCTTTTCTTCTTAATCTAGTTTTCGGGTCGCGTTCCTTAGTTTTCTTTCTAACGCAAAGTCTCCTATTTATTTTTTCCTAGTCATCCTCATATCACCCATTACCATTTTCCACCATTCTCCTTTACTCCTTCCTCCATCTTACCTTTTATCAATCATCTCCAGGCTTATCTCTCTCTTTGCAATTCTCTTTCTCATCTCCTGTACCTTCTCTCAGCAACTATCTCAACCAAATAATATTCTAATTTCTAATATATAACAAGAAAAATTTCTCTCTCTACTCTATCACTGACACTCCCCCCTTTGTTTATCTCTGTTACGAATGAAATATGGTTTCCAGCAGTTGAAAGTGCAATATGCTCTTGAATAGCAGCGGAAACGACACCGCCAGTGAACTTCCCCTACAATTAAGAATGACAATATGTCGGAAATTATTCAACAAAACACTGGGCAAACAACGGTACCCCATAATGTCATATCTCGGCGGCAAATAACATCATATCTCTTGAAACTTTTGCATGATTCATTTTGCCAGTGTGTTGAATCTAATTCGTTTTCTACTGTTGTACAGTTCTCACCGCTCAGAAGCAGATATGAACAAGACTTTATTGACCCAGGATCTATTATATTAACTACTGAGTTGCTATGATTGTGTTTTGAATTCCCATTTCCACTTCCATCAACAATAGCAAGCTGAAACTAAATAAAAATCTGAAACGTAAAAATTAAGATAAATTCTGAAACAGGAACCTAATTTTATGCACTGGGGAAATTTATTAGGTTTCAACTTGTATTAATATTATCTTCTATGATTGATAACCACTAACGTTTGATTTTTTTACTTTGACTTGCTTAATACTTAACTAAGGCTAGGCGTACACCGGTTAGTCAAGACAAGACAAGACGAGATCAGTCACGTTTAGTCACAGTACTTCACATAGCTGCTTATGAAGCAACACACACTGATTAGTCATTGCATCGGTGTGTGCTTCATGAGCAACTATAAAACTATTCAATCGTCTTGTCTTGACTAAACGCCTAAGAAATAATCAGTTTCCTTTTTTCAACTCCATTGCCTCTCGCAACAATGAATTTGCCAAATTCGCCAAGATTGTTTGGTAGGCCTTTAGCGCTCGGCGTGCTCTTTGAGAAGCATAAGTCTGTTCTATTCTATTTATTCATTGATAGAATTACAAAAATCAAAATATTATAATCTGGGCGAGAAAAACTAGGCTGAGTCTGTACTATTTCTTTTTCGAATTTTGAATGTTAACTTAATGCTGTCCATAACAAGGTTATATTGTATTTGAATAATGTACAAAAGAATTTCTGGTCCATGAGAATAATCCACCTTCAAACTAGAATCCTTTTGGAGAGTTGCAGAAACATCATGGTTTCGGTGGCACCTAACTATATGGATACACCTCTACAATGTATAATCATATTCATTTAATTGGACGGTTGACATTAGATAGATAGGCAGATATAGATTAGATAAAGAGGAATATTATCTCTTTGCCATCAAACTCTACGGTCTTCAGAGACGCAAAGAAATAATATCTCTCGATCTATTTATCTATCTAATGACAAGCGTCAAATTAAATAAATCTGATTATTTCTTTAATGCTTATTCATATTCCTCTACTCAATTAATATTTACGCCTGAAAATGAATATAAGTTCCTCTATCGAACCAATCACTTGACTGCACACTTTTTCATTGATGTTGTGGGAAAAATTGTGGAAAACCCTTTGAAGTTCACAAAAAAATACTAAAGAAGCTTGCCATTCAACAGAGTGCTAGAAACAAAGTACAGTTGTTACAACAGAAACGTTTGAAAATTGGAACGACGAACGATTGAATATTGATGTGAAAACGTCAACGTTAATTGAATCGTGTTGAGGCTCTTTGTCTACGTTAGTCTTTGATTCAAAAGTATTCTGAATCCTTTCGAATCTCCACTTTCAGTGCTCTTGGATTTCATCCATGTAGTTACGGACTACCGCAACGCTCAAGTTACAGATGAGTTTTTGTTATTTTGAATACTGTTAGTGTATTGAAATATCTCAAGCCACGTAATATTCATTTAAATTTCAATGCTCTTCATTTCAAATTCATTTTAACGACATGCAATGTCCAGATGAAAACTCTTTCTACATAGATCTAGCAACTATCATAATAGCTGGCCATATAAATAGCAGTGATAACCATGCTTTGTTTGAAGAGTAAGCGATCTCAACTGGGCTCAGCAGGGTCAAAGTTGAGCCCTCCATAGAGTTGCAAGCAAAAGCAAAAGCTCCATCAATTCCAAGTTGCACTTTCTCTCCAGTTCTATGGAGCGAAACGCTCTCTGGAGGGAATCAACTGAATATTGCACGCTTCATTGTTGAAACAAGTTTGATTGAACGCTTGTTACTTCATATCTATGTATAACAAGTTAGATATATATCCGAGAAGGTTTACAGCACGGAGTGATATAATAGATTGTACTTTAAATAATTGATTCTGGCATCATACTCTTCTAGTTAATATTATGCAGCTGAAGTTGTTTAAGTTACGGGACACAATATTATTATATTATGCAGTGTAAATCACATTATGCACACTACTTGGTTGAATACTGTATATAAAGTTGACATAGTTCGTGGTATAAAACTCTCTATTGTTATGGAAAATATATTGATGAATCAAGGGGTTTATAACTTGATAAAAAGTTAATAACTAATAACTTAACTTAATTCATAACAGTACAGACAATGAGAAAATACTCTACTACTACTACTACTTGATAGAATTGTCTGTTCTGACTGAAAGCACAATGAATGACAAAATAATAATAGCCTAAAATAGAAAGTTTCAAAGTAGTTCAGTATAATTATAGTGCATTACACATTTATATGATTCATGAATGTGAATCATATAAACAGACGAATGTCTGTTGATTCTTCCCACATTGTACAACATCCAATATACTATTTCTAAAACATGATCACTTCAATTTAATCCCAAATAATGTCTCACCCCACCACTCACCTTGAAACCCTTATTTAAACCCGCCACCCCTAACCAGCCTTAACCCAAATTTCTCGCCCAACTCTTAAATACCCCTATACAGCGAGCGAGCACCCGATTTTTATTTGCCTGGTGTAGCAAAGGGGTTGCTGCGGTTTTAATTTCTGGGGAAAACTATGTTGGGCTTGCGGTCGGGACTGCGCCAGGAAGCACAATAAAGGATGTGACAACAGCAACAGGATCACAGAGTGCGCTAGTGAGGGTGGCCGTTGATTGAACGATCCAGTTGAATTCTACGAATAAGTTAAATGTTGGAGGAAATGTAGGAAATGAAGGAAAATAGTTGATTTAACTAGTTGAATCAACGGTTTATTGGCTAACACTTGATCATTTGAATTTGAATGTTATTTAACGTACTGGGTTCGCAGTGTTTCAGAGTAGTCATGATTGGTTGTGATGACAATTTATAGTAGTGATCTATAATAGTCATGGTTTTTTTTTTATAGTTTTTTTATAAATTGGGTTGGGCTTTTTAACCCTTGGCCACCGCGACCGCTACTCGATCTTTTGTGGCATCCCCTCTTTGGCTTATGCCATGTTCCATAATCCAAGGCCAGAGCAAAATTTACTCAAGGCCTTGAAGTCCAGTTCTCTTGCCTCCTCTGGTAGGAGGGTTGCCTTTCCAAGAAATCTACTCCTCATTTGCAAGAGTGCTGGACATTCCAGCAGCAAGTGTTCTGCTGATTCTGTTTCTTCTATGCAGAATCTGCATTCATCATCCTGACATAGTCCCTTCTTCCGTAACATATACCTGAATGGGCCGTGTCCTGTCAGGAGGCTTACTATTTGCCTCAGCTCCCTCTTTTCCAGGCTTATTACATTGCGGGAAGCCTTTGTTGAGGGTTTAATCAACATTTTTGATTGTCGTAGTCCTTCTGTCCTATTCCAAATCAAAACCTTCTTCTTTTCCTCCCATTCTCGGACTTTAGCTTTACAATAGCTAAAAGGAACCCCACAACCTGGTTCCGGTCCTATAAATGGAGAATCTGCACCATTTTTTGCAAGGCGATCAGCTATTTCGTTTCCATAGATACCCTTGTGCCCCGGTACCCACATCAGGCTAACCTGATTCCTGACAGCCAGTTCCCTTAGGGAATTTTGACACTGTGTTACCAGCTTTGAACTGCTGGAACAGGCCTGTATTGCCTTTAGGGCTGCCTGGCTGTCACTCAAAATAGAGATCTTTGCCCTTCTCAGTCCTCTCTCAATGAGTTGATCAGCGCACATCTCTATGGCCATTACCTCGGTCTGAAAGACAGTTGCCGTTTTTCCCAGGGCCCTATAGAATTTAGTAATTAGTAATATTATAATAGTCATGGATTGTTTGCAGTGCAAATGTGATAGAACAATCTTATACATAATAATAAGATTATTATTATATAAGATTGTCTTAGAACAATCTTAGGTTTATGAAAAGAATTTCGTGCCCAGCTATGGAAAGTTTAAGGAAGAGTTTGATTGGACCGATTTTGATACGGTTTGCGCCAAAAAATCGAATTTTTGCAGGATCCATTTGTTTTTCAAAAATAATAATTTCAAATTGGAGAATACTGCTGAAAAATTAAAATAGTTTCCTGTGTCACAATCTGTTGGCATTAAAATGCACTAAACGTCAGTTAGTTTGTAAAATGCCCCATAGATAGCTTAGAAAGCTTAGAAGCTGAAAGTAGTACAGTGACCAGTAATCAGTAGGATTTCTATCAAAAGTCTCAACTATCTTCTTCTCTTTTCTCCTCTTCTTTCACTTCTTCTTCTACTTATTCTCCTCCTTCATCTTCTTCTTCTTCTTAACTTCTTCTTCTTCTTCTTCTTCTTCTTCTTCTTCTTCTTCTTCTTCTTCTTCTTTCTTCTTCTTCTTCTTCTTCTCTTCTTCTTCTTCTTTCTTCTTCTTCTTCTTCTTCTTCTTCTTCTTCTTCTTCTTCTTCTTCTTCTTCTTCTTCTTCTTCTTCTTCTTCTTCTTCTTCTTCTTCTTCTTCTTCTTCTTCTTCTTCTTCTTCTTCTTCATCCTCTCATTTCTGGGAGAAAGAAAAAACTGGAAAACTTGAATTATCACTCAAAGTTGAATAATTGAATAGTCAATTTCAGGGCTTCATGCTATTGTTATGTTTGATTTTATTTATCTCTTCACCCTCGTTTACTGCGTATAATAATTATTTTCTTGAACATTTTTAGTTAAAATATCATTGCATTGCAACCAACTTCATAAGGCTTCATTCGACCAGCACTTGTTCTAATACAGTATAATTTTTCTATCAAATTCATCATCCACCTTGCTACCTAGTCAACTGGTTTCCAGTTAATTTTTATTCAGAAACAGTTGCATCAACGACAACGAACCAACACCAAAGTGTGCTACGCTGCGGTCAGGGCTTCATTTGAACAGCCCTGTACTGGTCAGAAACCCTCCCCTCCAAACACTCCCCCCACCACATTACTAAATGAGCTGCCTTTGTCGCTTTTTTCCCCAGTAATCAGCTGTTCTGAATGTGTTTGCTCGCCTGGCTGGCTGGCTAATTGGATGTGATCTGTTTGATTTTCACTGTGACTTTACTTTGTTGAAAAAAAATAAGATTGAAAAAGTGGATTGAATTCATGTGGATATAATGTGGAAAAAATTGAGTTATTTTGAAAAGCTGTGTGGGAGGAACGTAACGAAGTCATTATCGGCATTAATGAAAAAAATGAATCTGTAATATTGGGTACAGTACTGATGTTATGCCGTTGATAATGTTCGCAATTCCATAGCAAGTTTGAACCCTGTTATTGAAAAGCCATTAAATCAGCTTTATTTTGTTATGATGAAGGTCATAGGCATATTATTGCGTTGGATATCTTCAAAAGCCATTAGTATACGTTCAAATTTTTCTGTGTTTTCAATATTGTAAGGTTATCGAGTTGAACAGCTGACTTTAAGGTGACCACACATTAGATATGCACTAAATAAAAGGTATAGCAGGATCAATTAAACTTTCAAGAATTCCTTGTCTCCGACAATCAGAACTTGGTAAATATTAAACAAATGCTGATTCTCGCAGATTATAATGAAAAGGTTTGAATGTTTATAGGATAATCTAGATCTTTAAAGTCTTTAAAAGACCTTTTAAAGAAGACCTTCATACTAACTTCATTTCTTTTTAAAAGACCTTTTCAATAATTCTTATTCAGCATTTGTAGGTTAAATATTTTTAACTCATCTTATACTCTCAATCACCAGTTGTCATAAAATTCTGATGAATGACTCATCTTTTTATTTCAAATAGATAATATCACTTTTAAAATGTATGTGTGTATTTTTATTGGTTCTGCATGCATTTCCTTTCCCCTCTTCATTATTTCTATGTAGTATTTCAAGTCTTGATAGTAAGGGCAAAGATATTTAATACCAAATAATAATTAATAACTTAATATAAATCCAAATATTTGGTTAGTCTATGAAAAGGGTCAATGACTACCATTCTCTACGAACACCTTAGCGAGAAAAAAGTCGGAAAATCTACACCGAGCAAAAATTAACTTGACTTCCTCAAACTTTTTCAACTTTAACTCTCGGTGTAGCTTTTTTTTAACAATGTCATTGTTGAATTTGCCTGGAAGTGACATGCGAGAAGATCAGATTCGATAACACTTCCCTTTCAAGTTTCAGGCCTTGGAAAATCTCATGAACATGACTCAGCAGAGGGAATTTCAAAATTTCCATTATCAAGTTACACGATAAGTAGAAAATTACTTTTTAAGTGATATTCGAACGTAATATATTCATAATACTGTATATTCATGATAATTAATTCGCATAAAAGGGCTTAAAAATGGAGTTGAGTTGAAATAAGAAGCCTAAATTGACAAAATTAGTGAAATACTAATTGCAAACCGAGATTCAATCACAAAAAAAACAAGATTAAAAATCTTTGACATGATAATACTATCATAGAGAAAGCATAGGAGAAGTAGATGACTCATCAGAAATGGATGATTGTTTACGTTTTTAATGTACGGCGAAAATAGTTCGTGTTCGGCGAGTTCAGAGGTCTCGTCGTTCGTGTAATCTACATAATCATGAATGTGGATCTGGATCATAGATTTTGAAATTGGAAATGGAATCGAAATTCATAGATTCGACCAATGAATTGATGTACAACACATTGCATCTTCAAACAAAATTATAATATTATTTGATAATACAATAAAGAGGGTGTTAATACTATTAAAAAATGTAAAAAATTGTGGATTATTGGAGTGTTATCATGAAATGTGAAGCTTAAGGCTAGGCGTAAACCAGTTTGTCAAGACAAGACAAGACGAAATTAGTCACGTTTAGTAACAGTAATTCACATAGCTGCTTATGAAGCAGCACACACCGATGCAATGACTAATCGGTGTGCAACTAAGCAACTATGTAAAGTACTGTGACTAAAGGTGACTAACCTCGTCTTATCTTATCTTGTCTAATCGGTGCACGCCTAGCCTAATAATCAAACAAGCAGTCATGTAAAGCAGTCACATCATCCACATCCCTAAACTCATGAGCTATTTCACCTTCGAATTCCATTCGTTCAAACCTACCATATATTTATTGAATTTGATTGTGAAGTCTTATTCAAGTATAAAATCATCTACATATCTGTTGAAGCTTAAGAACTGATGAAATGGTATTAATATGAATATCGAATGAATATTGTACCCAATTTAGATGAGATTATTATATTTGATTAAATTCATCTCCAATAGAATTCATCATATAGTATTCCAACTCATTCAACTCAATTACAGACTGATTTCATTCACACCTTATCGAATTAAATTAACTGACTTGACTTGCAGATTCAATTGAGGGCAGATACGAGATCTTTCGTGACACAGATTTTCTCATTGTGCAAAATTCTCATTCAACTTCAACCTGAATAGCGAATATTGCCATCGAAGCGAATTCACATCAAGATAAGAATTCAATAACGATATTCACCTTTGTAATTGATTCAGTTGAATTTCAATTTATTCTCGATCAGCTGCAATGATCCACTTCTAACTTTCAGATCAGGAAAAATTATTTCTCTCAAGGCTGACTCATGTTGAATTTCTATTCTATGTAACAAATTTCATTTTTTTCCTATTCTATTTTTTTTCTATCTGTACAGTGCAGTATTTAATTGATTTGTGATTGCTTGAATGAGCTGGTTTTTGTTTCTATGTTCCCAGAACTCTGACACTTGAAGCATTGTTTATTAGCATATATTATTGTATTTGTTTTGTTTATCAAGAATTCAAATATCTTTTACAATTTTTATGATGTATATGTTCTTCATGTGTGATTTACTCAAACTGTTCTTCATTATAATTTTGTATTGTTTTTATTGACGACTCCTCCTTTAAACACGTACTAGTTCCACATTAGAGGAGTAATTTTCAGATAAATTTATTGTAATGTACTTTTTTCTGAAAATAAAATTAATTTTGAATTTTGATTCTAATAAAGTTCTTATCTCTATTTTTCAGGTATAAATAAGTTCACGTCAATTCAAATAATAATTTCCAACAGAAGTTCTTCACACTTGACGGTATGTCTGTAGAAAATTATCAATAGATTATTTTTGTATGGTAGGTTCATATTGGATTGTATCTACTGGCGGAGCGTGGTATACTTATTTGGTATACTTATCTATATTTCCTATAGGAAAAATACCCGGCGATGACTAAATAAGTATACCACGCTTCGCCACGGATATTTGATACAATTTGATATATTTGATTCAATTTGTATCAAAGAAACGGGGTGCATGAAATGAATATTGTAGACAAAAAAGACTTAACAATCTACTCTACATTCTTCCGATATGATATACGTACAAATTATCAATTATGACATGAATATTATTATAATAAATTATTATTATTATTTACTACATTATTAATAATAATTGCTGTGGATCCATCTTCTTTTCTCACTTGATCTAACATAAACAGTAAAAATGATTCAATAAGTAAGAATGTTCTCATAAATTACTGTGTTTGTGATCATTTCGCAGTGCTGTGCTACATCATCAGAACACGTGTGAAAACGAAATGCGTGTGAAACGTGTGAAAACGAAGAACACGTGTTCTGATGATGCAGCACAGCACTTCGAAATGATCATAAACACAGTAATTTGTGAGTACATTCTTACTTATCAAGTCATTTTTAATCTCTATAAATAATTTCAAACAATAATGCAATCCACAAATATTATTGCCAACAAAGAATCTATTTTAATTCTCATATTAACATGATAATATATTCAAAAAAGTTATAAACGAAAAGACAAGATGTCGTCAAACCACTGATTTATTAGAAAATCGAGATACCGGTTTCGGTTGTTACACCATTATCAATCTCTGGTAAACTGAAAATTTAACGTACAGAGCAGCAGTATTTATACTAACGGTAAAGCACCGCTATTGGTAGACGCTCTGGCCAATGACCGTGAACGGCTGCCATTGGCCTAGACAAGCTCCTCCCCGATTAGCGGTTCATTCAAACATTACAAAATGGCGATTCAAACAGAAAACACAATTGAAGAACAATAAATAGCTACAATAACCTAAGAAATAAATGAAACAGTATTACGGAAGAATAAGAAAAACAAAGGAATAAACTAATACCGTAATATCTGCCTAACAAATTATGATAAAATGAGATTTGTGGTGTTGTATTGATTGAAATGAATTTGGTCATTCAAACTCAACTGTTGATCATCTTTTGTTACCCTAGTTATTTCTAGAGCTTCCAGTATGTTGAGAATTCTGCCCTTGTTATTAAAATGCAGCAGAAACTCAACATTCTCCTCGGCCTACATCAGTGGTTTGACAACATCTTGTCTTTTCATTTATTATGGATAACTACCACAATATCACCTTCACAACTACTCAAAGAGTTCAAAAAAGTTCTAGAAATGATTAAGATCCAGCTCAATTGCAATCCGTATGAGCGTGAAAGCTCGCTATGATCATCAAACTTTTTCAAATGTCTACAAACTTTTCCAAAATCACCTCAATCAAAACAAAATGCTGTCAATTCCGGATTGTTGATTGCTCAATTCCGACAATAACTGCACCTATTATTACTTCAACTCTGTCTCTGTCAATGACGGGGAATAATCCAAATAATCGTCATCAGTGATGGATGCATTGTTTACTTTTTGTCATTTCCTTCATTCCATCATTCATCATCCATTACTGTATCTCTTCCTCCAATTATTTCCTCTCTTTTCTACAAACTCTGCAATCAAATTGACATTATTCATCACTATTATGTTTCTCCATTCACTATATACAGTAAGGGTGAACATTCTAAGTCTTTAAATAAATTACACATATTATAGGACAACATAACAACACAATAGCAACGAATTTTGGTTGCTATTCATTGATTTTTTCTAATTCATCCTACCTATAATAAGAGCCCATGTTGGCCTACTTACAGTAATCGAATAGTAAATCGCAAAAGCAATGCATGTAGTATTAGGTTTTTGGGAAATAAATAATCTATTTATGTAAATCTATTTTATTTATTTATAAATAGAGGTTTGCAGCCAAGAGAAACATATAATATCCAAGTTAAATACATCAGTTATAGCCTACCATCTATATTTGCACCAAATACGATTATAAATCTATGATATTCCAGGCTCAAAAGTATTTCATTATGCTATTATCACAGACAACACATATTATCATAGACAATGTATAGTTAGTCTATGAAATTATGCAATTGGTTTAATTAAAAATAAGAATCTATGAAGGTTTGTGCAATCTTTAGGAATACGGGTTAATAATTTAAATTCATCCACTTCATCTTCATTTTATTATTCACAGATTGATGTCACCCTTAAAATCTTTAAAGTGTAAATTTTCCTGAAAATTCCGAAATTTAAATAATATAGATTCTCTAAATGATTGCAAACTTCTTGTTTTCACGGCAACATGGCGGGCCACATAAAATCCGCTAGCGGGCCGTACCCGGCACGCTGGCCATGAGTTGGACAGACCTGGACTACATTATAAACAATAAAAAACTATACAACACTTTAATATAATTTAAACAAATAAAAACCACAGTTTTCTCACACTTATTACATGCAATGAATGTATAATATTGTATAGAACTATATTTCTACAAAACACCATAATAATACAATCCAGAAATATCAATACCAAAGAAGAATCAATTTTCAATCCAATATTAATAGGATATATTTAAACAAGTCTAGTGAAAACCAAACAAAAAAATCATAAACTAACCAAATAACTGCCTTATCTGTAACAATACATAAACAACCCATACAACTACCACGGTATAAAACATCTAAAAACCGAAATAAAATGTCTTATCTGCGACAATACATGAACAACCTATATATACAACTTCCACAGTATAAAACATCTACATCTATACAACTCATTGTACATGATAGCAAGTCTACATCTATCAACATCAACATCAACATCTACATCTATACAACTCATTGTACATGATAGCAAGTCTCTTCAGCACTGGTTACCGTATTAGGTGTATAAATTTTGTCATCAGAACGAAATGGAATGCATTCACATGCTCCACTGACTCGTTCCCATTCCCGTTTCAGCGCGCGTTTTTGCAATGATATTTCAAAGCGTTCCGTTCCTCTGTTCAGGGTCGCCATGGAAAATGGAATGATTGTAACTGACGCGAGTATTTTTTCAGATGAGAATCGTCACTGACGTTTTGCACAGTCAGCAATCCATTATTCACACTTTTTGGTGATTTCCAGCTACCCTCTACACTGTAGAAGGGGTTGAGTATGAAATATTGACTTGGGGTTTGTAGTTGAGTTGACAGGGGTTTCATTTCGGCATGACATGTTGATTCCAGTGTGAGGAGAGTTTGTACCTTGGTTATTTGGCCGGAACTACAGTTTAGATCACCTTTTTCTGTGTGCAATGATCGTGTCTGCTGGATTGGTGTGATTTATGCCGGCTTGTTTATGAAGCACGGGAAGCGCTTTCATACCGTATGAGCTTTGCCACTCAAAGTTTGTTCCATTGTTTGGTCAGTCTTTAAAAAGTCAGCGGCCGGTGATTGTGGCTGATTTATACTGAAGACAATATTACTGTCTTTTGGTCAGTCTTTACAAAGTCACCAGCCAGAAAGTTTAGCGAGGTTTATCTAGCCTACGTTCTCTGTTTATACGACTGAAGCTTTGTAATGATGGAGGGTGATTTAAGACCAAGGTTAGTGGACCTCACGTAACTAGCTAATAAACGTTACAAAATTCAATTTTCCACAATGAATAGATTCGTAAAGTAGGATTGCTATTAATTAACTCACTGATTTGTGATTAACTCAATGCTATTCCGTTCCTTGATTTTCTTCAATAATCATCAACATATTTTTTGCCTGGGTATAATTAGCTGGACGCTGAACTCCTCATCCTGAATCAGTTGATAATATTTTACCAGTTATCAGATCGTTAGAAAAATCTTTTCAGCAGAATTTCGCGGCGCGAGTGAAACTTTTCCCTGTGAAGAAGAAAATGTTGATATTATTACAACCACAAACAGAGAAAATCAGTTGAATGCTTTCAAGAATCGCCAGGAACGTTGCTTTAGGATTCTTGAAACTGAATAAACTCCCGAGGGATAGAGCTGCTTTAACCTCATTATCTCTGAGGAAAATGTTTCTTTTGAATTAGACTCATCAGCTCTCTCGGAATTCGACAAAATGATTGTTTATTTTGAGCTTCTCTTCCAGTAATATAAGGCCGCTGAAGTCTTTGAATGTTTGGACGAATAAAATGTACTTCAAATTTCAACTGTGTAGTTTCTAGGAAGGGTACTAATTAAGACTGTTATGTTCGTGAAAATAGATTTAAATAATCTTTGATTGAACAAACTAGCTTAGATAAATAACTAGTGAAATTCATGGAAGAATATTCAAGTTATTGGTATCAGAAAATGTTCATGGTTCCTCACTAACAACGAAATAATACATTTTCCGAGTACAACTGGAACTAATTCAAAATGAATAATTTAAAAGTTGTTTCATTTTGCTAAGGCATCTGGATTGAAAATGGATGATTGTCATTAAAGATTTCTACAATGATTATGGTGTCAAGGCACCTGTACTCGAAGTGAGTAAGCTGATAAAAATGTTCCACAATTCTCAAAAAGTATAATTTAATAATCTACTATGATGCAGCCATGTTCAAGTTTCATGCACTTTGAACACGGTACAAAGCTTTTGATAAGTTTCAATCACAATAGAATTTTTTCTTGATACAGGTCTTAGGATAATGGATTAGCATTTATGTCAATACGTACATGTATTAAGTACTTCACCTGATCACCCTAAACCCTGTATGCAATCAATGTAGGCTACACTTTGATCCCAACCCAAATGCTTCATCAATTTGATCAAATTGCAGTTCAATATATCCTAGCTCACACATTTGGATTGCAAACCTACTATTGAGGAAAGTCCTCTTGCTCAAAGGACTCTCTCTTGAGGCCCGGAGATAAATCAATCAGCCCTGATCAGAAAATCAAGCTCGACTGGTGTTTGGACTTTGAAATCAAGTTGTGAGCTTAGCTAGTGAGGACTTCGGACTTGATCGAGCGGCTCGCTTGGTCAGGAGCCCCTGGGGGGAGTTGTCGTTCACTAGGAGGAACTAGGGGAGCAAAGTGAGCTGTAACCAAATATGGACATTGGTTTTGGTAGGAATTAGAATTAGAAAGCAAACTTGAGTTAACTTTTGAACAAAACATGCCTTAAGGTACGTTTCCATTACTACAAATCACTCATGTTCCCGACAAAAATCTTCTAATTTGTAGTATTGGAAAACATTATGTCGGGAACTTGTGATTTGTAGTAATGGAAACGTGCCTTCAGAAATTTAATATCTGTATTACAATAATATAATCATAATCATAGCTTAGAAAACGTCTGTTGTATTTAGATAGAGAATGCTTAATTTGAATAATCATACCAATATTGGAATAATATTTGCCAATTTGAAATAATATCTTGTATTTGTATTTCGAAACCTGTATGTAAAAACTCTTGATTGAGATTATTCCTTGTTGAATGAATTACTACACTATACTACTACACTACAAAATATGAATTACTACACTATTTTAATACACTATATTTTTGGTTGTACAGTACAATTTTAATGAGATAGCCTACTATAAACTACAGATCTGGAAACTATAAAACCATATTATAAGCCACATAACTAAATAGGAAATTAAAAAATTGGTGAGAGACAATGGAACTATTCATTGTACCAAGAAACTTAACAACTTAGAAACTAGGGACTTAGTGAACTTCCACTTTTGATCGAGAATTCCCTGCGGAATTGGGTAATGACCAACAAGCATTCAAGGAGTCTAGTCTTGTTATGGATAGCGGGAAAAGTCTCATGGGACCGAAGTTGTTGTAATGGATTGTAATAGATACTCTTCCTATTAGTATTAGGAGATTGAAATTTGGAAACATTTGAGCATCGAAAGTTTGGTTATTTCACTTGATAACTTTAGTAATACCTTAGAAATTTTAAGTTGTTCATCAAAATCTACATTTAATTATTAATGAAATCATTTCACATTGTTTCAATCCTCCATAGAAATAATAGGACGTCGAATGAAGACTCATTTACTATCTTCAACAGAGAATCTTTATAAAAATTCGCATCAAAATAACTTAAATTTGAGTTGAGAACACTAAGAGTTTAACCAGCTCCGGTAAATAATTTTCATTAGTTAATTTCGATGCAATCTCAATCTCCCCAGTTATTGTCATTCATTGTACGATCTCTCAATAATATTGTGTTATGGGAGGTTTTTGAACATGTGATGTGAGTTTATTAAATTGATGAATGTAATAAATTGATAATGTAAATAACTTCAAATTTCTAAGGTTTTACAGAAGAGATCAAGTGCAATAACCGAACTCTTTTTTCTCTCGACCAATGCACAATAATCCTAATCTCCCACCTTTTTCACAGTAGATTATACAAAACCTGATCCCACAACTTGTTACTCGACTTTCCCTCTACAACAGTAGTATAGGCCTGAAAACGTAAACCCTAACCACGACCCTGCGAGCATTATACACAAAGAGCAAAGGTAATTAATTGTTTTCAACATGGCAATTTGAATGGAACCCAGAAGTAACCTACGGGGGGGATGGTGGAGAGAATCCGCTGAGTTGGCAGATTATCACCCTCTCTCATCGTCATTGTATATGTGTGTGTGTGCGCGAGTGAGTGTATTGGTGACTTTTACTACATTTGGGTGTGTGTGTGTGTGTCGGTTTAACCACGTGTCCGGATTAGAGCATAGAAAGTCGTATTAGGCCGAGTCGCGAGCCTGCCTCCATTATTTGAGCCAATTAGTTGCAATGTTAACCTTTTTTTACGTTTTGTAAGTCGCGTCCCAATTACAACAAATCGGCTGCCAACGTTTTTACGCTGAACGTTACAACGTTCTGCGCGCTGAACTTTTCTTTATTTCATCCATTCACCTGTACGTCACCCGCTCAGGCCTATTTTAGGTCTTTTTGTGCAGTTTAAGCACAAAAGTTGACAAGAAAGTGGGCTTCTATTCTGTTTGTTGGAAAGAGGGCAATTGTAGAAAGTACGATATATAGCAGGATTCTTTTTACTTGTCAGAAAATAGCTGATTTAATGTTAGTAAACGAGCGTGCATCAATCAGCTGTTTCTGACAATTTAGAATTCTGCCTACTAATACAGCCCCTTCTAAAAAACTTGTTGGAGGAATTGAAAATACAAACGCATACATTTACAAGATTGTTTTAGTTACTGAGTAAAGGAATTTGAATTAAAATGATACAGCCTCCTCTATAATACGTGTTTGAAGGGGCTTTGCTAATGAACATTCTTTTTTTAGATACTTTAACAAGAGAATTGTTTTTTGCTACTGTGTAAAAAGGAAATTGAATTAAAAATTATGGAAGACGTAATTTATGAGTTCAATGGAATTGTTGAGAATGATGTTGGACTCTATTGTTTGAATTACTCTTATTGAATGAACTTTAACAAGAGAAGTCTGTTGTATCAAATACAGTGATGTTATCATCTGTTTTTAAGTTATTTGGTCGAAACAAAAACATCTACTGAAATAAATCTAATCTCTGCAAGCTCTAATTTGTTTTTCAAAAATAATCATTTTAAATGGGAGAAAAATGATAAAAGCCAAAAACCATCTCTTGACATCACTAAGTTATTAAATCCCACTGAGTTACTTTGTGAAATCTCCATAGATAGAGCTTAGAAGCTGAAAGTAGTACTGTGACTATAAATAATTATCTGTACAAGATAGGATTTCATTGGTATGACTGAGCTGCTGTCAGCTGCAGATAGCCAAAATAGCAACTATTTAAAAATAGGAGTTTCAGAAAATACAGGTTAGCGGTGCTTTGCGCTGCACGGGGTGAATTCGTTACTATTATAACTCATTTCTACTCACTATTATTATACTTATTTATTATTCTTACACTATTATTATACTTTTTACTATTATCATTGATAAATTAGCTCTCAATTACTACTGCAACCCATCGCATTTCCTTTACCCCCGTTACTCAAACTAAACCCCGTCCTATCATTTCCAAACCAATCACTTCTTGAGCAGTTCTAACCAGACCCGAGATGCCGCCAAAACATGGCCTCAAGCTATTTCAAATCATCAACAGCACTTGGCTGCTATCCGCACTGTAGTGCACCCAGCCACGTCTATCAATGTAATTAATTATTGGGAAATTGTCTGTCGAGACTATGCTTACAATTTATCATTATTATTGGGAGATGCATTATGATACAGTGTTAACAGACCCCTATCATCAATTCTGCAACCTGTCATCGATAAATGTATTAAATAGGTCCATTTTATCATCTATCATCAATATACAATGTGACCATAATCATTGTCATAACTGATGAGTCTGTTGTTGTTCATGCGATTTCTCCTAATACATAAAGTTGAAAGAATGAACTCTCACTAAAATTACGTTCAACATATGAGGTTTAAACCTTTTAAAACATTCAAATCTTAATACCTATTAGTTTACGTTTTGCGACAATTTGCTTAAGGTAGACTTAAGAATCACCTTTTGAACGTATTGCTTGAGGTTTAAACCTTAAAATATTCAAATCTTAAAACCTATTAAGTTTACGTTTTTGCGCAACAATTGTTCGAGGTAGACTTAACACTCACCTAAAACCTTAAAGTCTTCAATAACCAATGTCATGGCTTGATAATGTTCAATACCAGCACTAAACAATATTGTCGCAGGATAATCGTGAGTAATTTTAAATGTGTAAAATAATTCTTTCCTTAAAAGACCTATTTCACAAAAGCGATTTAAAAATCCGCCGTCGAATAAAAACATTTGACAGAACAATTAAAACAACAAAATCTCTATTGCAGTTCCCAATTATTTTATCTCATAGTGTTTTGTTTCCAATTGACTTTTTAGTGATAGACAATTATAGTTTACAAAGTCAAGAAATTTTCATGACCTTTTTAGTCATGCCTCAACAATAATTATTATCTTAACAAACAATTTCAATAACTCATATATTAATATTGTAAAAATCAATGTCAATGTTATTATTCTAGAATCTACGTCATTGTTATGTGAATTGTTTTATTTTCTCGTTTGGCTTTGCGTTTGAAACTTGTTCTATGCTTGCTTACAATTCAATTTGAATTCATTTAATTGCACTTCTGGAGTTTAATATAGAATAGAATAGAATTTATAGAGGAAAGCGTAACTTTTTTGAGGTGTGGATTTGAAAGAGAAAGAAGAATGGCCCTGGCGCTGCGGAAGTAAAATGGATGCAAGAGGACAGTGATTGTGATAAAGAATGGAAAAGAATGGGAACGAATAATGGAAATAAAGGCACAGAATACGATGGAATTGGTAAGAAAACAATGGAATTAACTGAAGGTACCGGCAGACTGAGAAAAGAACAAGGAGAAATAAACGAAAGGAGGAACAAGAGAGATGCGGTGTTGAGGAACAAGAAAGAAGACAGGGAAGAGAAGAAGAAAGAAGGGGGAAGGAGAAGAAGAAGCAGAAGAAGGAGAAGGAGGAGAGAAGAAGAAAGAGAGAAGAAGAAGGAGAAGAGGAAAGAAGAGAAAAAGAAGAAGAAGAAGAAGAAGAAGAAGAAGAAGAAGAGTAGGCAGAGAAGCAGAAAAAGAGGCGATGAAGAAAGAGAGTAGAAGAAGAAGAAGAAGACAAAGAAAGAAGACAAGGAGAAGAAGGAGAAGAAGAAAAACAAGAAGAAGGATAAGGGAAGGAGAGAAGACAATGGAGAAGAAGAAGAAAAAGAAAAGAAGAGAGAAGAAGAAGTCGGAGAAGAAGAAGAAGAACAGAGAAGAAGGACAAGACCAGGAATAACAAGAAGAAGAAGAAGAAGAGAGAAGAAGAAGAAGAAGAAGAAGAAGAAGAAGAAGAAGAAGAAGAAGAAGAAGAAGAAGAAGAAGAAGAAGAAGAAGAAGAAGAAGAAGAAGAAGAAGAAGTGAAGAAGAGTAAGAGGTAGTGAAGGAAGAACAACAATATTGATACATGAGAACTATTGAGAGAGCTAGGAGGGTAATGAGAAACAAGTCAATAATAATATTGAGAATACTAAGCTAAACTAACTGCTAATAATTGGAGTAATCAGCTAGAATCAGAATCCTTCATTCCTCATAATATTATGATACTGTACAACATTAATCACCGTGTTTCACTAATCAGGTGTTCCATTACTACAATCCTCATTCAATACCACATCCTCAGCTGTTTCAATACTACATAAATCATCGAATACACACATCTCATCTGCGAGCCGATGTAAACCCATTTTGGAGATTTCCCTTCTACACGCGTTAGATTGATATGGAAGAAGCAATCCGAAGCATTAAATACATTAGTAAAGGTACTCGTAAAAATGTGTGTCGCTGGGGAAACGGGTGAACCGAGCTACGAGGGTGTCCTCTACTCTTCTACTCCGGTTTTACGAAATTGGGTGAGATACGAGGAGGCAGACCTGATTCTGTTTTACTTCTTCCTTTTAACTCATCTCTCTACCTCCAATACTGCTCATCCCACAATCTTTTTCTTCTGATTTGCGTATCCATCTTATTCATTACTTCCTTCTTATAATCATTGTTATTATTTTTGTCGCACCGGATATCCTTATTTTCTTTCCCCTCTCTTTCGTTCTTTCCAACTTCCACTTCTACTTCTTCCTCTCTCTTGAATTATTCCTCTTTTTATCCTCTTATTACTTCTTCGTTTCACCTTTCACCAGTCATAATCTGCGTACTCACTTTTCTTTCTCTCCAACTGGTTTGTCTTGAATACTCTCCTTCTTCTCCTCAACTTTCTTATCCTCCTCCACCACCTCCTTCTCAGTCTCCTCTCCACCACCTTAGACTCCTCATCATCTTTATTCTCCGCATACTCCTCCTCCTATTTCTTGTCCTCTTCCTACTCATCCTCCTCCTCCTCCGACTCCTCTTTCTCCTCCTTCTCCTCTTCCTCACTCTAACCCACCCTCTCATCCTTCCCTTTCATCTCCTCGTCATCATCCTCCTCCTCTTGCTCTTGCTCTTCCTCTTCCGTCTCCTCCTTCTTCTCCTCCTCCTCCTCCTCCTTGTCCCTCTTCTCCTCCTCCTCCTTCTCCTTCTTCTTTTTCTCCTCCTTCTTCTCCTTCTCCTCCTTCTTCTCATTCCCCTTTTCTAATTCTCATTCTTTTTTCTTCTCCTTCTCCTAATCTTTCTTCTCCTCGTCATCATCCTCCTCCTCCTCCTTCTTCTTATTCCCCTTTTTCCAATTCTCATTCTCTTTCTCCTCATCTTTCTTCTCCTCCTTCCTTTTCTTCTCCTCCTCATCTCACTTCTCCTCCTCCTTCTTTTTCTCCTCCTGCTCATCATTCTTCTCCTTCTCCTCAGCCTTCTTCTTATCCTCCTTCTTCGATTCTCATCCTCCTTCTTATCCTTCTTCTCCTCCAACTTCTTCCCTTTCCTTCTTCTCCTCCACCACCTCCTTCTCCACCTCTCTCTCCTCCTCCTCCTCCTCATGCTCCTCCTCCTTCTCCTCCCCTCATCCTCCTCCTCCTCCTCCTCTTTCTCCATCTCCTTCTCCTCCTCCTCATCCTCATCCTCCTTCACCTCCTCCTTCACCTCCTCCTTCACCTCCTCCTCCTCCTATTCGAAGGCACTTCGTCGCCAAGCAGCACAGCACGCAGCACATCTGAAGCACGTGTTTAGATGAATACGTAACAACCTAACGCTAATGCATTTAGATTACATTATCACAGTGAAGGGGGGATGAGGTGGCTCGGTTTATGTGTGCGTTAGTATATCTAAGTGCTTATAGTATATAGCATGGGAGTTTGTGCTACAGTATTGGTGAGTACGTGTCTGTGTTGGTATGTCTATGTTTACATGTATTAGTGTTCAAGTATGTGTTAGTGTTTTTGTGAGTCTGTGTTGGAGTGATGTGGTGGTGAGGTTGAACGGTTTATGTACGTGTTAGTGCGTCTATGTGTCCATGTATTGGTTGATATTCAAGTATGTGTTAGTGTACTCTTGTGAGTGTGTGAGTGTGGTAATGTGGTGGCGGCCGTGTAATGTAACTGCATGCAAATGTGGATGAAGAGCTCAAGCGCACTCACGCACGCGGCCGCACGCCATTACATTACTATTTCAGTGGAGTCGTTCAGAGGCGCTTCTTTTTTATAACGCACACATCATGTACTTTAGGCCCTAGGCCTATAAACCCTCATAACCTGATTCATCTTGCACACACTTTATAGTCTCTCTGATTTGTCGCCAACGTTCTTTTTCTCTACTATTTTTTTTTTTGCTGTAGTGATGCCCGAACCAGCGACCACATAGTAGAATAGACGGAGTGTTCCTATTACTACAGCATTACGGGTGGTGAAGCCAATTCCGCCATCATGGTTAGGTATAGAAACGCGAAATGGAGCTCACAGAAGCTCAAAATTGTAGTGCGCGAGTTTCAAATACATCGTCGTTTAGTCCCCTTAGGATTAAGTTGAAATTTTCAAATTTGGTGTTCTTATACCTAATAAAACACTGATTCTAATGGTGTAACTCAAATTACCAGTTTCCAGTTTATTCAACTTTTACGAGTAAAAAAAGTTGAAAGTTTTCATACATTTGAAAACGTGACATGAAAAGTTGGTAAGCGAGGAAATTTTTCATCTTTAGGGTAGGCAAGTTTCGTAAGCGAGAAAGTTTTAGATAAAAAGTTGAATTTTATTTTTCATTTGTACATTTTTTTTCTAAGATCAGCCGTTCTCCTGATATTCTCGGTAGAACATAGACGAGAAAACGAGGCGAAGCGCTCCGATTAATTCCGTTCGCCTCAACTCCGAGCTCTTCCCTCTAAAACATACTGTGTGTACCTTTTTCTCAAGAACCATTTCAATAATAGATTTGCCTATATATTTTCACGTAATAATTGAAGCTATATATTCCAACTATAGATTTGCCTATATATTTCACATAATAATTAAATCACTAATCAGCTAATCGACAATAATAATGGGAATAATAATACTTAATTAATCACTCTATCTTATTCTTACCAAGTGAACACTGGATTGCGATTTGATTTTTTGATTTGAGAACTGTTGGAAAATTACATATAAGCATAAAATAAAGCTACACATCTCAGCAAATTATATTATCTTTATTAATAAAAGGCTGTATTCTACAATCTTGCAAATTATCATCCAATTCCATGAAACGCATAGTAGAGCAATTTCTGTTGCAGACTGACTATTCAAAAATAATTTTTTGCTTATAACAAATAATAATCAATAATGAATGCTTCCTCTTCATTATCCATGATATCACATTAACTCTCAATTATCAACAGAGCTCTGAACACAGAACAATTTTATATGCTCAATACTTTCATTCGGTTAACCAATTCTGAAAATCAAACAGCAGGAAATGTCATAATTAATAACAGGATATTTACATGCTATTACAGTGCAGTGCGTGTGTTCCCATTAAACCGTACTGCCTACCAGCAATACAATAGTGTACTACACTATAATAAAATAATAATAATTATTATTATAATATTAAGTGTCGTTTTCCCACCTTAAATAGTAATTTAGTAATATATAGTCTGATCGCACAAAAGATTTTACTCAGGCGAGATGGAAAAGTACTCCAGTTCGGTTTGTATTTGGTTCAAAATTATAAATTTGGTCTTAAATTGTAGTGCTTAATATTTTCTACAATTGGAGACCAAATTTATAATTTTGAACCAATACAAACCGAACAGTACTTCTTCCATCTTGCAGTAAAATCTTTGTGCGATCAGACTATATACACACCAATTATACACTACCTACAATATACTAACCTGTGAAATGTTTTTCCTTCAAAGTTTCCTCCTTTATTGAAGCATCCATAATCAATGCAATACGCTGGCATTGTAGTGCAGTATGATACTAAAACGCCATTCAATAAAACAATTCAGTGAGACAGTGACAGCCGGTTGATTAAATTAGCCCTGCAGTGTGTGGACAACTGGGCAGAACTGAGCGTGATCTTGTCGGAGCGCTCGCTACTGGAGTGACTCACTCAAGGCCGCCGCCATCATGGTTGGGTATTGGCGCTAGAGCTGGCTTCAAAAGTCTGCCTGCATGCTCCGTCTATTCTACTATGTGGTCGCTGGCCCGAACCTCTTAGCTTGTGCGTGGATAATGGGAAGGATGAATAGAATAGAATAGAATATTCATTTCATTCATGTACATTACAAAGTAAGTCGCTTAAATTCTAAGTCATGATAGTTATTACGTCATTTAAAAATAGTATTTATAGTATCGGATTCACTGAACATGAGATAAAGGAGATTTTAAAGAGATGATGAAGAGAGATGAGTGGACCTACAGCTTTAGGTGGGTTCCGAACAACCGGAAAGCGATTTTGATTCTCATGAATGAATGACATTCAGCGGAAAAAGGCCTTAACTAGAAGAGGTCACCCATACAATAAGAGTAACAGGTGCGAGTCTCTTAACTAATCTTGCAATTAGACACCGGCACAACCACGAAGTCAACCGCTTTCCCAAACTATTCAGAGGATTTTTGTCGTGTGGCGTACTATACTATCAGGGCATGTTATGAAAATTGGTTGTTAATAAATCAGGGCATGTTATGTTATGAAAATTGGGAAATAAGATTTTTAACATGGTAAATAGTGTTTGGAGGGCTTTGTTTCCAACAATCGAGTTATCTAAGCATCCTCTAATTAGAATGGAATCCTATAAGTTGATTATATTGATTCGTTTCAAATTAGTTCTTCAAGCATTTAATTAGATGAAATCATCCCTTTCAAATAGCCTACGCTGTACAGAATGTTTTTAAAATAGACTTTGTCGGTCTACAAACATTTTGAGTGGTTTTCTGACATTGAAAAAAGTTCCAGTAAACATGGGTCCTAAAATGCTTTGTTTCTCCCTTAGTCGCCATTTTGTTTTTTTACTTTTTATTTTTTTCTCTCCAAAACGTTTTGACTAATTTTGTTAGAATTTGGCATGATAGAAGCCAAAATGAAGGTCTGCTGTAAAAAAATAAAGTAACATTATCTGACGAAATATTTCAAAATGACAAGAATTTGAAATTTTAAATTGAAATAACTCGAGAGCTTGTTGTTGCCCGCCATTTTGAAATACTTCGTCGGATAAGGCTGCTCAATGTTTTCCCAGCAGACCTCTATCTTGGCCTTGACCATGCCAGATATCAACAAAATTAGTCAAGCCATTCTAGAGAAAAATAAATTAAAAGTGAGAAAACAAAATGGCGACTAGGGTTAAACAAAGCATTTTAGGACCCATGTTTACTGGAACCTTTTTTCTTAATTTCAATGTCAGAAAACCGTTCACGAAGTTTGTCGGTCTATTTTAGAAACACTCTGTATATGAATAGATATTATAATAAATTGATTATTCCAAATAGATTGTATCCTTCATCTTTGCTAACAGCTACAAGCTATGAATCAAGGCGAAAGAAATAATCTCAAGCTGTTTACCACTCTGTTTCACAAAAATATTCCCACATCGACTCTCCAGAGATTGCTTCATCAGTTAGCTTGAAAAATATCGAATTCCCAACGAATATTTTCCGTTAACCATATTGTGCTAATGAAGTGGTGTGTTTTGCGATGAAGTAAATTCACATTCTTCATCCAGAAACAAAGTGAACAATGTATTTCGCGCTACACGGTGATGTAGAACATCTTTTGTGTTCTGCATAAATAACGCGCGGAGCCTGGAATTAGGGTGCACCCACGGGAATCACGGTGAACAATTTTGTTGTAGGCCAGCTTTGCAGGGCAGAACTCCTACATACAAAAATGCGAAAGAGTGGATTTTTAGTTTTTTAGCGTTCACGATAACAAAGCAGTACACAGTCAGTATTAATTTTTGCTCTTCATACATTATATTAATTATACTTTCAAACATTATTTATTCATTTATTATTAGGCTATACTTTTACGTAACGGCGAATGGAAGTGATTTATAACTAGAGTGTTATAGGAAACCTGTAGAGTTTTTTGTTCGGATTAAAAGAAAAAATTCATGAGAGCTGCAGCTTATTGACCAATAATTGTAATGGAAAACACTTTCAAACGTGATGTTGCATCATATCACTTTTTCAATAGTATTAAAAAAATAGTATTAATTGATTCAACATTAGAATTCACTGTTGAAAAAGGGTTCAAAGCATTTTGAAAGGGCTCTAGTCCAGTGAGTGATAATTATGTTATTCACAGTAAATAATATATGACTGCATGTGGAGAATTCTCCTGTTGAATTAATAGTGTTAAGTTCGCAGTTCGATCGTTATGGATCCCGAAATTCAGAACTTCAATAAATATTAATCACTTTATTACAATGTTTTTTATTATTGTAGGTTTTTTATCTCAATATTGTATGGTTAATGAATTATTTTATACAATCCATTCTAATTAAAAACTGAACCTTAAGTTAGCCTAAGCAAAACTGAACCTTTCAATACACAGAAGGACGTTGACCTCTTTCTTAGCAAGGTGAGAGGAAAATCTATAGTGACCGCGAATAATAGAGAAGCTTCGGATAATTCTCATTTTCGTCCGGCAAAATTGACTTTGTTCATCTCATTTTCAATTCTTTCCAATCCAATTCCCGACCGCCAATCCAATTTCGGCCTTAACCTCATAGAGAGAGCGCCACTCTAAGCGAGTCACAGGACTTTCCACATACTGCTCTTGATTTCCCAACTCACTTCCTTCGCTAGACAACTTTTCTCGCTCTATTCTATTCTTTTCTTTCACCACCTCCTCCTCCTCCTCTTCTTCTTCTTCTTCTTCTTCTTCTTCTTCTTCTTCAATCTTCTTCTTCTTCTTCTTCTTCTTCTTCTTCATTTTCTTCTACGAATTCTCTATTATTATCTGGCTTGACTGTGGCTTCTTCTCTTCTTTACCTTTTCTTCTTGCTTTCACCTTTCCTCTATTATTATCTGGCTTGACTGTTGAAACCATTCTCTTTTCTTGCTACTCTTTGCTTTACTCACTCTTTCAGTATGGAATCGACTAGGATATTTCGCTTCGCTTGTTTGAATGAATGCTCCTACCATACTCGTATTCTTCTCATTGGATTAAATGTGCTAATGCATCTAGGCTCCCATCATCTAATGAATTGTTGTGTGGCTCAAGTAATATCCAATTTCCTCCCACATTGAGTTACCTCAGATCCGTCAAATTAATACTTTATTGTTTGGAGCTCCAATATTTGATAAGACATGGTAGTATTTTCGATTGCATTTCTTAGCTTCTTCTTGACTGTTTTTTGAAAGTCGAGAGTTGACTTTATACTCGTAAACCGTCTACAATGTTTGTTTTAAACTAACACACATTCAAACCATCTCCAATCAACAATTTATTGGTAATATTTTACGCAAAAATGTTTATGTTTTCCTTTTGATTTTACCTATGAGATTCAATAAATTTGATGCACTTTGGGAAAGTAAATAAAATCTTCCTGGAAAGGCTCTGGTTTCATTACAACAAATGATGGTGACATGTTGCAAAGAAAACTAGTAAACTTCGTAATTAGAGTGAACTCCAACATTGTGCCTCAATGCTGTGTTGCAAATAAGTTGCATTTGGCTTTCAGTTCATTGTAGGCCAACTATAATAGGCTACAGCCGGCAAGAACTTGTCCCAGGAACATGTTGCAACAGCGGTTGCTACTCTGACACTGCAACATGCTGTAATGTGAACAGGACCAAAGCGCTTCTTGGAATAAGCAACAATCAAGTATCCCGCAATTACCAAGTTCTTAACAATGAACTTTCTAATAACAACAACTTCCTATAATAATGAAATGCATTGTTTTCAAAGTGATCACAGTAACATAGTATAACTTTTGAAATAAAGTATATCAATTTAATTCATGGAATTACGGTAACCGCTGTTTGAACTAGAATCGAAATTTGAATTCTAATGATTGGAGCTGTTGATATCGTATAGCAGTTTGCGGGGAACAGCTAGTTCAATTCTAGTTTTCACTTTTCTGACAACAAATTCTGCTTTTATTCAAATTTATGCAAGTTTGGGTGAATGAGGAAAAGTCAATCTCAATTTTATGAATATGTCATAACTATTCATGATTGCTTTCGGTTCTATCTATGATATTATGATGTTTCAGAGTAAAAATTGACCAAATATGTAAAATCAGTGCAAATTACCGTCAATTTGATAAGCTTTGAAGAGCTTTATCTCGTAAACAATTTGGCCTGAAATAACGAATTTGGTCTCAAATTGTTGGTAATCTACTTTAGTTTGAAACTATGTTCGAGACAGCATTGAAGATTGTATTGAATTCTGTATTTTTATTAAAAATACTAATAAACTAAACATGGTGTCCTACATTAAAAAGTGATGGTTCAGGGTGAAAATTGGCCAAACATAAGGAAAGAGCAAAATTGTCTGATAAATGATTAGAATTTCTTAAAAACAGTTTGACATATCGATGTGCGGTTTCCGCCATTCATTTTCTCTTGAATTTCTGTATTGAAATCATGCACAACATGACCACCTTACCATTTAAAAAAAATGAAGTTAGATTCAATATGGCGGATCCAAGATGGCGCCATAAGATGGATCAAGATGGATCCTGATTTTCAAAGTCTCAGTAAAGTTTTATTTTCAATTTTAGCACAATCCCCAATGTCACCTACCGTCAAATAAGCTGATAAGAAATAATTTATATAACAAGAAATAATAAGAAATATTAAGCCGTTTCCATAATTTTCACCAACTCTGTATACTGTATTCATGTTCACTGCATACTACATAATATCTAAGGTAGAATACATACTGAAGAAGACTAAACCTTGTAGGATGACTATAAATATGTCATGCTATTTTCATCCTGCGATCAGCTAGCAAAACCAGGAGAAATTACCTTCGTTTTCTCTCACAGTGTGTATTTGTTTTTACAGGCACAAATATCTCTCTGATCCAATAATAAACCCATCGCTCCCCGACTGGAAAGTCGATTATTCAGATGAGCACGCCGAGATCGATACAACGCCAATCGATATTCCGATCAAATCGAGTCTCGTTGCTCTGATTAGTTTTCGCGGTCTGCGCTCAGGCAAACTCTTGGCAAGGTTGGCGGACGCGTTTTTCTGTTACAGATTCTTGTTATCTGACTGGAAAAACTGGGAGAACGCCAACATGACGGCTTCTTTCGAGGTCGACGTCGAATTTTCCGACTGTGAAAAGCGAACCAACCAACGGTCTTGAACTTTTTTCGGCTGGGAAAATAACACAGTTTTCTGGAAGAAAATAAATTTTGCGGAGTTTTAAAAACTGAATATTGTTGCCGCCGACTCTGCGATGCAGGTATTTTTTCAAGCAGACGTATTCATTTTTCGAAATTGTGAACTGAAAGTTTTCAAAGTTCGTTATTATTCTTGGTAAAGCTAACAGAAAGTGTTTAGCAACCAGTGTTGCCATCTCATTGAAACACTTTGTTGAGACAGTATGTGAGACATTGCTTCTGTTAATGAATGGATAGGCTACTAGTATCAAGAATGCTCTCGTTATTAATAATTTCAGGAGTTAATGAATAATTTCATTGTAATAAATAAGTAGTTATTAGTTATTATCTTAGTCTACAAAAATTACGGTTCCCAGAAATGGCTGACTTCCTGGTTAGTTTGTTTCCCCCATAGGTTATTTCTGTCAAGGATTCTTTGTATGTATAACTGAACAAAATAAATTGTGAAAAGATAAAAAGTGAGCCAGACTTCAGAGTCCTATCAGAAACGATGATATCCATCAACTTACATCCTCGAAGTTGGAAAAACGTTAATCTATCAAAACAAAAAATTATTTGAAAAATTAAGATTTTTCAATAAGAACCAGAGCTGACCCATAAGCAAAGCTGTTTTTGTAACAATATAGATTCCGGTACGCAATGTTCCGGGGGTCTGGGGGATATTCAGGAAGGGGGACCACCCCTGGGAAATCTTTTCAAATTTAGCCTCAAAAATGGCGTTTGAAAGCTATATTTGGAAACAAGGAAAAATTTCAGGAATTTGTCTATAATTTGTCCTGAACACTATAAAAAAACTTACGAGACCATCCCTACTTGGCTACAGACTTTCCTATGCCTATGTGATAAGCACATCTGGGGCCCGTTTAACGAAAGTCACAAATTACAAATTCACCAATGAATTTTCACCAACCAGCTGAATTTTCAGTCGGCAATTTCAAAGTTTCATATAATTCAGCTGCTACATTGGTAACTTTTGGTTGGTGACTTTCGTGAAACGGGCCTCTGCCGTCATAACTAATTGAGACGTGTAGTGTTTATCCCGACTTTTTTGTGACACAAGACCTTCAACTTTCTGTAACAGGCTTTAATGCAAAAGGCTTTTCCAGATTGGATGACAACTTCCATACCCTTTTAACTATCGAGGACACCCATTACAATCTCAACTTTCCCATCAGCAGATTAGAATAGGGGCGGCCGAGTTAGCGTCGCATATTCATAGACTGTGTTCATCAAAGAGCGCAATTTCGCGTTGTTGTATTGGCCGGATAGCATCCTCTCTCTACAGTGGGCAAAAGCGAACATCATTTGCATACAAACAACTACACTGCTGCTAGCACACCTATGGGTGACTTCAGACCGACCACAACGCAGCCTGGTGGCGGGACCTGTAAACAATAATCTGTTGTACTCGCAGATTCTGGCAGAGCTGACGTTTCAATTCTCGTTGACATTTCAACGTAACCGGTTTTGAATGTAATTCAACTTGTTGATCAACTGATTCTCAAAGAAACTGTCGATTGAAAATAGTTTCGAATGCAATAAAACTTGACTAGGAATGCTGTACATGCTGCACAATCACCCCTCTCATTACTCACGCACAAGCCTAGAGCTCATGTGGGCATCACCCTAAAAAAATCTATAGTGCTATTCACGTCAAGAAGTCAGCATTGCTTAGATGGAAGTTTGCTATCCTTGTTCAGCACAAGGCAGTTGCTGATGTCTCTATCCTATTCGCACTGTACATAGTTGCCGCACTGTGCATTGTTGTCGCACACAGTTCCAACAAACACGTTTGGTACAGTTTTCTCTTTCTCTCTCAATGAAACTTGGCATCAATGCTCCTCATATAAACAATGCTGACTTCTTGACGTGAATCGGACTATAGATATAGCAGGATCCGTTTAACTTGTCAGAAAACATATGATCGACGAGCATATGATCACAATACTTAACCTACAAATGCTGAATCTCGCAGATTATTGAAAAGGTCTTTTAAAAAGTTATTCTTTGAAAGGTCTTCTTTAAAAAGGTCTTTTAAAGACTTTAAGGGCCGGTTCATGAGCTCGGGATTTAGCTAAGTCCTAGACTAAAACGGGTGGCCACCGTAGCATCCATAAACGTTGGCCTCGATACTATGAACTAGGGGCTGCTAACCCACTAACCTGTCGAGACAAACGTTTGTCGATGCTACGGTAGCCACCCGTTTTAGTCTAGGACTTGGTTAAATCCCCAGCTCATGAACCGGCCCTAAATGTCTTTAAGACTTTTAAGTCTTTTGATTATTGTGTCCAAGTCACTGTTTAATTATTACCAAATCAGCTGATTTCTGACAAGTTAAATGAATCGCGCTATATCTCGACAAACTTAACGAGCTATTAAACATCTCGTTTCTCCCGAATGAGTGAAGACCACCTGACTTGTTAGAAGACTTGTTGAATTTTGTTTCTGGTTGAATCAACTACTTCATTGAATCAACTGGTTGAATCAACTACTTCATTGAATCAACTGGTTGAATCAACTACTTCATTGAATCAACTGGTTGAATCAACTACTTCATTGGATCAACTTGTTGATCAACTACCTCCAATTCGCGTAGCAGGCAACAGTACTCGGAATAATATAATGGAATTGGCTGCGATGTGTTTTCACGGTGGCACGGCCAATTGATGTCGCCCGCTATTCGAACGGATGTCGCTGATGTATTCATGGCCTGCTGACATCAGTGACGTCACGATGCGACGCGATGACAGAAACTGCCTTTGCATTATTATAGGTGTCCGACCATCTTCGCTAATGAATATTCACGTTTGTCGAATGTCACTGCATGTTCTACTTTCAGTTGACAGTGTGGGTTGGGTGTGTGCAATTATTGTATTCCCAGAAATTAATCTAAGAAGTTTTCAAAAATTGTCATATCCATGTTTGGTACATATTTGTTCATCCATTTTTGGTTATGAGCATTGCTGTTTTTGTGACGCGTACGCCGAGACCACCGGTACCACCTAAAAATACACAGAAAAACCAAAGTATATAAAAAAAAACAAAAGACAAAAATACTAAACTCTGAAATCTGAACAAGATTTAATTTCTACTGTTGGCCAGTTAGTTAGCAAAATACAGTTTTTACAGTAAAAGCAGACATAACTTTCAAGAAAAAAACACAAAAAACTAAATCTGTAATCTGTACAAGAATGAATTTCTACTGTAGGCCAGTTAGTTAGCAAAATACAGTTTTTCCAGTAAAAGCAGACATAACTTTCAAGAAAAAACAGAACAAAACACAAAAAACTAAAATCTGAAATCTGTACAAGAATGAATTTCTACTGTAGGCCAGTTAGTTAGCAAAATACAGTTTTTTCCAGTAAAAGAAGACATAACTTTAAAAAAAAAAACTACAAGTCTGATAGGAGTAAATCATTTCAAACCGTCTCAGACATATAATCTTTGTACTTTTATCTTATCAATGAGCTTTGAAATGAAATTGATATCCAAATTAGCAATTATTTTAATTTTAACTCTAGGAATCATTACATCAACGAAAATAGATTACAATATGTGACCGAATGTTCCCTATAATACAGCACTTTTAAATTTTCATTGAATAGGCTCTTGTCAATATCCCCTGGGTGACACTATTATTAAAGGTCTGTCACTTACTGAATGAAATAATTATTTTATGGAAATTAGAGGTGTACGAATACATTCATACTTTCTCTATTCACATCAATCAATGATCATCATTAAAATCAATCAAACTTCCGAACTCCTTCTGGAATGTTAAACAGCTCATTGAAAAAACACTCACGACAGAAAGAGGAAGGTAGATATAACTTCCAAATGGCCGACAATTCGTTAGTCGTCTGTGATTGGTGGAGGCGGAGCCAAAAGGCGACCAATAGCAGCTGACTTCCAACGTAACGTCAATCAGACAATCCAAGGTCCCTCCCATTCCGTCAGCCATCGCTTTATTCTCGTGTTCAGTGAAAAGTTTGATATTCAAGCTGCCTCGTATTCAAGTTTCTGTATGATTAGTAAATTGTTGTTCATATTAATTTTTCATTTGTTACAATATACTTCAAAATGTGAGGCAGACATTGAGCAAACTGCTTCAAACCTCTGAATTTAAATTTTGAGTCCTAGAGGTTGTGCTTATAATCAGCGGGCCAGTTGCAGAATAGTGGATCAAATGTTATATTTTTATGACTCATGACTCAATAGTTAACGTTGCCAATTTGAAATTAACAGACTGACAGAGCTTGAAAAATTCTCGTGCAATTGGTACTGGGTCATTTCTGTTGATAATCTTATTTCAACGAACTATCAACCAACAATATTTCCAAACCTAAATGAAATCTAGCCCAATACTTGAACTTTAAATAATTAGAACAAAATGAAGTTTTAGTTAACTGAATCGATAATTTCGTAAATACGGGAGCAGTCTAAAATTACTTGACCTCCTTCATTATTGAAATATATAATGACAGTGAATGAAACAGCTATTAGCTTGTATATAATTATATAGTATATCATCATCATATTTATAGCATATTATAGTATTGACATAACAATAACTTAGAGTGAAAAGAAAAAATATTGTGAAAAATTTTGAATATTATTATTCCAGAAGTAAAAGACCATAATAATGGAGTACCCCTGCTCTAGGTTCCAAGTTTATCACGCTAAGAGCTAATCCATTACAATTATGATACACCGGATAAGGTAATCTGTTATAAAATAAAGTTAAGATCCCAGTAGTTTGAATCTGATTTCAGATTTGAATGTTTTATTAATTCTAGAGTTATCAGAGCTTGTCGGTAATTTCAAACGAATTTCACAGTTGAAAGTTGAATGATGCAATTACCATTTCCTCCTACTCTTACTGAGACTGAGGATAACATAATCTTGGCTATTTTTGCAATCTGTGGAAGGATTTAACATGCAATTGCTATGCTAGTCACGTACGTGTATTGGCTGGAACAGCTTCATCTGCTCTGCTTGAAACTATACTGTACTCAAAATTTCTTCTTCTTCTTCTCCTCCTCCTCCTCTTCTTCTTCTTCTTCTTCTTCTTCTTCTTCTTCTTCTTCTTCTTCTTCTTCTTCTTCTTCTTCTTCTTCTTCTTCTTCTTCTTCTTCTTCCTTCTTCTTCTTCTTCTTCTTCTTCTTCTTCTTCTTCTTCTTCTTCTTCTTCTTCTTCTTCTTCTTCTTCTTCTTCTTCTTCTTCTTCTTCTTCTTCTTCTTCTTCTTCTTCTTCTTCTTCTTTCTTCTTCTTCTTCTTCTTCTTCTTCTTCTTCTTCTTCTTCTTCTTCTTCTTCTTCTTCTTCTTCTTCTTCTTACTTCTTCTTTCTTCTTCTTCTTCTTGTATGATGCTTTCTTGTATTTATGACATCTTAATAATTATAATCTTCTTATTCTTTGATAATTTAATTAATCATAATTATTTGATAAAATGGAAAGTTATTCCCATCAAATTAGTTACTTTATCAGTAATATGGAATTTATAATGATATCTGTATTTTGAGAAGCAATGAAAAACAGTATTCAAGAATGTTGTACTTAGTCCTAGTTGCACAAAGATGTGTTTGATTTAATCTTCAATTAACAATTGAGTAATCGAGTATTAATGTTTATTGACTTTTGTGCAAAAGCAACACAATATACTTTCATAATATTCCTCATATTGAGAAAGTGGAAGTTTGCCCTCTTCCTTGTAGAAGTACTCTCTAAAAAAAGTCTTTTCAAAGTTCCATTATGAAATTTCTATAACAATCATCGAGTTATTCTGAAATGATGTCTCTTTTAACAGTATTCTGAACAGGCCGCTAGAAAGCATTCGCAAATAATTGGCAATTAAGATAGCATAGCCTGCAGGTTCAGAAAAATGAAGTTCATCTCCAAAATTTACATCAACTGTTGTATATGACAAATTATTTCCTACAGGGCATGTCAAGAAATGTTGGAATAGATTCAGGTGCAATTCATTCATTCATTCATGACTTTTTTTGAATTGTGAAATGATGGACATTTTCAATTTATATGTTTGGTTAAAAAGAATTTCTCTGTTTTATTTTTTCGTGAAATTCACTGTTCCATTATAGAAGTTTATGCAATGGCTGTATTATGAGAGCCTTTACCGAGTTTAAAATACGAGCGGCAATGCCACAAGCTATTTTAAGATATCTCACAAGTTGTTTAAAGGCTAAAATACAACCATTGCAGACACCTTTTTACCTACAGTTATTGCAGTGTATAATGAGTAAAAATACAGCTAAAATACAACCATTACTACCTTAAAATACTACCTTCGTCTCTGCTCCAGCTGTCAGGGACACGGAGCTCAGCATCAGGCAGTACAATGTTGTTGATCGGATAGAAGCAGCTATCATCCAAGGTCATTTTCTTTTCCGACCTAGGGCGGTAAACGTTTACAGCCGTCCATTTAACGTTATCGGAAACTGAACATTTTCGGCCTCCATGTATTATGAGGTATGTAAAATTATAGATCATTACGTCCTAGTGTGGCGAAAACTAATTAAACACTACTTATACCTGTAGATCTTTGATTTTGCTACACAATTCTGACGTCATCCGTAACATTTTATAACGTTCTTTCCAATTATATACCAAGTGATATACATATTATGTTACAATATTGATTAAGTGTGTTTATGATATACTACTGTATTATAATACTGTATATGATACAGTACAGCAGGATTCATTAAATTTGGCGAAAACCAGCTGATTTGGGAATCTGTATCACAATACTTGACCTACAAATGCTGTATCTTGCAGATCATTGGAAAGGTCTTTTAAAAAGGTATTCTTTGAAAGGTCTTTTCCAAAAAGGTCTTTTAAAGACTTAAAAGGTCTTCAAGACTTTTAAGTCTTCGTATTATTGTGTCAAAGCTGCGTAAAGTCAGTTTTTTACTGATCGCCAAATCAGCTCGTTTTCGCCAAATTAAATGAATCCTGAAATTTTTGGAATGGAGGATAGTTTCTAATACCCATTGAATCCGTCCCCTCAGAAAACATAAACATAAACATAATACACAAGAATACTGCAATAGATTATAATCATTATGTTACAGTTTTGATATTGTGTAGGCCTACATGATATACTACAGTATTATAATATTTGATACAGTACTCTGTTTCTATAGCATGGAAGATAGTTTCTATTACAGAATAGATAAATAAAAATCATCACCATACCTCTACACCTACTATTTTGAAACCAGCCAAGTGAGAACCACCCAATAGTGTAGGAGTGTAGGTGGTTCCCTAGTGACGTCACACCAACTAATAATGCAGGCTAAGTTAGTGAGACCACTTAATACAGAGTGTGCGATAATAGTTAACCAAGTCGGTGTTATTAAGGAGCTCTGAAAGTCATTCACAAAGTGAACTTGGCCCAATTATTGCCATTTGAACAACGTCACCTATCTAACCCACCAACTAATCTAGATGACAGTAAAGCAGCTCTTTCTCGAATCCTTGTACTCGTTCTCTCTTTTCCTCTAATCATCTTTATCTCACAGATTTTGTGAGGGATTTTGTAGCTAAGACCATTTTTACATTTTGCCATTGTCATAATATAAGACATTGAAAAATAGCCAGTGTTCAATTAAAAGATATGAAAAATCGATAATACTTTCACAACCATCTACATTTTATGGTGGATGTAGAATCATTTCTGCATTGGTATCTCCAAAAATAACTAGTTCAATAATTTTACCAGTTTAGTAATAGTATATTACTCACCGGTAAAAGCGGGTAAATTGGGACTGGTGGTCAACTTTGAACGGTTCTGCCTTTTAAACTGTTTTCAAGGATAAAATTAATTGATTCTTTTCCTAATATTTGTTGTTGACAACTGCATCTCACTCTAAAATGCCAAACCAGATGGCTGGCTTCACCTCCTAGGCAGTATTTTTATCTTGTTTGCTAAGTTAGTTTTGCTTACGAATTTTCATATTTTCACTATGGTAAATTTTTGTGACAAAGTTACCCATTCATAGAGTGTAACTCTGGTAACATAACATACATAGTTTTTAGTAGGTTTTAGTAAGTTTAGTAGTGAGCATACTTATTTTCCCATAGGAAATATTCCCGGCGATGACCAAATAAGTATACCACGCTTCGCCACGGTCGAAGTTAGCCGACAGTGAGGAACTTTGAACATACCTTTTAATTTTTTGCCATCAGAAGTGATAGAGTTAAATGTAGACTGCAATCGAAATCATGTAGAAAGTGAATAATTTAAGAGAAATTTAATGTGGATTTGATACTGAAGAATTGATTTTGAATATACTTGTTTTATACGGAAAAGACGAAAAAAACCAGACATTAGTCCAACAGATACATTAAACATCCAATGTAAAAATAGAATGTATTCTAATTACCTTGATATCAACCGTATATTATAACTCTTGAGAAGAAAATCATCCATGGAGAAACCATATTCCTCCAGAAACTTGAAAAAATTCTGTAGAATCTTCCACTCTCCCCACACCACACACTTAACTAGAATCAAGAAGCGTCGAGTTTCAACTCAACGACAATATAAGATATTTACGACCCCGCGTTCTTACAGCTTTAAAAATTATGGTCTCCGCCGTTCTCCCGTTTTATACTATAAGCACGCAAGATTAATGCCTAATTCTTCCTCTGTTCATTCAAAGCTGCTTTTTCTGCTCGGCAAAAATTGCTTTTCAAGCGGCGAAAAAAAAAAGATTCTACAGCGCTGCTGCATTGCTGCATATGACACCCTTTGTAGTCTACAGAGCGCACAATTTTTTTTTTGGCGAGAGCAGCTGCCCCTTATCACTAGCATGTGTTTGATAGAACAAAAATTACAAAAATCAGTCGGTTCAGAAGAAAAAATTGGGATGAATCGCCAAAATTCAAGATAAAAATAATATGGGTTTAGCTACTTACAACAGCAGCATAACTTTTAAATCAAAGAAGAGAATTGAAAAAGTATCTGTAGTGATGTAGGCTAGTAAGAATCTAGTGCAATGACATTCAAAAAGAGTTGAGGTCATTCTCGTAGAAGAAGCATCAAAATCGCTTCCTGGTGATTCGGAACCCACCTAAAGTTGTAGGTCCATTCATCTCTCATTATCATCCCTTCCATTACCAACACACAAGTCTAGAGCTAATGTGGGCATCATCCCTAGCAAAAAAAGAAACTTAGAAATATACGATCAAGATTAATAACAACAAAGATTGTCTCCAATTCAGAAAATTTGTAATTTTTTAGAGATACTGAGGATGAATGAATCAAATTTTGAGATATGTGCTGATAAGAAGTATTGGGAAGAATTATAATCTAAGAAATAATATTTTTCTCATAGAGGTCCATTGTATTAAACTGCCGCAAAATCATAGCTTTTGAGTTTTAAAACTTAATTCTCTTATGATATCGCTTTCGATTGGAATAGAATAGAAATGATTTTTGTTTTTTAATAGTTAGCGCTTTATCCTTTATACAAAGAGTTGAGGGAATAAACAAGAATATAGAAATGGATTCACAAGGTAGTTGAAGAAGCTTAGAAATATACAATCAAGATAATCACAACAAACATAGTCTCCAATTTAGACAATTTACAATTGTTTAGAGATATCCTTCTGAGAATGAATAAATCCAATTTTTTGAGAAATCGAAGACAATCAATTGAAAGTTAACAGAATTACATCGAATTATATTGAATTGACCTTCATGTAAGATAGTCACTAGAGACCAGCCACGAACCACAAATAATGAGATAATAAGGGTCATATTATGTACATGAATCCACAATTGATAATCAAAATCTATTTTTAAGTGAACTTTATATAATTAATCTAACCAATAGGCTAGTAGGTTTGAGCTTTATATTAAGTACTCAGTCAGAATCTCTGAAAACTCCTGTGCAATGAGAGACAATAGTTTATTCAGGATAATGATAATACTCATGATTAATATAATGTGAATACTGTAATGTGTTACTGTATATATTCTTGAAAAGTCTCAATTGCCTTGAACAATGACCCGCCTCGACTTGGTTCAACAACAAAAAACTTTCTCGATTGAATAATTAGAACTGTCTTTGGGTTGCGTGAGAATTTCGAAAAATAAAAGCGAAACTTTGTTCCGGCCCAATTTCAGGGCGCTGTCTGTCTCACGAACTTGCAACCTGAACGCTGCGGTCTGCGGCTTCAGAAAACTTCTTCTCTCTCTTCTTTTGTCTCTCTCACACGAACACACAAATACACGATTTACACACTAATACAATAGATAAGACAAGACGAGTATACCAAGAAGTCACATGGTTTCTTGAATCCGATGCAATGATAATCGGTTTTTTTTTCATAAGGAACATGTCTGTTATTAAGCGCATTCATCTGGTCTTGTCTGGTCTTGACTAACCGGTGTCGCCTAAGCAGTGTGTCGTGTGATTAACAAAATAAATATAACAATAGTACGCCTGCCTTGACAATAACACCAATGAAGACAGTATACTAAGAATCTGTCATCTCTTCCGCGGATTCTTTTTCTCATGAATTTGCGTCTTTTGTGTCTTTTTTGTGTCGGTCATCCATCCGAGATCGGTCTTGAATGTTTGTTACTTAACCGCATGATTACTTAGCAACCACTCTCACCGAATGATCACTGATATTACTGAGATTACAATTCAATTTGTGATCATAAACGATATTCAACGGAAAAATATCGACAAATTAATATTGAATGCAACTTCAAAATATTTCACTATCAGTAACAGCAGCTAATCTGTCTGTTAAGTGTGAGTTCGCCATTTTCCTGTTCTACAAGACTTCTTGGCCTTATGAAACAGGTCCTATTCCACTGCTTTGGAGCAGCACAAGGCCTCTAGTTTCATTTTATTGATGTGAATGAAGAATTTGACAGTGTATCGTAGGCTTTTAACAAGCCATTGTTGATGGTTTTAGTTATATACATTTCACAAAAAAAGTCCAAGCTGTAATGTCGACCCCGTATGAATATTTCAGTAGCAGCAGTAGTAGTAGTAGAAGCAGCTTGTGACAGAAGTGGCTGTAAAAATGTAAAGGAGCAGGAAAAGAGGAGAGGAACAAGAAGAGAAGAGAAGAAGAAGAAGAAGAAGAAGAAGAAGAAGAAGAAGAAGAATAAGAAGTAGAAGAAGAAGAAGAAGAAGAAGATGAAGAAGAAGAAGAGAAAAAGAAGAAGAACAAGGTGTAGGAGGAGGAGGAGAAGAAGGGGGAGAGCACAGCACTTTGAGTGGCTTTTGTGAAACTGCAAATGTTTTTTGGTTGGTCTGTACTTGTATAGGGTGTGTAGAAAAGTTTGCATGGTAGCAGTATGCAGTCGAACAATTAAAGTGGTAATAGTCCATCCAGTCAATGGTGGTGATTGCGCGAATACAACAGACAAAAATACTGCTCTTCTCTCACAATTCCTTCCTCTTTCTACGAGTATTCTTCATTTTTCCCACTCTTATTCCATCTGTGCATCATCACTTTTCATTTTTGATACTGGAACAGTTTTTCTCTTTTAGGCTAGGCGTACACCGGTTAGTCAAGACAAGACAAGACGATAGTCTAGTCAATCTTTCTATAGCGGCACACACCGATGCAATGACTAATCGGTGTGTGTTGCACATGCAGCTATTTCCTAGACGTGACTAATCTCCTCGTCTTGTCCTCTGTCCTACCTGTTCTGTTAGGCTCTGTCATCATCGTCTTCTCAATTCTCTGCTCTGTGGATCTTTACTAAGTGGGCGGGAAGGATTATTCTCTTCCTTTATCTTCTTATTTCTATCTTCCTCATTCGTTGAATATATGAATCACCACTTTTTTCTTCAATATTCTCCTCTCTCTTACTGCTTGCATTCATCTAGCTAGACCATCACTTACGCAAATCTTTTTTTCTGGGTATCCTCTTATTATCCTTGTTTTCCTTGAACTTTTTGAGTTCTTTCTATGATATTTATCCTTTCTCGCATTTTCAAATTAAATTATCACTTTTAACTCTTCGACAACTTTTCTATAAATCACTCACTCTCTCTTTTTCTCGTTTTAAGTACAATCTATCAAGAAAAATATAGGAATTAGTGTTGATGGGAAGGATGTCCTCGTATATAAAATACTTCTCCAGGTATGGACATTTGTATGCTCACACTCCTCAGATTCTTGTAGATGAAACACAATCAAATTCAAATTCAAATTTATTGATTTCAAGTACATACAAGGTACAATTGTTATACGAAGAACACTTTACAAAGAAAATCAGTAGTACATGAAAATCAATTTTAGCTCACAAGACTATTCGTCAGTTCGTGAGCTAATCGTATTACTGTATCATATTACCAACCATATCAATGCTAATCATATTACAATCATATCACTGTTATCAAAATTATTAAATCTCATATCGATATCATTAAAAAAGTTATTAGAGTTTATCCTGGTTAATTATTTCATTATGAACCATCATAACCTAGAAAGTAAACTAGAAATTAAGTAAACTAATACTCGTCTATCTCTCTCTCTCTCTCTCTCATTTCATCTCTCTCTCAAAAAGCATTGTTTTTCTTCTCCGTTTTCATCCTTCAAGGTTGGAAGCATTTCTATAACACTAACAATATCCTTCGCCAATCTGAAAATAAAGACGCACAATAAATTAAAGTAAAAAGAATATGGTTTAGAGCTTCGAGTGAATTTTCGAAATGGAAATAAACAATCTTGTTTCTTCTTCTTCTTCTTCTTTAGCTTTTCCTATTCGGTCATTTCATATCTTCCTCCACAACGTTCTCTAATCCATCTGTCAGTTCCTTTTCCCTCATGTCCCTGCAACACAGTCTCCATCTCTCCTTGGTCTCCCACTGGTCTGCACCCCTCCTGCATTCTACTCACTCGCTTCCAACGTAGTCCTCTCCCTCCTCACAACATGACCATTTCACTGCAACCTTCTTTCCTGGACCTTCTTTGAACCTCCACCACCCCAGCCATCTCTCATCCTTTCATTTCTGATCCTGTCCCTTTGTCTTCCCAAGCATCCATCTTAGCATTCTCATCTCACCGGTTGAGTGTTTATGGAAGGATGTCCTTGCATATCCTTCTCTCAGAATGGACATCTACATGTTCAAACTCCCGTTTCATGTGGATACAGAACGATCATTTTACTGTTAGCGTATTGAATCATATCTAATCATATTTTTATTACAGGTGTAGTGTATAATAAGGTTCCACAGAACTCTTTTCTGTTTATTGAATGGATTGTAATTGCTTATTTCAGTTTCAAACTAAACCATCGTCATAGTTTAGAACCTGACCATGTATTTATAAATAAAATGGCTGAAGAAATTATGTAGAAGTAAAGCTTGTTCGTAATATCGATTGGCTTCTATAGTATAAACTCTTGTTAAGATTATTGAAGATTGTAATAATTATGGTAAATTCATTTCAGACGAGATTCATTGCTAAACTTTATAGTCTAGAATTTAAGCTGTTATTGTAACCCACATGAATAAAGTGATAAATCTAAATCTAAATCTCTCTCTCTTCTTTCTTCTCACAGTCTTCGCTTTCTCTTTCCCACCTCCTCATGGGCTCTGTAAGTACCTTCCTTCCAGCTCAATACTTGAGTCTTTGTTCCATCCTTCCATCTCCTGGACTTCTTGACTTTCTTTCTCCTTTTTCCCCCTGGCTTGTTTCCCATTCGTATGATCTTTCTCCCCATTATCATTCTCTCATCCGTCTTACTCAAACAATCCTCTCATCTTCCAGAACTGAGCTTTCGTTTGAGTTGATTCTTTTCATCCCTCAGACCTTCTTTGAACGCTGGATAGGCTACTTCTTGAAATTTTATATCAACATGAAACGAGTAACTAGCAGTACGTTCTCTTATTTCAAAATCTACTCAACTATCAATTTTAGTTAGTTCCATGGAATGTTTACCAAGTGATTATTTACAGTCCATGATAATCCACCTAATAGTAAATTACAGTAATATCATACAACATATCATATACGATTATTAATATACAGTACCTGACCTATTATAAATCATTATCTTATATATCTTATATAATAAAAGAGAGTTGCGTCTCTGTACGCTCGCTTATGAGCAACTCGAGAACAGCTGAACCGATTTAGATGATTTTGGATTCCGTTTGAATTTTACAGCACTGGTTACACATAATATGTATTAAAATATAAAGAAAATCCTTTATAATTAATAAATAATTAGTAAACCAATGACCTAAATCATCAAACATTTACAGACGGATGTTCTGAAATTGCCGGCCAATGGCGGCTACCGAAAGATGATCGTGATTCAAGATCAGAAAACACAGCACTCTCCTTCAATGCCCTCGGTAGCTCAGTGGAAAAACTCTGCGTCTGATGCTAGAGGTCGATCGGGACTTCGCCATGGTCAAATCTCTTCTGGTCAAAATTTTTTGCTCTAGGTTTTCTACTCCTAGTATTTTTTTACGCTAGAACTCATCAATAATGAAAATGAGTTATCGTTCATGTGCACTGCATACCAGTTTTATTGTTTCTCAATAATAAATTGAAAAAAAAAAACATATATAAATAAATTGAAACAAAAATTATTGGCTGATTATATAAAATAAAAATACATTGATTATATTAAATCTCTTTTACTTCGGTGACATTTTTGTGGGGAGGGTGACATGAAGGGGGACATTCTGGGGAAGAGGGGATTGAAATGGAGGGGGATTTTGGGGGTTGACATTTTGTGGGGAATAAAGGGGGACGTTTGGGGATGAAAACGTTTTTGAGATTAATCATGAAGGGGACATTTGTAGGGAGGAGATGGGGGACGTTGTGGGGGAGGGAAGTCTGAAGTTCACCGGGACACCTAGTATACTTATATTGACCATCATGAATTTCGTCAAAAATGTTATGTTTTTCGTACGAGAAGAACTATTTAGAATTAATATTACAGTATTTAATTCAAATTTTCATTACTGACATAATATACCGTCACTGGGAAAGTTTATATATAATTATTATACTACCATAAAACTTATTTGAAGTCTCGTGAAACAGTGGGGTGTTAAGGTTGATCAGTTTCGTTGTTATGCGTCTTCTTCTTTTCTTCGCTATTCTGCTAAAACAACTCAGCTGCTAGAAAGAAGGGTCTAGGAAGAAGAGGAGAGAAGGAGGAAGGAAGAAGGAAGGAAGGAAGGAAGGAGGAAGAGAAGGAAGAAGAGAAGAAGAAGAGGAAGAAGGAAGGGAGGGAGGAGAAGACATGAGGAGAGAGGAGAAGAAGAGAGAAGAAGAAGAAGAGAGAGGAGAAGAAGAAGAAAAAGAAGAAGGAGAAGAGGAGGAGCAGAGGAGGAGGAGAAGAGGAAGAAGGAGAAGAATAGGAAGAGGAGGAGGAAGGAAGAAGGAAGGAAGGAAGAGGAGGAAGAAGAAGGAGGAAGGAGAAGAAGAAGAAGAGAGAGAAGAAAGAAGAAGAGTTGAGATTCTGTTCGATGGGGAGATATCAATCAATTGGAAATAGGCGTCACTCACGGCTAGCCCACTTCTAAGGCTACTGCTGCTGCATTCGAGGTTGATATCGATATGGATGGAGAGTGGTGGATGACGTCCATCACCGCATTTCCTTCCTGCTGCTGCCTGCGTGCCTCCGTTCCACAAATGTAATTAGGAAGCTCACTGCATGCGTCATCGAACCCATCTTACCACTGTACTTCTCGTCGTCAGCTTCTCACTCATTGTGTTCTCACTTGTACTAAAACTTGGGATCCTAATCATTTCATTTCATTATTTATTTGGCTGTCATCATTGTCATTTAATCATCATCTTTAATCCGTGTTTCATCGTCCTGTCATTCTTTCAGGTCATCATTTCAATTTCGTCATCGTCGTGATCTTCTCTCATTTCAATTCATTTCATTTCTTTCTTCAATTGTTTCATCTTCATTTCTATTTCATTTGGCTGTTCTTGTTTATTTCTTTTTCTTCAGCTATTTCATTTCTTCTTCTTCTATTTCTTCTTCTTCCTTTCATTTATTTCTTCTTCTTTCTTCCTTCCTCTCTCCTCTCCTCCTCCACCTCGCCTCCGTCCTCCTCCTCCTCTTCTTCCTCCTCCTCTTCCTCGCCTCCTCCAGTCGGGTTCATAGGATTGATTCAGATGTTCAACCATGTTCGAGACGCATCAATGGGTGAAAGACTGTTATCACACTGAAGATATGACCGTCAATTTTTAAGCTGCTGCAGGAAATTGATCTGCGTACATTGGTGCATTGATTAGTGGCGAAGCGTGGTATAATTAATTGGTCATCGCTGGGTATATTTCCTATTATTCAAGGATCGTTGATGTATCTAAGCATTTATCAGATGATATTTAGTTGTGTAGAGATTCAATCACTTGGAATTCATAATAAAAGATCAGCTGGACTTTTCGTTCCTTTTCAACAATTTTTTATCGTGTGTGCTATTGCCTTTTTTCAAACTTTTAAAAGGGCTTGGGTACATACTGACCCTACCAAAGATTCAGTGGCATCTGATCGATAAAAGGTAATTTCAAGAACCGTTCAGTGAACTATGATCGTTCATGATTGAAAACTCAAGATTTCAAAAAAATTACAAGCATAGAAGAAAAAAAAGATTAAGAAGAAGAAAAAGAATGGGAGAAGAAGAGTGAGAGACGAAGAAGAAGAGGGAGGAGGGAGGAGGAGGAAGGAAGAAGGAAGAAGGAAAGAAGAAGAGAAGAGAAGAAGAAGGGAGAAGAAGAATAAGAACGAGGACAAGAAGAAGATGAAGAAGGAGGAAGAAGAAAAAGGCGGGGAGACGAAGAAGAAGGAGAAGAGAAGAAGAAAGAGAAAAAGAAGAAGAAGGAAAATGGTGACCGGAGGAGGAGGAGGGAGGGAGGGAGGGTGGTGGTGAAGAAGAAGAAGGAAGAAGAAGAAGAAAGAAGAAGAAGAAGAAGAAGAGTAGAACGAGTGAGGAACGACAAAGGGAAGATGATAGTAGTGGGTGGTGTGGTGGGTGGTGGGGGTTGGTGGAAGGAGGCGATAGATGCAATTAGAAGGTTAGTGGTGAAATGGCCAGCCGTACAGTGGAAATGGATGAGTTAGAAAAGCGTTTTGTGCGTCCGGTGCGTTAAGACAGCACAGCGCGACTTCAACTTCTGAGGAGCCAGCACACACTAAATTACTAAAAACCTCTTAGTCATTGCCCAAGGAGGGGATGAAACAGACCACTCAACTCACCCAGAACACCATACACCCAAATATCCAGGAGGCATGCATTTTGAGCAGCAGCTATCATATAATATATGACGATGGCAGTCGTTGCGTTTGAAAGCATTGCAATTTTTGAAATTGTTCACACTTGCTGAAACTCTTTGATATTTGCACTCATCCTGTTGCAAACACTTACTGTTTGCCCACGCAGTAGTGGAGGAATTCTACTGTCTTCTCTCTTGCTGCTAGTGGAGGAATTCCGGGTATTTTGTAGAAGGGAATAATTTATTATTGTTCACAGTGTAACGTTATTGTGTTCCGGCGACTATGAACAATAAGAATGAGCTGAAGAAGAAGAAGAAGAAGAAGGAGAAGAAGGTCGTGAAAGATAAGAAAAAGAGAGAAGAAGAATGGGATACAAGAAGAAGAAGTGAAGAGGAGGAAAAGAATAAGAAGAAGGAGGAAAAGGAAGGAGAGGAACATGACGTTGAAGAAGAAGAAGAAGAAGAAGAAGAAGAAGAAGAAGAAGAAGAAGAAGAAGAAGAAGAAGAAGAAGAAGAAGAAGAAGAAGAAGAAGGAGAGGAAAAAGAAGAAGGAGGAAAAGAAGAGGAAGAGAAGAGGGAAGAGGGAGAGGAAGAGGAAGAGGGAGAAGGAGGAGAGGAGGAAGGAGAAAAGGAGGAGAAGGGAGGAAGAAGGAAAAGAAGACTGATAAGAGAAGAAGGAGGAGAGGAGGAAGGAAAGAGGAGGAAGAGAGAAGTATAAGAAGAGGAAGAGGAAGGATGAAGAGGAAGAAGAAGAGGAAGCAGAAGAAGAACAAGATTAAAGAAGAAGTGAAAGAAAAGAAGAATATTCTTGAAGAATAAAATTATCGAAAGAAGGTTTAAAAGAACAAAACAGCTGATTTTACAAGAGATACGTAAAGAAGTTCTTTACGAGCAGTTGTAGAAAAAAGATATACACCCCCTAAATAATTCATGTTATAATAAATCATTGTATAAGTCAAATCTCATAAATCGATTTCATCATTTTCATTCACTGTAAACTATTATTCAATACAACTTTCTAACAATCACTTTTCAATAATATATTTATCATCAAGTTTTCAAATATTGGAATCAATATTTGTCGTCAATTATTGTAAATTATATGCAGTTGATTTCTGTTAGACACTATTCGACACTCTCTAACCAAGAAATAGGTAGCATTAGAGATAATCTATTCATTGATTTGCTTAGTGTCTGGTTGCATACACAACTAGGGATGAAACTGTTTCAATCCGAATGATTGAATCAACAAATTATGAAACTAAAATCAAAATCGCTTCCCTGAAATCTTATATCAGAACGAAAATCTTATATCACAACTGCTGCGGTGACAATTGAAATATTCACTTGTCACAGACAAGTTGGGTTCAGGTCTGTCCGAAGTTGTTGGCCTAGGTTAACTTCAGGGTCGGCAGTTATATAGAGTTACAGTGTTTCGAGCGCTGTCACCGGAGTTGGCTGCGACTATAAATTCGCTCACTTTCCAGTGAACAAACAGGTATGGTAGGAGGTGGAGGAGGAGGAGGAGGAGTAGGAGAAGAGAAGCAGAAGGAGGAGAAGGAGGAGAAGAAGGAGAAGGAGGAGAAGAAGGAGAGGAGGAGGAGAACGAGGATAACGAGGAGAAGGAGGAGGGAGGAGAAGGGAGGAGGAGAAGGAGGAGAAGGAGGAGGAGGAGGAGGAGGAGGAGGAAGAAGGAGAAGGAGGAGAAGGAGGGAGAAGGAGGAGAAGGAGGAGAAGGAGGAGAAGGAGGAGGAGAGGAGGAGAAGGAGGAGAAGGAGAAGGAGGAGAACGAGAGAAGGAAGACATGGGGAAGAAAGAGGAGACGGATAAACTTCTATTGAACTGTTATAATACACATTTAGAAAAGACAAATGAATAAATGAGAGAAGAAAAAGGAATAGAAGAAAAAGAGCCCTGGAAATCCAGCAAGGAGAACCCAAAGGAGAGCAGCAAACTGGTGTAATTATAGATAATTTTCTGGAATATGGTATTGTTTCTGGTGACATTGGATGTTACAAAAATTCAACATCATTGTAAAAATGTTCAAAAGTTACAGTAACTAATCTAGAATACTGAATAAAGAACCTTGAAGTTGTCAAAACCACGTATTAAATAAAACAACGAGATACTGGTTTCGGTTGTTACACCATTATCAATCTCTGGTAAATACAGTGCAAAATCTGCTAAAATACAGTGCAGCAGAATTTATACTCGTGACCGAGCGCTGTGATTGGGAGTTGAACGGCCTATCAAGGTCAACGCCTGCCACTACTACACAAAAAGTATCTAGGCCAATGGCAGGCGTTCACCTTGATAGGCCGTTCAACACCCTCGCTCGGTCACAATGGCCTGCTGTGCTATTTTGATTACCAGAGATTGATATGGTGTAGACACCTCAGGCTCGGTACCTCGTTGTTTTGTTTAATGTGGTTTGACAACTAATCTTTCTTCATTCAGTATGGATAGCTACCATAATGTCACCTTCACTACTACACAGAATTTTATTTAGAATAAGACATGAGATGTTACTGTATTAAGATGACATGCACCAGAGCTTTCTAACACATCTTTTCAACACTTCCAGTAGAAAAGATGATGGGATGTGGATAATGTTACTGATTCCTGGATTAGCCAAATAACATCAAATAACGCTTACTGAGTCTTGTTGAGACTACTTCCACTTGAAAGAATTTGTAGAATTACATGTATAATGAACGTAGTTATGCAAAAAGGAACCTTCCCACAAACCACTGGAAGTGATATGAATTGATGCAAAGTTGAAGTTTTTTTTTTATTCAAATAGAAGTTGGGATGTTTTAACCAGCGACCACATAATACAAATTATAATATAATTTGTAGTATGTGGTCGCTGGTTTTAACCAACAAGATATAAAGTTCCATTATCTAATAACAAAATTATATTTATTTTTTTATAAACCATCCAATTTTATTCCACAAGCTGTAACATGTGATGGTTCTTTTAGTTTAATTGATGCCTTTTATCACTTTCACTAAAAATTATATTGGATGAATAATAAAATATATAAATACTGATGTATAATTTGATACATCAGACATCATCATGAGACATTTGACTGCTCAATTATTTTCACTCTATTTTACTAGTTTTCATAATTTACAAAAAACGAACCATGCCACATGGTACTGTCAGGGTTATGCTTCTTTTTGGTTCAGGTTTCTTTTTTTGTAGAAAGTAAAATTTACCAAGCTGTCCTCAGTTGTTTGCATATTTCAAAATAAGAAAAATTGTGGGATGGTTCTTTTTTGTATAACTACATCCATATTCTCCCAATATTTTCCTGGTAAACCAGCTTAATAATGAATTTACAATACTGCTTCTACTTTCTTGTAATACTTTATAGAATTTAATCCATTATCCTTACAACATCTTTCTAGTGAACCACCTTACTACTGTTTATTGAATCTTAGTCTCGCATTAGTATCACTATCTCAACCTATAATCCATCATATTTATACCAAGTATTTCATCAGTCTAACATGCTTTACTTAGTACGAGCAGATCACTCAGATCACAAGTGAAAACCGTTGCTTATTACCCGAGCTCAACAACTTGAAAAGCATGTCAAATTCTATAGGTTTGTGCAGCGCCGAGTTGTTATACCGTGAGGAATCCGGCTTGTTATGTGTCCCCTGACAACTGCTTTGCCAGTCAAGTTGAAAAACGTCACCCATGAGAAAGCTGGTCTCTGGTAACGCGGCAAAAGGGGCCAGCTCCGAAATTCAAATGCTTTATCTTTATTTTAACGTTACGCGTTACGGAGATGAGGTTTGATGTCAATGGAAATCTATAATAACAAAGCTGTTAATGAGATCAAAGGCAATATTCTATCTCGATGGAGAATAACTTGAGAAATAGAATTGTTTCTGATTAAAATTATGTATAATGAATTCTTGTAATCACCTGAATATGGGATTCTTGTCGAGGCATATTGCAGATATTATAAGATCTCACGGAATCCAATCAGTCGTCATCTATCATCATCATCCCTCTCATTACCCACGCACAAGCCTAGAGCTCTTGTGAGCATCACCTTCAGAAAAAAATCTAGTAGAAGATGGTTATGTCATGAAATGTATGCGCAGTAGACAGTCACTAGATAGCGTCATTATCAACGACAAAGATTCTCAACACCAATAAGATAGATGGATGAAAGACAGATAGAAATAAGATGTATTAGAATTGATGCGAAATATTCATAATATATAAATATATATACTAGTTGTATAATAAGTTACATAGAAATGTTGTGGAAAATTAGATAGATATATTGAAAATATGATAGAATGGTACAGGTGAGACATACCTGAAACATTCTTTCAGAATGTTAATGTTCATGGAATTCGAATAAATATTTGATAAGCCGTGGCAAAGCGTGGTATACTTAACCGGTCACCGCCGGGTATATTTCCTGTACGAAATAAAACCCGGCGATGACCGTTTAAGTATACCACGCTTCGCCACTATTGATAAGATGGAGACTATTGTCGCCACTATTGACTATTGATAAGATGAAATTTTCTCAAATACCAATATTATTCTAGAAGTATTCTGAGAGTCTAAGGGACCCTCTGCATAATGCGCAAGTGTATAATTTGCCACTTCAACACCAGCAAAGCTGCTGCATCATATCTCAATAATATTGAGTCAGAATTATTGTATTTTGCAACATACCCTCACACACAATTCAACAAATCAGATCTCGATTCATCATTGAGTTAAAACTATTGTATTCTGAAACATACCCTAATTCAACATACGCAATTCAACAACCAAGACCACTCTGACGGAGAGTTTCGGAACTGACAAGGGTGCAACAGTTCAGACTCTGCTGTACAGAGCGCAGCACTGAACGGGTCGAATCGATTCAAAGCGTGCGAGCACTCCCTAGCGGAAATAATCGGAACTACGACATGAACACACGTGTTATCCATAGGTATACTACAGGTAACAACTATTGTTTATCTATATATAGATCGTTCCGGATGCAGGTGGCAGTACAGGTGAATTATTACAACATTGTTATCAATATTGATGATTGATAACGTCAGATAATAATTCATAAGATCTCAATTGTGAGTTTAAATGATTGTATTCTCGAGGCAAGCTAATATTAAATTGCTAACTGTAATGGTGGAAGCATTTCGGACAAACTGAGATTAAAAGGGTGCAACAGTTTCAGAGCCGTGATTCGTTGAACTTCGGTGATTGGAACAGGTGAATTCGATTTTGCGCAGCAACTTTAGCGGAAACAATGACCTTACATGAAAGGTGTTTGAATGGCATACTACAGGTAACAACTGATTGTTTATCATATATAGATCGTTGGGATGACTGGTGGGTTTTAAAGTGTATTGTTGATTATTGGAACGATAATTTCAATTTATCATTGATAGCAGGATCATTTAACTTGTCAGAAAACATAATATTATGTTTCGGCTACCAGTATTCTAATACTATTAACCTACAAATGCTAAATCTCGCAGATTATTGAAAATTATTTTAAATAGTTGATTCTTGGGGAAGGTCTTTTAAAAACATTGCTTAAAGTCTTTAAAGGTTTTTGATTATTGTGTCAGAACACTGATTCCATAATAAAGTTTTGGGCATGGTACCTAAACAGCTGTTTTCTGACAAGTTAAAATGATCCTGCTATAAATGTAATGCATATTAGTTTATGCAATTGTTGTATTATAAGAGCCTTTGAAAGACGAGTGAGATACCGAGGTTGAAATACTAGCGGCAATGAAGTGTGTTCTTTTAAGATATCTCAAGAGTCGTTTTAGGCTACACTACAAACCCCATTTTATCTACGTCCAACAAAAATCAATAATATCTACATTATCAATCTAAGCTGACCTTCATTCAAACGAACACAGTTCTATTTCAATGTTTAGTAGTTGTAGCAAATAGGATGTTAGAAAAGATTTTCCAACATCCTCATTGTTTATAGGTTAGGAAGCTGCTAAAAGTACACATTAATGAGCAACTACAGTACTTTTATCAGCTGCGATTGTGTTTTGTTCCGTTCCAGGTGTTTTAAAACTAGAACAGATTGAACTAGGACCATGTTATAATATACAACCTGTACTGTAATGACCTCATTAATTCAAGTTTTTAATTCCATTCAGAAAAAGCTACTGTTTTGATTTCAATTATGAAACTGTAAAGATTACATTATAACACGGTCGTAGATAAAGTGTTTATTATTATTAGAGACATTTATCTGGATAGCTGCGATGTGCCCAAAAAGGAAAGTCCTAGTGTGGCGAAAAATGGTTTGGGATTGGCAGAAAATAATTAGCATTGCAAAAGAGGTGGGAGGAGAGAGGATGACTAGAGATAAGCCTCACGGAAAATTACACAGCCTAAGGAGAAAGATAACTATGGAAAATTACAGAACTATGGAAAAATACTCACTGAAAATTAGACAGTATCAAGAGAAAAATAACAATGGAAAATTACAGTACTACGGAAAAATACTTACGAAAAATTAGACAGCTTTTAAGGAGAAAAATAAAGATGGAAAATTACAAAACTATGGAAAAATACTCACGGAAAATTACACAGTCTAAGGAGAAAAATAACAATGGAAAATTACCGAACTATGGAAAAATACTCACTGAATATTACGCAGTCCAAGGCGAAAAATAACAATGGAAAGTTACAGATCTATGGAAAAATACTGGCGGAGAATAAAATTACAGAACTATGGAAAAATACTCACGGAAAATGACGCAGTCCTAGGGGGAAAATAACAATGGAAAGTTACAGAACTATGGAAAAATACTGGTGGAAAATTACATGATTTACATGTTTTTTTCTGGAATGATTTCCTATGATTTGACAGAGAAAATAGTTATATAAAACTCCATTCTACATAAATCTCCAGTGTAACACCTTCTATAATATCTGAGTTATCTTCAGCAGTTCTCTCATAATTATCCTGAATGAAATGATAACTTTCCGTTTATTTTTCACGCACAAAGTGAATTTACACATTTTAGAATGCACTTTTTCGGCAATGTAGTTGATAACAGTATACAGTACAATACAGTATTGAGATGAAAAAATAAATTACACCTTTGAATTTTTCAATTATCTTTCAGAATAGACAAATGCATCACGTTTTCACTTTCATGTGTTACATATAAATTTTAAGTTCTGTATTAAGAATTGTAGGGGAATATAATAAGAAGAATGAATGGAGACTATAGCATATTGTATTTTATAAAGAAGAAATAATATCTATTAAAGTACGCTAAAAAACGTGAATGAATGGAGAATAAAGGATGCAGTATAGTCTATTAAAGGATTTTGTTTAATTGAATTAACAAATTTTATTGTGATAATATACAGTACAGATGGCATTTATGTGTAAATATTAGATAGATATATGTAGATAACATATTCCTCCCGGAATATTCATGGTTGACATGCACCGACTAATATTTTGCTTCAGTCCAGATTTTTGCTAGATGATAAAAAATCGGTTGGCAGAGATTTGGAGTATTGCACATTTAGCAAATTGGAAAATAGAGCTCGTGTGTGAAAAAGGATGAATATGGGATCATATGGAACCTACTGTAGTATCATGCTGTTATTTGGTCCAGAATGTGGTTATAGAAGGATGATGTATATGAATAAATTCCGTGATACATCTGCCATACACATGAATATTGCTACAGTGGTTTCTACTCTTTTGTACGTCCAAGTTGTATTTTCATATTCATGGTAGTGCTCTGAATAGGGAGGTTGATGACTTTATTTGACACTTTTTACAATACAAGTTTTGTGGCAAGGCTACACTAGATCTAGCTCATCTAGTGTAGCCTTGGTTGTGTGCGAAGTTGAGATATAAAAAAATCCTTGTCAAGAAATATTATATTTAATACAAGATCATCCTTTCTTCTTCTGCAGATTTTGATATTTTGTGATACTTCGTGATAGCTCTAAAATTCTAAAAATACATTTATTGCGTCTATAAGGCTTGAAGCGTGTCCACAAAACTCACTATTAAGAAAAATGCATTCACGACGAACAATCGGGTTTAAATATCCCAGCAGCCCTCAGCAACTAAACCTCCTAATTTGGACTAAGAAAACTGTGGCCTTGAATTGTGTACTGCCCCACCATTTACAAGCCGTCTTTTAATGTTGTCATAATAGAACAGAGAACAGATTAAAATAAAGATACAGAGAAAGATTATCATAGTACTGCTGGTAAGTGAGAATGAGTAAGTAGATTAGAAGGTATAGCTTCTCTATGATAATAATCTCTGCCATACAGACCCGTTCTGGCCCTGGGTGGCAATAATTCATAATATTTGAGAAAAACTAGACGAATCGTCTTCACACGATGCTGTTTTTTATTTGTTTTTTTCGATTATAACACATTCAGATTCATTATTGGCTACAAAGAAACAAATACGACATAGACTTGTAGAAAAAACTATAATTTACATAAAAGGGTTCTTGCGAAATTCCTATCAAAAGCGTAGCCTACTCCAGGAGTTATGAAAGTTAATTATTGGAAACTTTCTTGGAACGCTTTAAAAATCTGTTTCTAGCAGAAGTTTATGGCTGCATTGCAAAAGGGAATGCCTGCGCTACCTGCTGATAGAAATTGGAACTAATATTGACATTGTTTTGGGTTTTTTGTAAATTGTGGTCGAAAAAAATCCAATCGAAAAAAATGCAAAGGACAAATCTGTGTTTTACAAGATATTAAATCAGTTGAAACTGAAATTGAAACTGGCCACATGAGTATGTTTCTAATCCTACCTTGTTGGTTTTGTACTTTGTAAGGATTTTAGTGAATCATTATTGGCGATGCAATATTATTAATCAATAATTATAAACGACGCAATGCATATATTTCCTCACTGACAAGATTCTCCTTTCTTGTTTGATAAACAATGGAAGTTTCCTACAATTCCAACTCTGTCAGGAATTTCCGCAGTAAGACATTACTTCCTGTTCACCACCACGCCTTGTTTGAGCTCAATCAAGCCGAGGTGTGGATGGAAACTGCCATTGACAAGATAATGAAGCACAGCACTGACTGGGCTACAACTGCGCATCAAAATTTATCTCGTCGAAAATGCTTCACCGCTCATCAAACGAGATGTGATGCCTCATCCACTAATTCCTGGAAACCTTTCACACAAAAACACTCCGCTCCTCTGCAACAACCTCATAATAAATTTATAATCGATTGTTGAGGTTGGCAACGCGCCCTACCGGCTACGGGGCGAATCTCGACTCTAGTCAGTTCCAATCTCTGACGCTAGAGAGCGCTGATGTTCACCTTCCACCCGGGAACCACCCAAGACCAGTTACAGGCTAGTTCAAAATACACTCGCTAGATAGCAGCACTCTTGTTGAAATGTGACGTTCCCTTGGAGTCCGCGTGGAACAATGTTTTCTGGAAGCAAATCAGCTTAAAAATATTTTTTCTCCTTTTTTTTACTCTCTGAATATTCTGAACCAGCCAATCAATGTCCCACAAGCCACACAACAGTGAAGCGGCGTTTTCCACTTGAAAAACTCTATTAATTATCACGGGCAGTTAATTTGTCTCAACGATTATTGTTTTCCAAGGAATGAAATTGATCGTGTTAATTATTATGCTTGATCGAGCGTTGGAAGTGAATTTTCATTAAATTAGTCGACAGTGTGAATTTAATCTGTCAGTACACACACAAACATTTACTGGACATCTGGATAACGTGTTTTCCTGGAAATTCAATGAGGAAAGGAATCCTGTATGGAATTTACAACAAATTGAATCCGTTATTTTATTTACCTTATTCTTAGTGGAAGAGGAATGTAGGTTTTGGAATGTAAAAGTGGAAAATGAAGTCTTTAATCTATCTAATATCTGTCTTAGCTATTAACAATCTCTCTTGCCACCAAGACGTGATTACCGTGGAATTTATAGTTTTTTTTGGATTGAATCTCGTACAACAATCTACCATGGAAATATAGGCCACTGCGGAATGTACGTACCATCCCTTGTAATTACAATTTTCACTTCTGAGGGGATAATGGATCTCAATGAAGTTTATCAGTTATTGATTTTCGTTCTGAACTTCCAATCCTGGATTGTAGTACATTCATCCAAACAATGTTCTTAGAATTTAAAACGCAAGATCAGGTTATTAAGCTAATAAAAGAGCTGGATTTTTATAAATCAATTCTGAACAAAATTTGGAACAACTTTTCCCCATTCGGAAATAATGGAGTGTTTCTACAATAGGTTCAAGATCCTGATATCCCAATAATTGCTTAAGTTGCAGAATTTATGTTTGAGCAAATGAACAGGAAGCAGATAGGTGCAGAATTTTTTCTTCATTTCGTGACGAATGAAGACATAAGAAAATGCCACCTAACCTGAAGAAATGATTAAAATATTATTATATCATTTTTAGTCAAAAATATTATTCACAACTTGCTTTTTCTATACGGAATCAAAAGAATTATTTTTATTTCTGCAATGTTGAATTTCTAATTTTTTAAGGTAATGCAAGGAGAATGATAGCTGCTAGGCTTGTGTGGGTATTTGTAAAAAAAATTTCGTCCGTTTAATTCCAGATCTTTCAATTTTGACTGAAGTTAGTTTGTTATTAAACATAACCTAGACTAGAACCATTTTCCGTCACTTTCTAGTTTCGATTCGTGATTACATGAATTTCGACTGTAGTCGGTTTATTTTTAGGCCCTTATTAGACTATCAAATTTTTATAAAATATATTTGACAAACATATGCCCGGTTTCTCAGTCGTTCAATAAACAGTTTATGGATCCAATATAGCAGTATTGAATCAACCGGGCATGTTCATCTAAGATCTTTTATAAAACATTTGAGAAACCGGGCATGTTTATCAAAGATCTTTTAAAAAACATTTGATAGTCTAATACGGGCTTAAACACACTCTGGACTCTAGATCCATTTTCCAGCCACCTCACAACACTATCAGCCATCGATGAGCAGCCTTTCTTATTCAGATCAGTTGTCAGAGTGAGCATCGTTGTTGATTCAGAGCTCATCACTGAGAGTAGGCTTGAGCATTATCTCTGTGCTGAGCTGCTGTCCTTTGCTATAGCATTTGCAGGCGGCCTGAGATGAGCCAGCGCTGTCAAGATGGCTCTTCAGATAACAGAGACAGGAGAAGAGGAAGACGATGAGAATGGGAAGTTTTACTCTGCGGGGAAGAGAAGGGGGACAAGGAGAAGAAGGAGGAGAAGAAGGAGAAGGAGGGAAGGAGGAGAAGGAGCAGGAGGATGAGATGGAGGAGAAGGAGAAGGAGAAGGAGGAGGAGGAGGAGGAGGAGAAGGAGGAGGAGGAGGAGAAGGAGGAGGAGAAGGAGGAGAAGGAGGAGGAGAAAGAGGAGAAGGAGAAAGGAGGAGAAGGAGAGAAGGAGGAGAAAGGAGGAGAAGGAGGAGAAGGAGGAAGGAGGAGAAGGAGAAGGGGAGAAGGAAGAGAAGGAAAAAGGAGGAGAAGGAGGAGAAGGAGGAGAAGGAGGAGAAGGAGGAGGAGGAGGAGGAGGAGGAGAAGGAGAAGAGGGAGGTTGGACATGTGGAATGAGAAAGAGTTGACGCCTAAAGTTGAGGAAGAAGACTAGCTGGGAATAGCTGAGAAGATTAAATGGACGAGAAGCCCCAGTTATACAAAATTTATTTTCAGAAGAAGAAGGAGAAGGAGGAGAAGGAAGGAGAAGGAGGAGGGGAGGGAGGAGGAGGAGAAGGACAAAATGAGTAGATTAGATAGAAAAAAAAGATAGAAGATGATAAGAACGGAAAATTGATGGGATTAAGAAGCAGAAATGTGGTTTAGTGAGAAGTAAGGAATGGGTAATCTCTTATCAATTCAATTGAGAACAGATTGATTCATTCGAAGGAAGAGAAGGAGGAGAGAGGGAAGAGGAAGGAGGAGGAGGAGGAGGAGGAGGAGGAGGAGGAGGAGGAGGAGGAGGAGGAGGAGGAGGAGAATGAGGGAGGAGAGGAGGAGGAGGAGGAGGAGGAGGAGGAGATAAAGTGATAATAAGTGGGAGAGGATGATAAGGAGAGAAGAAGAAGTAGGAGACGAAGAAGAACAACAAGAAGAAGAAGAAGAAGAAGAAGAAGAAGAAAAGAAGAAGAAGAAAAGAAGAAGAAGAAAAGAGGAGCAGAAGAAGAAGAAGGAGAGGAAAGAAAGAAAGATATTATGTAGATCCATAAGTATCAGGGGGTGAATAGGAAATGGTAAGAAGACGCTGAGGAGGAGGAGAAGAAGAAGAGGAAGAGACAAAAATGAAGAAACACGATGAGAAAGAGAAGGACTAAAAGAAGAAGAAGAAGAAGAAGGACGAAGAAGAAGAAGAAGAAGAAGAAAAAGATGAAGAAGAAGCAGAATATCAAGAAGAGAAAGACAAGCACAGTTGAAGCATGATAATAGTGAGTGAAAATGGTTGTTGCTGTGTGTGGTGTGCGAGCAGTTAGTAGTGCTGGGTCTATGATTTATTTGACAGAGGGTAAGCGATCGCACCTTCTGTACTTCAGCCCCGCGTCACTCTCCATCATCTTCTCCCCCTCCTCCTCCTCCTTCTTCTTCCGTCCTCCATCCTTCTGTCCTCGCGGCACACAGAGAGTCATCAGCTTGATTGATTGACTGGTTAGCTGCTCTGCCCTGCTCTGCCTCTGAGACAGCGGCTTCATCTCTAATCGAATGGTGACTGCTCCTCTTATAGCTTATACTTCTCGTATTTGCCTCATCCTACTAGTATTCTGTTTTTCCCACCATGTACAACTTCTTTTCCCACTCCTTCTTCTTCTACATTCTCATTCTTCTCTTTTCATTATTCTCCTCTCCTCTTCCCCTTCTTCTTCTCCTCTTCTTCCTCCTCCTCCTCCTCCTCCTCCTCCTCCTCCTCCTCCTCCTCCTTCTCCATCTTGTTACAAATTTTATCTTGCAAATTTCTTACAGTGCAAGCTTATTAGCAAGCGAGCATCAGTCAACAAATAATTTTGCTGGCGTGACAGCATTCATTGGTACCAGCAAATCGTTGCATGTAAGAAATCGTCTTCAATGTATTATCAATATTATTTATATTACCTCAAAAGAGGTAATATTTAGAATATTAAATTAAATTGCCTCAAAAGTATTATAAATTTGAATATTAAATTAAATTGCCTCGAAAGCATTATCAATTTGAATCATTTTCTTTAAAATACAGACATAAATAGAATACAATAATGTAAACAAGTTCACCCCGTGCAGCGCAAAGCGCCGCTTGCTTGCTCAGTACGGTATCGTTTGGAAAGACAGTATCATTGCCACAGACTTGTATCAATGTATGCTTCCTCTAGATTTCACATCTAATCTCGCAGTTGTGGAAGCATAGTAGAAAGGAATGCGCCAAAAGTTTTTATAATATCATCGATTATAATATACAAATCATACAATAAATGGATAAAATATCATGAATTAATAATGAAAAACCACTCATATGAACTGCAAGGTTTGTTTGAGACTCGTGACTACGCTTAGATGGGGTGTATAGATTGCTGGGTGCTATTACAACCCCATAACTTATTGATGAAATATCATTTATTCATTCATAGAAAACTATGTAACTAATAAAACTACTACTAGAACTAATACTACTTAGTAGTACTGTTAAAGAAAATTATATCTCATGAAATTCCGACCAATAATACAGCCTGTAATTAAACAGATAATTGAATTCTGTAACAACACTAGACATGCACTGTTATATCGCCGCTAACCATGTCTAGTGATCAATGGGTGATCAATGCTATCATATTGGATAGAATTAATATTTATTTATATTTCTGTAATAAGTATTCTCCTTCTTGCAAAATGATAACAGCTTTGTGCGTACAATCTTCAAGACTGACGCCTTGTTAAAATAGCCTCCGCCGCCGCGTCAGATGATGACTCATCATCGTCACTTTTGAAGCGCACCCAACCAAGAAGCCGAATAATTTCCAGCTGCCATGCTGCAAAGTGTAATAACAGAACTGAACAGCTCTGTCCCTGAATTATTATACGAATGATAATATTCTGTCGCAGTGCAGCAGCATGCAGCAAGACGACCGAGTCAAAGAAACGTGGAGGAGGAGGAGGAAGAGGAGGAGGAGGAGGAAAAGGAAGAGGAGGGGAGAAGGAAGGGTGAAGATAAAGAAGAGGAGAAAGAGGAAAAGAGGAGGAGGAGAAAGAGGAGGAGGAAAAGGAGGAACAGAAGAAAGAAGAGAAACATGAGGAAGAGGAGAAACTGGATGAATAGATGGAAGAGGAGGAAGAGGGGAAAGAGGGGAAGAGAGGGAAGAGAGGGAAGAGGAGGGAAAGGGGAAGAGGGGAAGATGGGAAGAGGGGAAGAGGGTGAAGAGGGAAGAGGAGGAAGATGAAGAAGGAGAGGAAGAGGAGGAAGAAGACGAATAGGAGAAAGAGGATGAGGAGGAAGAGGAGAATGAGGAGGGAGGGAGTGAGAGGAGGAAGAGAGGGAAGAGAAAGGAGAGGAGGAGGAGAAGGAGAGGGCTGAGGAGGATGGGAAGAGTGAAGAAAAGCCAGAGGAAGAGGAGGAAAAGAAAGGAAGAGTAGGAAGAGGAGAATGAAGAGGAAGAGGAGAATGAAGATGAAGAGGAGGAAGAGGAGAATGAAGAGGAAGAGGAGGAAGAGGATGAAGAAAAAGGTAGTGGAGAAAGAGGAGGTAGAAGAGGAAGAGGAAAATGGAAAGGATGAGAAGGAGGAGGAGGAAGAGGAGGATGGAAAGGATGCAGAGATTGAGGAGGGGGAGGAGAAGGAACAGGAGGAACAAGAGGGAGAGATTGAACAGAAGTAGGAGAATATTTGAGAAAAAACATAAGATGAAGAAGAAGAAGAACAAAAAGAAGAAGAAGATGCAGATGAAATAGGGCAGAGGGATGAAAAAAGAAGAAAAGGTAAAACACGAAGAAAGAGAGAAAGGGTACGAACGGGAGAAGGATGAGGATAAGGAAATGGAGAAAGAAGATAAGAAAAAGAAAAGGAGGAGAACAAAGAAGAGAATTTATACGATGAAGAAAAGGATGAAAAGAGGAATAAGAACAAGATAAAGAGGAAGATGAGGAATGTGAAGATAAAATGGTAAATGAGAGTTTGCCTCAAAACAGTTCATATACATTCGAAATAAACGCACAGATATGCTATACAAAATAAACAAAAGAAGATATAGTCCAAAAAACATGGGAAGGGTAGAAGAAGTTGTGGAATAACTGAAAAACAAATTAGATCAAGTGTTGGTGCATGACAAAGAGAGGAAGGATGAAACGATGGTCCTAATAGTATTGAAGAGAGACGAGGAAATAGGAAGAGTAACAGTTCAACTGAAAGAATATAAATGAAAAATAAGACACAACCAAAATTAAAAAAAATTGAAAGTAGAAATTGATAGGGAAAACTCGATAGAATGCCATGAGAAAGAGGGAGAGAACGTGATGAGAAAAATAAAGAGAGAGAGCAGGAGGTGATAGCAATTAGTCTTTTCCTGACAGGACGCTCCTTTTCATTATTATTATGTATTGCAAAATGGAGGAAGCAAGCTATGAGCTCTACACAGCAAAGACGAGCAATCATCATCCTCTTCTCCTCCTCCTTCTTCTTCTTCTTCTTCTTCTTCTTCTTCTTTTCCTTCTTCTCCCACTTTTCCTCCTTTTCCTTGTGCTACTTCTTCTCCTTCTTCCTCACCGGCGTCTACTTCTTCATCTTCTTCATCATTATCGCGGCTGACGCTAAGCTTTCTTTCCCTAGTCTTGTTTAAAAAGAGACTCAGAAGCTTTTAAAACGCTTCTTATATTACCTCTACTTATTTTCCTTATTGCTCTTCTGCTTTTTCCCCTTCATCTTCTTCTTCTTCTTCCTCCTCCTCCTTCTCTTCTTCTTCATCCTCTTTATCTTTTTCTTCTTGTTCTTCCTCCTCCTCCCTCTCATCCTATTCTTGTTGTTGTTCTTCCTCTTGTTCTTCTTCTTCTTCTTGTTCTACTTTTTCCCACTTCTTGTTCTTCTTCGTCCTCTTTTCCTTTTTCTTCTTGTTCTTTTTCCTCCACCCCCTCCTCCTATTCTTCTTGTTCTTCTTCTTCTCTGTTCTTCTTTTTCTTTGTTCTTCTTCGGTTTCCTTCTGCATCTTCTGCTTCATCTAGTTTTCCTTATTCATCTCCTTCTTCTTGTTTTCCTTCTCCATCTTCTTCCTCTCGATTTCCTTCTGCATCTTCTTCTTCTTCTTCTTCTTCTTCTTCTTCTTATTATTTCCTTCTCCTTCATCTCCTTCTCTTTCTACTTCTTCTCCTTCTTCTTCCTCATCTTCCTCTTCTCCTCCTTCTTCTCCTCCTTCTTCTTCCTCTTCTCCATCTTCTTTTCTTCTTCTTCTTCTTCTTCTTTCTTCTTCTTCTTCTTCTTCTTCTTCTCCTACTTCTGCACTGATAAGATGAGTAGTTAGTTAGCTGTGAGCTCTGTTAGTTCTGTTAGTTCTCTCCTCGGGTGGAATATTCGTGGCAGGGTATTAGTGGCCTGAGATAGCCTAATTATTATTCCAAAAATTATTTTTGGGTTCAATGATGATGCGCGGTTCTAACAAGGAAATTGTTCTCGAAGATAGAAATGCATGTATTATGAATATAGGCTAGTTATTGCAAAAAAAAATGGTAATTTTGCACTAATTGGTTAAGAAAAAAAATAAAATTGAAGGTGGGCTATAATAAATAAATCAAACATAGGCTACCATGATATTTTTATCAACTGCTTTTCCATAATTTTAGTGTTAAATTATCTTTATGTATATTTTTGGCACTCTTGTGTTTTTGCACTGGAAATATTAAAATTCAATTCAATCCAAAGTTCTTGAAAGATATAAAAGTAGGCACGCAGTCTATGCCACGTATTAATACAAAAATAACCTCTGACACAGTGCTTGGTGATTTGTTGAATAAACATAATAATAAACACAATAATGAAGACGAATAAATAATAATTATAAGCATAATAACAAATAATTAACATAATAAACAATAACAATAAACATAATAATAAAGAATGATGTTCTCAGTCCAGTAATATTTCCAGTGATGCAAATCCAGTAATATTTGACAACATGAAAATACTGTATACGAGGAATATTAATTAATTCATCAAATAATAGCATTACAGTAGTACCTTTTTCAACTACATCCCATACCACTGATATAAAAATATAACAAGGAAAAAGAATGAAATTGACTAGTTCAGGTCAACTGCTTATCAATATGATTCTAGAGCAAATATTTGCATAAAAAAAGGTTCTGAAATATTTTGTTATCTTTTTTTCTTTAATACACAGTATCTATCAAGTACATGACATAGTTGTATCACACATATCCTGACATGCACTTACCTCATAAACATCCTCATTTTTATGAATTTCTACCGTAACTTTTTATGATATTCCATGAACTACAAGCATGAATTTTTATGAACTTCCACCTATTCATGAGCTTCCAATATCGGGGGACCTAGGACTGACCGGGGTCCTTATTTTTCTGATGTATGAGGGTAATTCGGAACACATATCTACTCGCCAGCGTATAACCTCACACATTCTCTTCCATAACCATATATATGAATTCCTGCACATATCACGTGGTCTCACGTATACAGAACTCATGATAAAGGGGACGCGCATGATTTCAAATTCATGATACACTTCCTTCCCACAAGATATTTGCATGAGAGAACAAGCGAAACGAATTCACTAAATTTTTCATTGTGCAGTTCATCCTGGCGATAGAACAGGTCTCTAACATAAATACACACCACGCGTCCTGCTTTATGACAAGTTGCTCTCATAGGTGGAAATAAATAATCAACTGGTATATTGTGATGTCATATTGTTTCAAACAAAAATAATAAAAAAATGAAATATTGTTTGGTATGACATGTTGACAGAGGAAAGATGCGATAAAGCATGTAACTAACAAATAAATGATGCAATAAAAATGTATTATGATTATAAAAAGGGTTTTATGAATTGCAACGCGCACAACAGTGTACTGACTGATGTGGAGGGTGGGATAAAGTTCAAGACTATTATTTTAGATAGAGATTTGGGATAAAATCCTAATAATTATTACTGTCGAAGCTCTCCATTAATTATATAACTATACTCTGATTAAAACTGCTTTAGGATTGAGACCCGCTTGGCCTTCTGATCTGATTATTAATAAACTAGAAGTCAAATACTAACTGTTGACGAACTTATAGGCCTACTAAACTGACAAATTTTTTCAAGTTATATTCATTATTAATTTGTGAATATTTCCAATTTTTTATTGTTAATTTATTTGGCTTGTTCATCAACCTTTCAAGATATAAAGTCAATAATATACTTGTTCCTGGATTTTTCTAGTGTCGATTATATCAATTTTACTACATGTACGTACATGTTCCACCTTCTTCTCCTTCTTCTTCTCGTTCACCTACTTCTACTTCTTTTGTTCGTCTTTGTTTCTTCTCCTTTCTCTCCTACTCCTCTTTTAAAATTCTCCCTTCCCCTCTTCCATTTCTTCCATTCTACTACATTCACCTTTTCCCCTTCAAACCGAACAGAATAATAATATAATTATGGCGCACTCGATTCCTGTGTTGAATGTGTCTGAAAACTCTCGCCCGACATTAATCGTTCTCTTTTGTTTTGCAGACTCGAGGAAATTGGAGGAGGCCGATTGGTGGCAGTCGCTGGAAGAGAGAAAAGTGAATGATGCTGCCTCCGTCCCTGGCGCCGCCTCCACTGAACACGTGGTGTTCCTGTCGGAGAACTCGACCATAGTAACTGCGCAGACCGGCAGCACCCCCATACTTCACTGCGAAATCGAAGGAGTTGCTGAGAATCTGGTGAGTACATATATTATTCGATATTAAGATCGATATAGGAATCTATTGATAATAAAATTATCATTAAATCTCTGTAAGAATCGATCACAGTAAGCCCCTGCGCCCACTAAGCAACTGCTATCTGATTTCAGTCAGCAATCCAATGTTGCCAGATGACATTTAGCTGTTTTTCGGGGGATCTGTAACATTTTTGCTTATGATGTTTTTACTAACAAATCTTTGTATTATTAACTGTAAATATTTTTGAATTTGTATTTGTAATATTCATAGGTTTTATTGGAAAATAAATCATTATTTATTTATTCAATCGGGTAATCTAACCTATCAGCCGAAGTCATCTGGCAACGCTGGGTTGCTGACTGAAATCAGATAGCAGTTGCTTAGTGGGCGCAGGGGCTTAGAGTTCATTGATTGAATAGTTTTGAATACTTTAGAAAACGTATAGGCACAGACAACAAGTATAGTTAGTCTATGGTATAGGCGATGCGTAGTATGCAATGTATGATTGGAATCAAATTCCCGTTCAATAGTATTTCAGATGTCATCCACACAATGTATAGTAAGCGCCCATTTGAAATTTATATGCGGCAGTGGAAATTTAGCATTGAAATAACTCGAAAACTTGTTGTAGCCCGCCATTTTGAAATATTTCGTCAGATAAGGTTGCTCCATTTTGTTTTACAGCAGACCTTGACCTTGACCATGACCATGCCAAATTTCAACAAGATTAGTCAAACCATTCTGGAAAAACAAAAAAATAAAGTGGAAAAACAAAATAGCAACTAGAGGGTAAACGAAGCATTATAGGACCCATGTTTAATGGAACTCTTTCTTAATTTCAATTACGGTAAACCGCTCACGAAGTTTGTCGGTCTATTTTAGAATCACTCTGTACACTCTTGAACTATACCTATATATAGTAGGCTACAATAATTACATATATACAATAATAAAAAAGTGGAGCAGGAAAAACTTGTAGATACGATTTTCTTGGTTGTACAATTCATTTTCAAAGACCAATGAATGCTCTTACGCAGTTGTGAGATTATTGCGATGTTGCTGACATGACAAACATGACTGTTGTTGACAGCTTCCACAATGGGACTGCCTGCTCTCCCTTGATGTGAGTTCACTTGTTAGACATGTTGGAGCAACCATTATTCAGGCTTTTTTAGAGTGGAAATGTAGTTTTTCTCATGGAAATCTCTACTGAGATGAATTCATAGAACTTTTTCATATTATCTTATGAATGTTTGGATACACATTCCCATAAGGCTAGGCGTACACCGGTTAGTCAAGACAAGACAAGACGAGATTAGTCACGTTTAGTCACAGTAATTCACATAGTAATAATATACATAGTCACAGTAATAATATACATAGTTGCTTATGAAGCAGCACACACCGATGCAATGACTAATCGGTGTGTGTTGCTTCATAAGCAACTACGTGAAGTACTGTGAAAAAACGTGACTAATCTCGTCTTGTCTTGTCTTGACTAACCGGTGTACGCCTAGCCTCAATGTTCTATGAGGAGTTTAAGATTGAGATTTCAATTTATTTCATAAAAAATATATAGATCACTTGGCATGAGATAGATAGATAGAGAGATATTATTTCTTGACACTGCTGTTGACCTTTTAGAGTACACTGGCAAAAACAATTCCTCTCTATCTAGCTATATAATAACAAGTGTCAAATTAAATAAATCTCACGTTGAGCCGTCGGTCCCGGACTATGGTTAAAAAACAGTCGTCAAGTCACGTCAGAGACCCTGAACTGATCAGGAGTGACCTGAAAACTCTGACACCAGACCTGAGCCAGCCAGGTTACACGAAATCATTATTATCATAATCTCATTGTACACTAATATTGTTTTTTACAAGCTACTGTTAATGCGTTACAAAGTTTCTTGAATTATTAATTTAAAACTCATCTCACGAACCATGGTTTCAATTGAATTCATAATATTGATACTTATCAAATTCTCTTGTCATAAATCTTATCAACTGGAACAAAACCAGAACATCAACAATCAACAACAGAGTTATTGAACTAAATTCGGAAGAAAAAAGACACGATTTATGTATGAAAAAAGCAGCCTTTACACTTTATGGCTGGTTTTCACGATTCTAGTAGACGTTCTGATTACTGGAGGCAGGTTACTGGTTCGTAGGTAAGTAGATAGACTTCTGGTAACCTGCTTTCAGTAAGTAGAACGCCTACTAGAATCGTGAAACCCAGCCATTACTCGAAATACTCCTCTCGAATTCCATTGGTGGATGACAATTTGAAAGTTGTTGACAGATCTACTACTTCACACAGCATCGGCCAATCAAGTGCGAGTACAAGACCACGCCCACAACGCACTCCCATTGGCCGTTGACATTACGTCATCGTATAGACTCCATTTTGTCAAACACTAGCATTAAAATCGATGGGACATTATGTTTGGAGTCTCAATTTGTGGAATTTCTCGATTAGAAGAGTTCGTAGAAAAGATGATAATGCATTTTGAAATGTTCAGCTGTGCTTTTATCAGAGATAAGAGTTGAATAATTATTGTATTATGGAACGAACGAGGATATGAACTGATCATTCATCATCATATCATCATTTATGTTTTTCATCATTTATTGAAAATATGAATCATGATTTCAATACAAAACTTGTACTGTCTTATGATAGACAGTGCAAGCACAGATAAGGGACATATCCTTATAGATGTCCCTTATCCGTGGTATAAGTAAAGTACAGTGAAGTAAATATAAAAGTTTATGACTTCTTCGGTTTTATCATCATAAAAAGTTCATTCAATATTTTCTAGTTTTATTGGTGACTTTTTGTTCTTCTGGTGTTTGCAATTGGTGACTCGTGTGCATTGTTTCATTTTATTTCTATCTTATCACAATGTGATACCCTTATCCACACTTTGGACTCTGGATCGAAAGTTCTGTACTGAAGTTCTGTAGAAATAACTAATAGGAAATTAGTATTGTGGAAGTAATCAGCTGGAGTAAATGAATAAGCTATGATACTGGTGGGTTTATTTGTGGACTCTGCAACCGGGCATAAGTGAGTAAATAAGTTGCGAGACTAAGGGCCGGTTCAAGTCCTGGACTAAAACGGGTGGCTACCGTAGCATTGACAAACGTTTGTCTCGACAGGTTAGTGGGTTAACAGCATAGAGAGCCCTTAGTACATAGTTTTGAGGCTAACGTTCGTCGAAGCTACGGTGGCCACCCGTTTTAGTCTAGGACTTGGCTAAATCCCGAGCTCATGAACCGGCCCTAAATAAATAATAACTGGTGTGAAATTAATCATTATGTTTATTGAACAGTAGGCTATAAACTTCTTGAACTAGAAAATTCGGAAGAGGATCAGTAGGGTTTCCGACTGTTTCTCCTCTTAAAAATCGTCTAATGCTTATTCTATCGTATTCTATCGTTTATTCTATTGTATCTAAATCAATAAATCAATAAATAATTAAATAGATATAGTCTAATAATACAAATCCAATCGAGTTCACAAGCCATGTGAAACTGGTAGCATTCTAATTGAAAATTACATACCTGAATTCTCAACATAATTTTCAAATTTAGTTTTGTAGTGACAAATTTAGCAGAATTTCAGCTTCATTTGATTAGTTTACATAAACTTCATTCCCACGTTACACTGAGCATCATACTAGAACAATAAACTAATAAAGTTAAAAGTGCAACTTCTATGTTGGTAGTTTGCTATTGTTTCAACGGGAGAGTTGATATTTTAACAAAAGAACAATAATAATTATTATAGAGTTGACTGTAATGGACGTTTCGTTGAAAGAAAAATAATGAATAAAAGTTCAAGTTGAAAGCTCTGAATCTTTTAAAGGAAAGATAGTTTGCGTTCGCGATGCATTTCTTGAGTGAAGGAATAAATTATTGTGAAACTAGGTCAAGCGAAACCTTGCAAGAGCGACTCGACCAGTTGAGGTTTTACCATAGACAAAGAATAGTAAGAAAAGTAATAGTAAGATGTAACAGGCATCTAACAGCTAACTAATAAAACTAACAATATGCTAACTAAAACTAACATCAGAACCACTGAAGCATTATGAGATTGAAAATATTGCTACCAAAATATTTTAAAGCGATCAAAAATTCCAATCAATGAGTGGATTAATTTTCAATATTGTTTCAGGTATCGTGGATAAGGAGAAAAGATCGGCATCTACTGACTATAAACCTAGCGACATACAGTAGTGATGACAGGTTCTTCACTTCACATGTTAGAAATGAACAGGTCAGTTGGAAAAATTCATAGAATATTTATTTTTTTAAATAACTGTGCAGAGGATTTATAGAAATTGGTGATGGAATTCATGGAAATTGCTTGTGATGATAGGAGCTCTGAAATTGGCTTTACTCGTTTATTAGAAATAACACGCAGACAATTCATGTATTGATTCAAGCACGAATCGTTACAAAATAATTAGGAAGAGAAACAAGAGATTAATAATATTATTTTTCAATAAAAGAGCTAACTCTACATATATAATACACTTTCACACTCCAAACTCCATGTTCACCATATGAACCAATGTTTGTCATATACACGTTACCAATGTTCCAAGATTTCTTCTATGTTAGGTGTGAGTTCTGAGAGTATCTGCTTTTTGAAGTTCTTGTAGTCAAATTTAGCCTATTTTGAAAAAAAACGTTGTCACAATCACTAATACATTGAAATTCCTTAGCTACCTAACAACAATGACTGAATCATGCTCGTAATAAAATTTTCTTTGCTATCAGCAACTAAAAATGCAAAAGTATGGATTGGAAGAAGTCCTGTATCCCTTCAATTTTACCATTCAAATATTATTCGATTTGAATTTCACTGATAAATTATTCCGATAATCATTGATGGAATATTTCGGAGAATATCCATGATTCAAATGAATGTTCAATGTATTTCAATGCAAATGATTTTGAGTTTAATGCATCATTAATTTGAACTCTCATACATAAAGACAAAGATGTGGTTTTCCATACTGAAAAAATGACTTGAAGTTGTCTAAACCACATAATTGTGGTTTAGTAAAAAAACAACGAGAAATTCAATAAAACAACGAGATACCGGTTCCGGTTGCTACACCATTATCAATCTCTGGTAAATTAGAACTGAAATTCAGTGCAGCCAAATTTATACTCGTCACCAAGCGCTGTAATTGGGAGTTGAACGGCCTATCAAGGAACGCCTGTCATTGGCCTAGATAGAAGCTCCTCCCACAATGGGCGGTTTCTACAAATGTCATAGCAGTGACGGTTCAAACAAGAATAAAGCAAAGCAAGGCAATAGATATTCACTAATAATAATCATAATTATGTTATGTATTATTGTTATGTAGCCTTTCAGTATGATTTGATCAGTTCACTCTCTGTGAATTCAATTCACTGAATTGGGTTGTCATTGAACAAATATTTGAAATCAATACACCTTGAATTATTTATTAATTATAAACTAGATACAGTACAAACTAAGCTCAGTATTTCATTCTCTAGATTCTAGATTTGAAAGCAAAATAACCTAGCTTTTCGTGTAATTGTCAATATAAAGGATGCAGCCCAAGTAAGCAAGTATACACTAATACACTGTCCTACGTCTGTTGGTGAAACTCTGCTATGATACAATATTCAGTTCTGCCAAAAGTTTGTCAAAAGGAAATTATGGAAAGAGGAAAACTGATAACAGGAAATACTGAGTTTCAGTATTCAGTGCTAAAACCGGAATCGACAACTGAGGGAATTCATGGTTAATTTAGCGTCAGGCCGCGTCCTTTAGAACTTTTACTGTAATTGACGTTTAATTATTGAGGTGTATGCTCCTGATTAATACTCTCAATGAAGAGAATAATAATATTCACCTTCATCGCAACATGAGAAGCTTCTCAATTTAACAATATTATTCAACAACTAATCCATTTCAAAGGTTGAGAACAAGGAAAATTGTGAATTTCATCAGCGAACTCGTTCATAAGGACAATGTTACTGTTTCAAATTAAATTCTACACGAGAGAAATTGATAAACTACTCCTTTTTGAATAATGTTTGAGTAAACCCATACTCTACTCTGTTACTCATTTTTTTTTAAATGAAAATCTATTCTGGAATTCAATGTTCATCTATTGGAATATCTCCATATTTTTTTGAATAGATTGAGTTTCTGCATTCACTATTTTCGCTCGTTCGTTATAAATCTATAAATGTTATTCCCTTATTTTTCAGTGATATTGTGCCTATCAGAGCTAGGTACATAATATCTTTCTTTCAATATTCGTCTTATTAATGATCAAGAATGAGAATAGAGATAATGGAATATACTGTACAATCATTTCTCAATTCCACTCAATTAGGATACTCTTCTTATGAAATGTGATGTCATAATATTTCCATATGAATTAAAGATGAAAGAAAAAGTTCTGTTTTGTGATTAAATTAGAGCTTCTGAGTTTAAACGGCTTTTGAGAATCTACTCCAATCTGAATAATAAATTATTGTAGTAGGTCTTACTGTTTTGTTACTGTGCTAGCATTACAGTAGCGATACAATAACTTGTAACTTGTACCTGATAGATTTCTTCGAGATTACTTAGTACTGTATAATTTTCATGTAATCTATCTACAACCTATTTTAGATGGTTAACCTATTTTACAATACTTCCCAAATTGATTAGAGATATTTCGTTCCCTGCTCAAATTCATAATAACTTAACAAAATTAAGAACAAAGGAATAATGTTTCATCATCGATTACCCAAAATACAACTCATCATTGCATGGCTGGCCCGTAATAGAACACTGTACACAGGGTGCGTCAAAAACACTCGTCTCTTTACATAGACAATTTAAAGCGTTATAACAGCAGCAGCAGAATGAATCAATCACAGCAAACGGGCTGAGGAGTAATGGAGTATGCGAAAATTCGAATTGGTTTTGGGGTATTTGTGCCCCCCCTTCTAAGGAATCATGGGAGGGGGAACATTTTTTGATCCTCTCTGTGAATAACGGTTTATGCAATTCATCACTCGCCTCACTACCAATGTTATTCTCTTTCTTTATTTCTCTCGCTCTCTTTTATACACTGTTTCCATACTAGACACCGTTTCTCTTCTCCTCACATATTCACCTTACACCATCACTCTCTCTCTATCACTCACTCACTCTCTTTCTCTCTCTCTCTCTCTATTACAAACCTTATATATCTTGAACCACTCGTCTCACCACACTCCCTTCGCTCTCACTCCCTCCATCGCAGTTTCTCTCTCTCTCTATTCAATGCCTTATGCGTCATTTTTCCCTCTCGTCATCTTTCTCTCTCCAACACACTCTCCATCTCTCTCCTCCTCTTTTTAATTCTCTCTTTTTCTATCTAAAACTATATCACACCACAAGCTCATATATCAACACACCTAACCCAACTCTTAGCCTATATTTCATGTTGGACCTACTCCTTGCTGCTATGACGTCACTAGCATTGCTACTGAAAAAATACACGCGCACAAAAACCACTATCATATTTTTTATCGGGTAACAGAAATGGCCGATGGAAGATGAGTGGGATTATTTACCATATTAATGTACTCGTAGATTACAGAATATTCACATGCAGGTGATGGCAATTCTGAATTGAAGAAATTGTTCAATGTTTTGATTGTATGTATTAACTTTTAAATACCAATGAACGCTATAAAAATCAGATTTAATACTATACTTACGGAAATATTTTCAGTGAGATGTATCTACACTCCACAGTCATGAAACGTCGAAGTTTGAGCACATGCATGTTCAAATGTTTAAAGCTCTTTATAAAGATCGGGGAAATAATTCTTATTGCAGTACTTCCAAAACTCGATTCTATTCAATCATCATATCCAATCAAGTCTTTGAATTTATTGAAGCACAATAGCTAAAGGACTTGTGTTTCAAGAAAGTGATGAGTGCGATCAAATTTTATCAAGAAAATAGTTTCTTTCCTGTTTCATTGTTCCGTTTTGTTTTGTCGTGTTCCATTTTTTGCCATCGTGTTCCATCGTGTTCCACAGTGTTCCATGATCATGAGATGAGTTGATAATTCCTCAAAATCTATAGCCTACACATACAGTATACTTCATCCTTTTTTCATATCTATACAAACAGTATACTCTATTCTTTTGACAGATCTATGGACGATTCTAGATCTATATCATCCTCCTTTTATGAATGTATAAAGGCCAGGTACACAGTGACCGCAGCGGTGTTGAATAAACAAATGACTCCTTTGGCGACCATGCAAATTCAGCCAGTGTGTGGGGGCCTTTTGCTCTCTCTCTGTGCTGGTCGTTTTGCTCTTTTGTGGTGACCGCGCTCTATGCTGCTCTCTACCGGTCGAGTGTGACACTAGTCTTGCATATCTGAGTCCTCTTCCCCGCCATCTATTAGTGCCACCCCCTCCCCCAACAGGAAGAGTAGCATGAAAATGATAATCAAAGACCCTCTTGCCAGATATCGGTAACCCATATTAAAAATAGGGGGTTTGATCTGGATTTTATCATCAGATATTGACTCCAAGGTCAATAGAATGCTGGAATGGGAAGAGGTGATGAGCTCTTATGACAAAATGATTTTTCAGGCCTGTTTAATATTGATACCTACTAACACATCTGGTTTTAAGCGCTTGCTTGCTGCAGCTGTCTGTGAACATCCACAAATGACACTCCTCCTCCTACTCCTCCTTCTCTTCCTTCTCCTTCTCATCCTCATTCTCTTCTTTTTCATCCTTCTCATCCATCTCGTCCTTCTCGTCCTTCTCCGCTTTCTCCTCCTTCTCCTCCTTCTCCTCCTTCTCCTCTTCCTCCTTCTCCTCCTTCTCCTCCTCCTTCTCCTCCTTCTTCTTCTTCTCCTTCCTTCTCCTCCTTCTACTCCTTCTTCTCCTCCTCCTCCTCTCTTCCTTCTCTTCCTTCTCCTTCTTGCCACCTCTTCCTTCTCCTTCATCTCTTTCCTCCTCCTCCTCCCTCCTCCTCCTCCTTCTCCTCCTCCTCCTCCTTCTTCTCTTTCTCCTTGTCCTCCTTCTCCTATTACTCTCCATTTTCCTGCTTCACCTCATCCTTTTTCCTTTATAAACAACATTCTCATGTTTATTCTATCAGAAATATAGTTGAAAAATTGGAATATCAGGAATTCCAGAGTAAATAACGAAATATGAATAAAATAGATCCTTAAAATAAATCATAAATTAAAATTGAAAAATCGAGAACCAAAGTCGATGTAATGAAAATATCAATCAAAGTATAGAGAATGAAAAAAGTATCGAAAAATCGAAAATAAAAATATTGGATAGTTAAGTTACAAACAATCATTTCGTTTCTGATCATGTTATGAATAAATTACAGTTCAAACAGTCCAAGATTGTAGACTACAACATTGCTTGTTTCTGCCCAAGGTATGTAGAGTTTCAAGGTATGTAGGTCTCTACAAGCCTTGGTTTCTGCTTTTCTCTTCTGCGCATGCGCCCAACTGAAATCTGTCTCAGCCAAGGCCGTTGAGCAACGGAGTTAAGTACTTCCAAACTGGTAGATAAGTCCCAGCTCTAAACGGCTGCTCTAATATGAGCTCTGATCTCAGATTACGGGATCCCTCATAATAGGGAAGCACTTACACATTCCACGTGTGGTGTTTTAAGCCGCACACGTTCAAGTGCAGTCTAATTGGTTTTTTAATAGTTGGGGAAACGCTTATTCAGAGACGCCTCTCAAGCCTCATGCGAATCCTAGCTGCAGCTGTAATCTAGGTTAAGTGCGGAGTAGAGGTATTTAGTTCTCAGCTATGCTTTCCCATGGAGAATATCACTGTACAGAGATCTAAGACATCATAATCATTATAATTTATCATAATATTCCTGTGTAGTAGTGGAGGTGACATTGGGGTTATCTATACTGAATAAAAATACTTAACTTGAAGTTGTCAAAACCAAATAATTATTCAATAAAACAACGTAATACTAGCTTCGGTTGTTACACCATTGTCAATCTCTGCTGAACTGAAACTAAAATACAGTGAAGCAGAATTTAAACTCGTGACCGAGCGCTGTGATTGGGAGTTGAATAGCCTATCAAGGTCAACGCCTGCCATTGGCCTAGATATAAGCTCCTCGCACAATGGGCGGCTTCTGCAAACGTCATAGCAATGGCGGTTCAAACAACTAGCAAAGCAGAGAAAGGCAATAGATATTTACAAAACACAAATGAGATAAATAAGAATACTTGGAGAGAACATTGTGGAATGAAAAATAGTAAGTGAATTCATTAAGAAATAAACTTAGACTTATGGTAAAACTAGATAAGATTTTATTGAGGTTAGATCTCTACCAATATTACGAATTTGCTCTGAGCAAAGATGTCAAGAGGAAATAACTTTATTAAAGTAACTCGAAATCTCTAATTATATTAAGATCTATTATTTAAAACAACGAAAGGGACAACCACTTTCGAAAGCAAACACAGAAACACAAAAACTAAGACTTTGTAATGGGAGCTGTTTGGAATATCCGGCAAAAACCTACAATGCCATCTTCATCATTCATTTGTAGCATCATATCAACAGAGAAGAAACATTTTATCAATATAGAAAACATGTATATTGGCATATCATGAATCATTTAAGAAATGTTATACAATATTTTTCAGTCAATTAATCACAAATCACAATAATAAAATTTAATAATAAAGTTCAATATTTGAACTAGGTTCAAATATTGCGACTGAGCAGCCGAGCGTCAGTGTGCGTTGGACTTGCCTATAGAGATGATAGAAAAAGTATGACCACTGCTGTTCTTAAATTGCAGTTTAAAATTCGTCATTTAGTCAAAGTTGACAAGACAACTGTGAATTAATCAAGGAGAGAATTGTTCTTTGGGGAAAGTAAAATATGTTTTGTAATCTCCCTGTTGTATTCTAACCTAGTTCAACAGAATATACTCTTGAAATCACACACCAGTTCTAGGGAGGTTGGTTGTTTGCAGCATTGTAGTTCAATAGCCTAGAACCGACGTCGTCGACAAGAATCATGAACTGGGGTTGCTTTTGGGTGGGGAGGGGGGGTGGTTGTGAAAGAGTTGGGATCTAGGGCTTCATTAACAGGGCTGCGCTGGTAATATTAATAGCCAGGACCGGGATAGCACACGACAATTCAGAAGGCACTGGCTGGGCTGGGCTCTTCTTTGGCAGCCATTCAACATCCATAACTCACCAGGCAACAACGACATGCCAACGACTGCTTGCACGCACGCCACGCAGCGAGCATGCTCCGGCGCTGTCACTTTTGGGGGTGTGAGGGGGGACCACCGCTCTCATACCTTGCGGGTTGGTTATCCTAGATTTCCTCCCCCACCCCCTAAATTTAAATACTAATTCGGAATTGATTTTACTCAATTATTAGTGCTAGAGACGGTTGTACTGCTTGAATCAGCAAAGATTCGTCTGAAAAGTTACCGAGGGGGGAATAATTGATGATTTTCACTATTCTGACTTTGAGTAAAGTGTGAAAAGTTCAAAACAATGTATATACCTATTACTTGTACCTCTAAGTAATGTATGTAATGTGTATACTTTTACATATTCTTGTAATTCATTGTGGAAATAAACTTATTTGAATTTCAATTTGAATAATATTCTATATCTAGCCTAAATATTATATTATTGGTCACATTAGCCGTATTAATAATTATTACATAGTTTTCAAGTTCTGAGTAGTAGTTAGACGAATTTTTAATTTTAATAATTCAGTATATTGTTTTGCAAATATTGTTGTACTGTCCAATATACAAATAATTCTTATGATAACGTATGAATGAACTCATTCCCACACCCAGACTTCTGTATTTGTGTGGAATATTCACTGTAAACTGGATATTTCATACTGTACTCAGTACAGTCTCAGAGAGAGATCAATCAATCACTCTCTCTCACTCTCTCTCTTGGGCCGGCTGCGCCCTCCCAGGTAACAAATAAAGGCAGCTATTCTATTCCATTCTATTCTATTCTATTCTATTCTCTCTCTCTCTTCTAAACTTTCTTCTTTCAATGTTCTCTCTTCCTCCTACACCCATCCTCATTCCATTTCCACCATTCCGCCAACAACCTCTCATTGTCTTCGCTGTGACACTCTTTTCTATTGGATTTGGAATATATGCAACAGAACACTCATCGATACCATCAATAATAAATATTCGCCACTTCAGTTGATTTCCTTCCGGGGTTCACGCTCCGGCTTTGACAGTTCTGATGAGATCACATTTTTTGCAATGTCTCTTTCGTGAGCTGACATGCAATGGATACGTTTACTACTATGTTACAGAAATGGAAATGCTTCCAAAGAGCTGTTACTCGATTTGAGAGATCCCAAAAATAATCAGCAAATATGAAGGAAGAAGATTGAAGAAATGAGAAACTCTGGAAATTGGGAAATCGATTGATGAAATGGAATGAATTGAAAACTAGAACACAGATCTTGTCTCTGATAACTATAGTCCGACCACAGACAAAAGATCCTTCGCGCATTGTATCACTGTAGTGATATCTCACTCGCTCCACTATACTGCGTATCGTGCGCTTTCTCTTTGCGCAGTAGAGTTCTTATTTTGGAGGTTCTTTTGACTGTGGTCGGACTATTAATGTTCTTCCGTATTAAATTCAATGATTATTATGGTTATTAAAGAGAACCAAGTAGATTAAATCGAATTGTTAGTGGTTAGAGTCCATCAAATCAATTCGCTTGAAATAAAGTTTCAATCACAATGAATTCAAGGTCTTCTATGAATTGAGGTTTCTTTTAGATTTCTCATGTACAAATTTCATCACATAAGAATATTGAATATAATGGCTTTGACCGATTGGGCTTGGGCAAACTGACCCGATTGCTTAATTATTGAATTATATAATTTTTTCTTGCTGGGGATGATGCACACATAAGCTCAAGGCTTGTGCGTGGGTACTGGGAAAGATGATGATGGAAGATAAATGGACCAAGAGCTTTAGGTGGGTTCCGAACCACGGAGAAGCGATTTTGAAGCTCATAAATGCAAATTCTATTGCTTGAACTCATTATTGCTTGAGTCTTTGCTCAAAGAATATAAAGCGTGGATGGAGAAAAAAAAAGGAAGAAAAATTTATTGCAAAATCAGAAACCAATTAATTTTACAAACATTAAACAAAATGCAGTTTCATGAATATTCACTTTAAATTCACAATAAATTTCAAAGTAATAATGCATTATATTATATAGTAATTTACAGAGAAATAGCTGTTATTACGCATGCGCGACTCCTAGTGTAAGGGCAGAGCTGCCAACTCTGCGTCACTTACTACAGTGATAAACCCCAACCCTAAGGTTTCTTTCTAGGTTAGGCCACTGTATCAACCTGTGTTCATAGAGATGAAGCACAAACAGCGTTAGTGCTTTCTTACATCCTGGGACGGGAGTGGCACAGGGCTCTCTATGCTGCTACTTAGTAGGCAGGTTAGTTGTTAGTGATAAGCTAAGGACCGACGCATAGCATAGAGAGCCTGTACCATTTCGCGTCACACGATGTGAAAAAGTTCTAACCCACAAACAGTTAATTATAAACCACAGTATTGTGTGATTACTACTTGGAGACGATCAGACTTGAACAGTATTCAATCATGTATTCACACAGAGATAGGCTAGAGCAGTTTGTGGTGGAGGGGGGTTTCAGTGGAAAACGCATGATTGGATCGTATAACAAATTGCGAGGTGACGTGTTTGAGGGGGAGGGGTTGGAAGGTGGTTGGGGTGGATTGAAAAAATCATCAAAGGTGGGTTTTCTCACACCCACAGGGAGGATTTATCCAAAGAGGGGTGTGGGATTCCCCCTGTAGCAGCTGATGGAAAACGTATTTCGGGGTCATTGGTGTGTGGAGGGGAGAGGGGAACGAAGGAAAGGGGATGAGTGAGTAACTGAACTGGGTCAGCGAGGACAGAACCTACTATTTTTCTTCTTTTTCTTCTTCTTCTCCTCCATCTTCTTCTTCTTCTTCTTCTTCTTCCTCTTCCTATCCTCCTCCTCCTCCTCTCCTCCTAATCCTACTCCTTCATCTCCTCATCCTTTCCATTCTTCTTCTGCTCCTCCTCCTCTTTTTTCTTCGTTTATGTCTTCTCCTACCTCTTTTTTTATCATCTCCTCTTTTTCTTCGTTTCTCTCTACCCCTTTCACATCGTTTTCTTCTTCGTCTTCTTTTTCTTCTCATCTACTATTTTCCTCTCTTCAATATTTTTCCTTTTTCTCTATCTTCATCTCCTTCCTTTTTCTATCTCGTTATTCCGCTAATTAGTTCCTTCTCTCCTTCTCTTCACTATACTTATCCTTGGAACTCCTTTCCCCCTCGACTCATTTTGTTCTCTTTACTACACTTTCTCTTCTTCCACACCCCCATTTTCTTTCTCCTTTTCCCTTTCATTCCCTCTCCTTTTGGTCTCCATCTTGAACTTATTCCTTTCTATCTTATTCTTCTAACCTCCTTATTCTCACCCTATCCTCGTCTTCCTTTTACTTCTGTCCAGCCTACACACATAACTATCCTCATTGTGTCACTTCAATTTCTTCACTTTTCCTCTCATTTTTTCAATCTCGAGCTTCTTCTCTATTATTCTTCATCCATATCCTCTTCCCACCCTCATCCTTCCTTCTTATTCTCTAAATATCAATTTTTCAACCTTTTTTTCTATCGATAACTCTTTTCTCACTATTTCACCCTCAGCATCAGATGAAAGTGGTATGAAAAAGAAGTGAAATTAGTTTGAAAAAGAGAATATCCTTTTCTCTTGTTACTTCCTCATTTCCTTAAAACCTTTCTTTCTTCTTCTCTTTCCTCTTTACCCTTCTCCTTTAGCATGTGTGTCCCCCTTTTACAACCATTCCATCAATATTATTCGGGTAGCACACGTTATGAATCATTATCGAGGCGCAGAGCAGAGTCGGCCAGCATCTGTCATTTCGTGGCTCCCCCGCTGAGAGAACACAATTTCCTATCTCCTCAATTATTCTCTTTTTCATTTTCTTTTTTTAAATTGTCCACTCGTTTCCATTGACAATTCATTCAGCACGGTCTTTACATGATTCTAATTCGAATTTATCTGTTGACCTATATCCTACCAGTTTACCAGTGTGGGTATTGTGAAAGGCAATGCAGAGGAGGAGGAAAATGAGGTGTAGGAGGAGGAGTAGTAGTAGGAGGAAATGGAGGAAAAGGAGGAGGAGGAGGAGGAGGAGGAGGAGAAGGAGGAGGAAGGAGGAGAAGGAGGGAAGGAGGAGGAGGAGAAGGAGGAGAAGGAGAAGGAGGAAGGAGGAGAAGGAGGAGAAGGAGGAGAAGGAGGAGAAGGAGGAGAAGGAGGAGAAGGAGGAGAAGGAGGAGGAGAAGGAGGAGAAGGAGGAGAAGGAGGAGGAGGAGAAGGAGGAGAAGGAGAAGGAGGAGGAGAAATGGGAGAAAGAGGAGATAAGGAGGAGCAGGTAATGATAATCACCTGCCGTATGTGTAAATATAGGGGGAATGAAACATGGAATGAGAGGGAATTATGAAAAGAGAGACAAGAAACTGGTTCAAAGAGGAAGAGAAGAGTGAGAGTCTTGTAATCACACATCTACTTCTTTTCCGTCTCTTGCTAGCTTTTCCTCTTTTCCTTCTTCTTTTCCTTCTTCTTCTTCTTCTTCTTCATTCTCTCCTTCTTCTTCTTCTTCTTCTCTTCTTCTTCTTCTTCTCCTTCTTCTTCTTCTTCTTCTTCTTCTTCTTTTCCTTCTTCTTCTTCTTCTTCTTCTTCTTCTTCTTCTTCTTCTTCTTCTTTTCTCCTTCTTCTTCTTCTTCTTCTTCTTCCCTTCTTCTTCTTCTTCTCCTTCTTCTTCTCTTCTTCCCTTCTTCTTCCTCTTCTTCTTCTTCTTATTCCCCTTCTTCTCCCTCTACTTCCTCTTCTTTTCCTTCTTCTTCTTCTTGTTCTTGTGGTTGGTAGAGTAATAGAGTTAAGTATGATAATGAGTATGAGAGTATATTATAATTATTATGAGTAATAAAAAAATTATAGAAGAGGTCATTTTGAAGGAAGAGCGAGAGGCATGCAATGCAGTCAGTCAGACATAAGAGAAGACGCTAAGCGGATAAACGAAGGCGGGTAAGGAAAAAGGTGGAACTAGAAAAGGATGGAAGCAAAGGAAAGCGATAAAAAACCAGTGTGGCGAAGTAGTGATAAGAGGGATCGTTTTCACAGCAATGAAATTATTGCGAACAGAGATGAAATTATGTTCAGCAATAATTCTTTTCTGGATTGTTGTTTACGTGCTGGTGAAATCTGATTATGACTGTAGCCGCCTCGCCTCGAATAGTAGTGACGACTGTTGCAAGACTCATAAAAACGTAGATCCGGATTAAATTGAATGTCTGCTGGGTCATTATTGTTGGCACGAAAATGGCGGCCGAATTAATTTGAGCAGCCGAGACTGGAGCATTGTTGTTGGAAGTGTTTTCTGAAATGTTTCTTGTAGGAAAAACGTCGAGAAGTAGATTCTATCAAAATGCAAAATACTTACACATGTCTTTGGTTCTAATACCAAATTAATGATCTAATGATCTTATGGTATCCAAGTGTAGATTGAAATATCAATCATTTTATTCTAATACTGTTTTATTTTTTTATTTTTTAATAAAACTGTGCAAACGTATTCATTGCACAGCCTGAATACAGCGTACTTAGAAGAGGTACAATAGGTAACAATACTTATAGAGCTTACACTTAGGTGTGAGCTTATGAGCTGATTGAACAAATTGACATTTAGAACTTATAAGTTTACGAGCTTATATTGATATGAGTTAATAGAACTCATAGTACTTGAATAAACTATAGAACCTGTAGAGTTCAAATCATTTCTAATAGAACTTATAGATCTTCTAGGACAATATAGCTATAGATCTTTTGTTCAAATTCCCAAGAAAGTCTGGATTGCTAATAGAGCTAATTAGAGACTTGCTAATAGAGAATAGTTTAGTTACAATTTCCTGAATAATTTACTTCAAGTACCCCGCAGTACACATTAATTCGCTGCACAAACAATAGTACGTGACATAATCTGCATAGTATTAGTACTGTATGTGAGGCGTAGTCAATACCAGCCACTTGGCAACTAAGTTCGCCCATGAAGCCTATTATCATTGGCAACTTTGCCTGCGAAATCTCACAACCAACTTACACAACTTTGCCTGATGACGTCTTTGAACTTAGACAAGTCTCGCGAATGTTGCACATGGATTTGATAGGTTGCGTCACAGCGTTGTTGTTCGTGCAAAGTTCATCAATTTGCAAGATTTGGTTGACGAATATTCACAGATTGCAGACAGAATAGAGTGGAAGAAGTTTATAATGTGAGATTACAATTCTTGAGAAACCAAAAATTAGATTAATTGGTATCACTGAGCATCATGGAATGGATAGAAATTGAGACTGAGAATGCAATGATTGTTGTAAAATTGCAAATTGAATATGAATTCAAATAGAAGCATATTTATCATACAAATAACCATTGAAGAAAGGTAGGCGTAGATAGATTACATTATATACAGAGTGATTCAAAAAGAATACCACAACTTTGAAACTTTGTATTTAATGAAAGAAATATAATAGAACCTTCTGTTATACATCATTTCAAAGAGTAATTTAAGAAGTTTTTTTTTTCACTCACAAAGAAGTTCAGAGATGTTCAATATGACCCCTCCAGACACTCGAGCAATATCAACCCAAAACCTTCCTCACACTCTTTCCACTCTCACTGTAGCATATCAGGCGTAACAGTTTGATAATCTGCTGTTATTTCTTGTTTCAAATCATCAATATCCATCCACCATTGATGATTTGGAACAAGAAATAACAGCAGCCATCCAAACTGTTACGCCTGACATGCTACAGATAGTGTGGAACAAGTTTGAGGGAGGTTTTGGATTGATATTGCTCGAGTGTCTGGAGGGGTCATAAATGGAACATCTCTGAACTTGTTTGTGAGTGAAAAAAACTTCTTTAAATACTCTTTGTAAAGATGTATAACAGAAGGTTCTATGATGTTTCTTTCATAACATACAAATTTTTAAAGTTGTGGTATTCTTTTTGAATCACCCGTATTTAGAGATTCTACATAGAAGAAAAAATTCAGATGCTTTAAGCTTCAAGAAAGCTTAAGGCTATGCGTACAACAGTTAGTCAAGACAAGACGAGATTAGTCACGTTTACTCACAGTAATTCACATAGTTGCTTATGAAGCAGCACATACCGATGCAATGACTAATCAATGTGTGTTGCTTCATATGCAACTATGTGAAGTACTGTGACTAAACGTGACTAATCTCGTCTTGACTAACCGGTGTACGCCTAGCCTTATTGGTTTGGACCATATGTTTTATCAGATTTCTTAACATAAATTACATTTTTCGTGGTAAATTAGAATATTGTTATCTTGTCCGAGCATTTGTGAATGATCAAATTGAAATTCATCTCTCAAGCATCTAGTTCCTCAACTATTGATCTCATACAATCAATCTTGACGAATCTATGTTGAGAAATTCAATTCATATGATTTTCTACTGGGAAAATTGGATCGTACACTTTAGATGAAAAAAGTAATAAAAAATCTTAATCAAATAAAATTTAGATTTAAAAACCAGACAAAATTCAATGTAAAATTATTCAGGTAAAATTCAGAATCAAGCAAACATCTATCCTGAATAAGAAGACTTGATGTTGTCAAAGCTACATATTTGATAAAGTGGTTTAAATAATGTAGTTTTGACAACATCAAGTCTTCTTATTCAGTATGGATAACTACCACAACATCACCTTCACTACTACACAGAAGGCCAAACATCTATCAGGAACTATGACAGAAAAATAATATTGAAATAAGCAAATAATATTCAGTGAGATTCAAGTGAGATTTTGTTGAAATAACGGGGTTGAGATTCAGTCCCAACAAATAATAAACAAGAAGAGGGCAGAGCATGAGGAAGGGATGAATTTGACATCCGCAGTGTACAATTATGCCAGCATTCAGTAATTGTCCGGTACTGTCGCATTGCTCCAGGCTACATTGAAGAGAGCGCTGGCGTCGAATTTCTCATTCAATAGCTTTTGATTGATAGAAGAGAAGAATTTCATCGCTGCAGCTCGGGTCAGCATTCAGCAATACTTTCAACGCTCGTGTTTCAGTCGCGCTGTCGCTAACGATGTGACTGCCACGAAATTTGAGGCAGTTTTTAATTTGTGAAGAGAATTTTGAAACTGTCTCTCCTACCCCTGATTTGCTTTGTTCATTAATCATCAATATCGTAGCCTATCACTCATTTCCAAAATTCAATCGATTCAAGAAGATGTTGAAATGTAAGGCTAGGCGTACACCGGTTAGTCAAGACAAGACAAGACGAGTTCTGGTTTCCTAAATCTGTTTTGTTTGGTTCATTACTCATTAATATCAAATCACTTACTTCTTAAATTCAATAAAAAATATTGAAGAAGTTGGAATTCAATAAAAGGACGGTGGTTCGTTAAAAAGACTATTAAAACGGCTTTCTGGTTTTTATCTCTTTTTTGTTCTGTTCATTAATCATTAATAGCCTATTAATCATTTCCAAAGTTCAATCAATTCAAGAAGATGTTGAAAATGAATAGTATAACGGAGGTTCAAGAGACTATTGAAACTGCTTTCTTGTTTCCTATCTCAGTTTTGTTCTGTTCATTAATCTTTAGGCTACTATTACTCATTACCAAAATTCAATCAATTCCAGATGTAGTTGAAATTTAATAATATAATATGACGGAGGTCATATTATATTTCAATGGTCATATTAGGTCATATTATATTATGTTCCAATGGAGAGACCATTGGAACTGCACTCTAGTTTCCTATCTCTTTTTGTTCTGTTCATTAATGGTTACTTATACATTAATATTACTCTGTACATTAATCGTCAGATTTGTTATATTATTGAATAATTTTCATTATTATTCTGTTATAAATTATTCTCGCATCCTTTTAAAAAATAGTGCAACTCTGCTTGTATAGGGCACAATCCTGATAACAAATAAAACTTTTCTTTTCAATTGAATTTATCGTTACTATAATATCACTTATTAACAAAATTCAATAACTCCAAGGAGTTGTAGAAATTCAATAAATATGAAGGGGTTTCGAGGGAGAGAATACTCATTCTCTTACTATCTATTACTTTTCTTTGCTGTGTTAGTTGTTTGAACCGCCATTGCTGTGATGTTTGTACAGACCGCCCATTATGGGAGGAGCTTGTCTTGGCCAATGACAGTCGTTCACCTTGATAGGCTATTCAACTCCCAATCACAGCGCTCGGTCATTGATATAAATTCAGCTGCTTTTTAGTTTTAATTCCAGTTTCAGTTTACCAGAGATTGATGATGGTTTAACAACCGAAACTTGTATATTAATATTTCAATAAATTGATGGTTTTGACAACTTCGTCTTTTTATTCAGAAAAAATATCAACTTCTGTTTTATCAACTCTATCTTGTTCAATTGGTCTTCTCATTTATTATCGCTATCCCCACAATCATTCTTTAAAATTTGATAAACTTATAGAGAATCTAATTACTCAGTAGACTTTACCATCTGCATTACAATCTCTATCATTGTTTATTGTCTCACTTATGGATCACCAAAATTGCATAATAATATTGATGTTGAAGTCTAAATAAAAATATTACTACTGATTCAGTCGACTGCGCTTCGGGTACTTCATAATCTTCTTGCAAATTTTCCTTTTTTTCTTGAATGTAAAAAAAAAACTTAAGAATCGGCTTCAACCTATCGAAAAATTTCAAGTTAAAATGTAATGTCTTCATTCTTATTGAAATATAACAATGATTGTTTGAACCAGATTGATAATGTTTAGATTGATAATGTGGATATTATTGTTTTTTATTGGTCGTAAATTAAATGGTGTATGCTAAGCAATGGTTGTATTTTAGCCTTTTAACGACACTTGAAATAAGTTTAAATAACTGGCAGCTTTGCCGCTGGGTATTTCATTCGTCTTTTAAAGGCTCTTATAATACAACTTTAGCCTTTTAACGACACTTGAAATAAGTTTAAATAACTGGCAGCTTTGCCGCTGGGTATTTCATTCGTCTTTTAAAGGCTCTTATAATACAACCATTGCATAAACTACTAAGACTATTAGAACATTACTAAGACGAAACTATTAAGAACATTCGAATAAGAATTCCTTTTCAAGCTCGAGATCGGTCTTTAGGGTATGTATAGTTCCTTATCTGCGTTCTATTTTGTACAAAGTTATGATTAATACATTTTTGCTGTGTATTTTTTAGAATTTATTGTATTTGCAAAGCTATTAGGAATAGATTAATACATAATACCACCAAAATGTCATTCAAGAATTTCAATGAGGAACGTCGTGTGAAAAACTATCAACAGAAAAATCAAATTTGATCGAAATTTAAAATAAATTGCAGAGAACATATTTCAATTCGCGAATACTGGAACTATTCACAGAATAACTTTAAGATTGATGAGTTTTTGAGAATCACAGTGAAAATGCAGTCCCATCGAAAGCTGTGCTCATGACTATTTGAGACCGACTTGAAACAGCAGACAGCAGCAGCATTGATGAGACAGCTGTTTTATTCCAACTCCAAATCCTGAATGACGTGGGTTGGCGGAGACTGGGCAACTGATGTATAAATAAAAAATGAGACCTATTTGGGCCGGATTGAGGGCTCCCTTGAAGGGTGAAAGAGAAGGGGGGGGCTTTGAGGAAGGGGTAATGTTGAGTAGGGGGGTTGTGGAAGGTCGGAATGTTGTAGGGGGTGGGGGGAGGGGTTGTCGAAGGTCGGAATGGTGTTAGGGGAAGGAGCTAGGCTAATGAATGATCGAAGCTCCGACTCGAATACTTGCGTCTGTTGGTATGTGAATAGAGATGAGAAGGTAACGAAGAGGAGGAAAGCCGTAATGTAGGGGAAGAGAGAAGAAAGCGTGAAGAGGAGGAGGAGGAGAAGAAGAAGGGGAAAGAGAGAGGGAAATGAACAGGAGAAGAAGGGAAGAGACGAGCAGCTAAACAGCTGATGAAGTGGAAAGAGTAAGAGAAGGCGATCAGAAAAAGAATAGAGTTTGTAGAGAGATGATAAAATACAATCATGAAAATGTAGGAAAATGAAGTTACCGTAAGAGAAAGTAGTGAGGAAGTAGAAGAGAATGTTGTGAATAAAAATGGCAGAAAACTGAGAACTAAATGGCAGAAAACGAAGAAGAAGAAGAAGGAGAAGAAGAAGTAGAAAAGAAGAAGAAGAAGAAGAAGAAGAAGAAGAAGAAGAAGAAGAAGAAGAAGAAGAAGAAGAACAATAAGAAGAAGAAGGAGGAGAAGAAGAAGAAGAAGAAGAAGAGAAAGAATTCCATCTTATTCCTATTCCATCTTCCTCCTCTGCACGTTCTTTTCTATTCCATCTTCTCCCTCTTCCATCTCCTTCCCCTTTCATCTCCCTTTTTTCGTCTTCTTCCCCTTTAATATTCCTTTTTTTTTTAATCTTCTTCCTCTCTCATCATCTCCCTCTTCCATCTTCTTCACCTTTCATTTTTCATTTTTTATCTTCTTCGCCTTCCATCTTATCCCTCTTCCGTATTCTTCATCTGTTATTTCATTTTAATTCCATCTTCTCCCCCTTTCATCATCTCACTCTTTCATCTTCCTTTTTTTCATCTTCTTCCTATTCCATCTTCTTCCTATTCCATCTTCTTCCTCTGCATGTTACTTTCCATTCCATCTTCTCCCTCTTTCATTCTCCTTTTTTCACCTTCTTCGTCTTTCATGCAATCCCTCTTCCGTATTCTTCATCTGTTATTCCCTTTCTATTCAATTTTCTTCCTCTTTCATATTCTTCGTTTTCCATCTTATCTCTATTCCATCTTCTTCCTCTGCAAGCTCCTTTCTATTCCATCTTCTCCCCCATCATCTTATTCGTTTTCCATTTTATCACTCCATCCTCTACCTCTCCCATGTTCTTCCTCATTCATCTTCCTTTTTTTCATCTCCTTCCATTTTTCATCTTCTACCTCTGCTATTTCCTTTCTACTCCATCTTCATCCTATTTCATCAGCTTCTCCATCTTCCTGCTCCTTGCTTTCTCCCACTGATTGTAATGCGTGCCGGCGAATGTTAGAGAGCAGCACCAACAGGCTACGGGATGCAACAACCGGCGGACGTGCTTCAAAGACTCTTTAGAGAGCGGCTAGTGAATGGAGAGGATGAGTGAGACACAGGGCGAGTTGGATCCCAGGTGAAAAGTAAACCAAGACAGATGCACTCGTATTTCTTGGTTAGCTGAGGTGAGGTGAGGTGAGGTGTGTACTAAAACACACGTCCCTCAGTTGGCCGGACGGTGGCCGAGCGATAAATCCATCGCTGCATTAGGTAGTCTACGCCTCACTCCTGGTCAGATTTTCTCTTCTTCTTCTCCTTCTTCTTTTCCTTCTTCTTCTTCTTCTTCTTATTCTTCTTTCTTTTTCTTCTCCTTCTTCTTCCTTCTCCTCTCCTTGTCCCTCTACCTCCTCCTCTCTTCTCCTTCTCCTCCTCAATCTCTCCCCTCATGTTCCTCTTCTACTTCTTCTCCTCTTCTTCTTCTGCTTCTTCTCCTTCTTCTTCTTCTTCTTCTTCTTCTTCTTCTTCTTCTTCTTCTTCTTCTTCTTCTTCTTCATCTTATTCTTCTTCTTCTTCTTCTTCTTCTTCTTCTTCTTTTCTTCTTCTCATTCTCCTTCTTCTTCTGCTTCTTCTCCTTTTCCTTCTTCTTCTCCTTTTTCTTCTTCTTCTTCCTCTCCTCTTATCTCCATGATTCTCAATCGGATTCAGAAAAATCATCAATTGGATTTGAATTTAAATTGGAGAAACGATAAATCCATCGCAGGATTAGGTAGTCTGCGTCTCACTCATTGTCAGATTCTCTTATCTTCTGTTTCTTCCTCTTCTTCTTCTTTTTTCCTTCTATGTTCTTCTTCGTCTTCTCCTCCTTCTCATTTTTATTCTTTCTCTTCGCCTTCTTCCAATCTTCATCATCCTCAATCGGATTCAGAAAATTCATCAATAAATTGAATTCAAACTGTAATTTCATTTCTCTTCTCATTCTTCTTGTTATTTTTCTCGTGAAACTGGGCATGTTATTTGTGAACCTCGAGGAATAAATAATAACATTTATATGATTATTTTAATTTAGACGCATTTTTTAGGATATATTAAAATATTTTGTAATACATGTAAATAAGGTAACATATATACATGTACATAATCTATTCTAATCAATCGCTCTCACTCTCTCGTAAAAATATCTCTCGCTCTCTCACTCTTGCTCTCTCTTCCCCACTCTCCTCAATCATTTGACCTAATGTACAGCTAAGCTCAGTTGGCGTGCTTCAATGCCAGAGCACTCTGCTGCGAGCTAAGCTAGAGTAGTATTGGTCTAGCCTAGAGAGGGCCGATTCACAAAGAGGCCACAGCTTGTTGCTCCAATCAACACACCAATGCAGTCTATTGATTCTACAACATCATTAGTGCATGAGCATCTACATTCCACTGCACCTTAAACAGCAATTAAATTAATTTGAGGGTGGAACCTACCGTAAGGGTCTCCCCACCGATAAAAAGCCATACGATAAAAAAAAAAAAAAAAAGAGTGCATGTCTAATTTGTTGAAACCGAATCAAATTATCTTCTCAATTCGAGATCAAACTATGCTATTGGATGAAATTTTACGGAAAATGTTTCCGTTTATACAGAGTGGCGCAAAAAAAACGCATGATGTAGGACAGTATCAATGGAGTGGAGCTGTCAGTAACCGAATGACACCATTTTGTAGGTTAAAGTATCCAGTTTTAGTATCAATGGCGCATTTCACCTTGCAACATGAATTTAGCGTATTTGCTTTTGAACAATATTTCAAATAGAATGAATCTGCCATCGTCGTTGAGAGTTTTAAGTCGAGCATATTGGTATGTGATTCTTCTCCACTTGAAATTCAAAGTTCACTGTCGTAAAGTTGTTTACTTATCGTAAAATTGTTCAATTGAAGATTTGAATACTGCAACACATGAAGAAATTAATGCTGTATCAAAAGTTATGGACCAATTTGAGGCTTCTAATGAGCATTATCGCATTAAGGGTGCCATATTTCCTATGTAATTTCGAAAAAATACCAGAGTGTTTTGGAGTTTTTCATACAAATTCTCAAATTATGTTAAATGCATTACAATTTGTTAGTTATTAGTATTTTGGTGTGAGTAGGACAAATGTGTAATTAAAATGAACTTTCTTATTACACTTAGAAAAACAAGCGTTCTTTATGCGCCAGCCTGTATTTTTTTATCAAAACACTTCCCCGATTGAGCGGGATGAAGCTTGCCAGACTGAGGCCTCTGAGAGTTGAGGGTTGAGAGTCAGATTCATAGAATCGTGGTTGATCGTGACCGCGAAATACTATCTGAACAGGATGGTATTAAATTTGCGCCACTCTGTATGGATTATCTCTGCAGAATACAATGATCATTGTATTCAACAATGTCATAGCATTGCTAGTCCGTATTCCAGTTCACTGTACTGTAATAATTGATGTTCTTTGTGATGAGTCTGACTGCAATATCATTGCGCAATTATCTCAACTTCAATGCGCCTTCAATTGCTTGAAAGCTATGACGACTGTACCATGAGGTTTAAAGAGAAGCATCCCATCTCTAGATGCACCTTGACTCCTGTAGACCTCCTTTGGGTCGTTGGTTCCTCTCTGTTATTGAACTAGCCTGTGGAATGCTGGGTTGATATAGAAGCATCAGTGAATGTGAACGTTCCAATGATCATCCAGTTCAGAATGTTGTAATGAACTAGATCTTTGGAGCAGTGAGTGGGATTACAAACGATGACGTTTCAATTACAGTTATTATAAAAGTGTTCAGTTCAGTTGTTCGGTTGTCATAAATGTTTGTGCAAGGTTTCAATTTCGCATGTTTAACTATTATTTAGAAAAAAATCATAGATACATTATAGTTTATCAATAGATATATATGTATTTATTTATCATATATATATCAATATTAATAGTTTTATAATAGATTGGATGAATACATATATTAATATATAGATAGATTAAGAGTAGGTTGCACAAGAATGGATATTGATATTAATCTTTTATTACTATTACTTATAAGTACTGTACCGTCAGAATATTATAACTGTACTGACAGATCAGAATAACTGTACTATCCAAATATTTTGATTATTATCTATGCTTCTGTTTTAGCATTGTTGACATGATTATCGAGTTGAACAAATTTTGCTTTTTATTCATCAATTTCCACGTGTTGGAGTCTTTCTCAATCGTCTACTCTTATACAATAATCAACCTATGTCCTCTTTTATCAATTTTTCGTCCATTGGTTTTATCTCGACGGTGGTATCAGATAACTCTTATTCCATGATTCACAATGTTCATTATTTTGTCCATGAACTCAATTCATTTAAAGCCATGGACTTCCGTAGTAGATTGAACTGTTATTTCTCATTGGTAAATTTGGTAATAACATTTTTATATTTAATTTCCAGGACTGGGCCCTGCACTTGCGATTCGCCCAGCCCGGAGATGACGGAGTGTACGAGTGTCAGGTGTCCACACATCCTCCCGTCAGTCTATTCGTCACTCTGAGGCTTGTCGGTCAGTATTCACTCAACTATCATCACAGAACTTAGTTTCTGATTAATTATTATTGATTCAATTCTCCGAATACATTTAGTATAGACTAGTATTAATATACTAGTAAGCCCCTTGGGCTGGAGAACTCGCTTGCGAACTTCCCATTTGCTGCGGTGCAGTTGCGGTGCCGCCCAGTGCAGTCGGTTGCAGGGACTGCAACACCCCTCCCCTGCACCACCGCCTGGTACACCTCCTATATTAGATTATCAGATAACATCATGTTCAATAGCAGGTAACTTGTCACAAAACAATGTTTTAATCGGCCACCAGTGCAATATTAATGTACAAATGCTGAATCTCGCAGATTATTAAAAGGTATTTTAAAAAGTGATTATTGAAAGGTCTTATTAAAAGGTAAAGAGTTAAAAGGTCTTGAAGACTTTTAAGCCTTTTGATTATTGTGACAAATCACTGTTTATATAAGAAACAGCTGAGAGAAGAAAAAGAAGATCATGTTATCTGATAATTATAGAATTTTTGTGATCATTTTTTATTTTTTTATTTTTGGTGACAGGATTTCCAGTCAGATAAATTTCAATAGCATTCCTTAAATCCCGTAGCATAGCACGGGTGATGATAGTTTAGTTGATCAAAGTTTTTTTTGTTTCAATATTGATTGTCCAGTTATATTTTTCTTCGAAAATTTGCATTTATGATTTTCAAAACGGACCTGTAGAATAAGCCGATGATAATTTTCAAAATGGCCGTTGGTCCGTGGCGAAGCGTGGTATGCTTATTCGGTCATCGCCGGGTATATTTACTACAGGAAATATACCCGGCGATGACCAAATAAGCATACCACGCTTCGCCACTGCCGTTAGTTGATAGTGTAGGCAAGTAATACTTCAGCTAGGACTGGATGGAATTTCAGCAGACAATTTCAGGCGAATTCCAACATCTTGAATTCATTCGTTGAATCGTTTAAGATGCATCGTTGTCGGCCGACTCGCGATCTGAATAAACGGCTCACATTAAACGAAAGGTCCATGTCTGGGGGGAGGAGAGATAGAAGAAAGTGGATGAGAACAAGAGGAATGGGAAGACAGAGGAGAAGAACAAGAAGAAAATGGAGAAGGAAGAAAAAAGAAGAAGGTTTGGGTGGTGCAGAGGAGGAGGAGCAGGAGGAGTAGTAGGAGCAGAAGGAGGAGGAGGAGGAATAGGGAGGAGGAGGAGGAGGACGAGTAAGAGGAGTAGAAGCAGAAGGAGGAGGAAAAAGAAGGAGGAGGAGGAAGAGGAGGAGGAAGAGGAGGAGGAGTAGGAGTAGGAGGAGGAGAAGGAGGAGAAGGAAGAGGAGGAGGAGGAGGAGGAGGAGGAGTAGGAGGAGGAAGAGGAGGAGAAGAAAGAGGAGGAGAAGGAGGAGGAGGAGGAGGAGGAGGAGGAGGAGGAGGATTAGGAGGAGGAGGATGAAAAGGAGGAGGAGGAGGAGTAAGATGAGTAGGAGGAGAAAGAGGAGTAGGAGGACTAGGAGGAGTTGGAGTACTAGGAGGAGGAGAAGTGAAAATTTGAGAGGAGGACGACAAAGAAAATAGAAGAGAAGGAAAAGAACAGGAGAAAGATGAGTGGAGGGTGATGGAGGAAGAAGTGATAAATATGCTGAGAAAGAGGAAGGGAAAAGAAAAAGAAAAAGAGAAGAGAAAAAGATACGAAACGAAAGATGAGGAAGAAAAACGTGGAAAGAAACGAGAATAATGATGAAACTGAGAAAAGAAGTACAAAGAAAGAAAAAGACAAAGAATGAAGAAAAGAAAGAGGGGAGTGAGAAGCCATGCCATGGTAAGACGGAGGAAATGAGAAGGTAAATATGTATAGAAAATTGTTTGGGGAATCGTATTTTTTATATTTATATCATAAAGCACGATAAAAATAAAAATTCGATATTATTGGTAGCATTTAGAGAAGGGGAGAAAGGGGAAACAAATCGATAGCTTACATTCAGAGAAGGGGAGGAAGAACAAGAAGTAGAAAAATTATTGGGAAAAGGAAACAACGTAATGAAGAATCATGGTATAGAAATAAGAAAGAATGATAAAGCAGAAGTCTGCTGGCGAGGTTGGTGAGAATGGGTGAAAAAAATGTGAAGAATTGGAAGAAGTAGATGAATGATAAGACGGTGTTGAAAAAGAAAACAAGAAAGTAAGATGAGGAGAATATGATAGAGTGGAGTACGAAGAAATTAAAGAAAGAGAAAGAAACAAGACAGTATGGAGGACAGGAGAAGAGAAAGAGAGAGTGTGAGAGAGGAAGGAGACAGATGAGGAAGAAGAGTGATGAGCTGAGAAAAGAAGATTGAGTTGAAGCCAGGGAATATGAATCGGTGAGAGCTTTAGATATCCGCTCGCATCAAGCTTCCAAGAAATGAGTTAATGTGGTCCAGAATACTAATGCAAGATTTTGTCTTAGCGTTTCCAGCTTTCAACACTTTGAAATTGGCTCACAGCTCTTGGACCAGCTCACAGCCTTCACTGATCGCGTAACGGAAAGCTGAGGCGAACGGTAGAATTTTGAAACAAGTTTGTGAGTTTCAGAAAGGAATTACTTTATTATTTTATTTACTTATGTGGTCCTGCACTCAAATTGAGTTATTAATGCAATGAGAATTTAATTGTTTGAGGGTAATGTCCACATGAGCTCGAGGCTTGTGCGTGGGTAATGGAAGGGTTGATGATGAAAGACGACTTCTTCTTAGGCAGCCGGGAGCGACGGCTTAACGCTCCTTCGAACGACTTGTTTGACAGTTATAACTTACAACTAACATCCAGTTGCAAACAGCTCACGTATACAAGCTTTCATACTTCATCTTCTAGGACGCTATTTTACCACACTTTATTCATGAAAATTATAAAAAAATGTTCAGGAAGTACTTAGTATTGATGGAGAATGTATAACTAAATGTGTACTACCAATAGTTCAGCTTGTCTCTAATTTCTTGCGTAATTGCCAATTTTGGCTTTCATTGACCATTCAGCTTGATGTCAATCACCACTCATTTGAAATATGTAGCTATAGTCCGATTCACGTCAAGAAGTCAGCATTGTTTATATGAGGAGCATTGATGCCAAGTTTCATTGAGAGAGAAAGAGAAAACTGCACCAAACGTGTTTGTTGGGACTGTGTGCGACAACAATGCACAGTGCGAATAGGATAGAGACATCAGCAACTGCCTTGTGCTGAACAAGTATAGCAAACTCCCATCTAAGCAATGCTGACTCCTTGACCTGAATCGCACTATCTTTGTAAAGCTATCAAATTAATACTGCAGACAGATAAATGATTGAATAATGAATATTGACACTAAAGATTCAGATATCTAAATAGATAAATATTTCATCAAGATCTTACTGAACACAATTGAATTTATTTATCAAGGAATCTGTCCAAACTTATCGAGTGTAATGAAGATTGAGATAAAGTACTAATATTTAGAACCAGAAATTGCCATCAAGATTATTTCATCTGAGAATAGAACCACAAGATCGCGAACAAACAGCAAAATTAATTACAGCACTTATGCTGTGCACCACTTTATTTTCGACCCCCACTTTTCTCTACGCAGTGGGGTATAAGAGGGGGGGGGGAGGCACAGTGATAAATATCACGTCGCTTTTTCGTTCTCAGCTCTGTTGTGAAGAAGAGGACGAAGACTGAGAAGAAGAAGAAGAGAGAAGAAGAAGAAGAAGAAGAAGAAGAAGAAGAAGAAGAAGAAGAAGAAGAAGAAGAAGAAAAAGAAGAAGAAGAAGAAGAAATAATGTACCACTATTGAATAGTGGAAGAAATCGTACTATATTAATTCCATAAACATTTTGAATATGATAAAAACTGTAACGATTTGTGATTACAATCATTCATATCTACTCGACTACAACAAAACAAAATTTTCCTTACTTTAAACTGTACAGGAACTGACCGAAAACTGACACTGAGACTGTACGGCACCAATGGAAAATTGGCGGTAATTGAACTGAAATTGAACGGAAAATGAACAGCAATTGAACTGAAACTAAACTGAAACTGAACGAATACTCAAACAACTGAAACTGAGACAGGAGTTGGTTGAAATAAAACTTAACGTAATCTGAACAGGAACTTATAATTTATTAACTTATAACTTATTAACTGAAACTGAACTCCCAAGTAAAGAACTAGTACTGTGATACAACACTATAAAACGTTAGTTGTGAGGCAGTCCAGAGAAGCTATAGGTGTTAACAGGAACGAAAAGATAAGAAGTAAAACCAAGAAAAGCATGGTGTGATAACCGAAGAACTAGCGAAAATACTAGAGAAAGAGTACGAAGATAACTATGAGATGTTAGTAAGTTGGGCGCAGAGTGGGTAGGGGTGGTATAGTGCAAGCTATTCAAGCTAAGTGCAATTTCACGTTCTGTAAGCGGGGAGGTCATCACCTGATGTCACGTAGGTGTGAATGCACAGACCTGAATGTGTGAGAATCATATGCGCCCCGCCCCGGCAAGGAGTGAGAGAGCGGGGGAAAGGACGGGGAGGATAAGAGAAAGAGTCACAGAGAGAGAACTGTGTTATCAGAGCACATTCACACTCCATTTAGTGGCTAAATGGAGGATGGTGGGACATTCTCGAAGAATCGAGACACCCGTGAGGTCCTCAGCCAGCTTCGTGCTTTCGAGAGGATGAACTTCCCGTAGCAATCCAATAATACATTGCTAAACAATGGGTCACTGATTCTCAAGCATCTTTTTTTCTGTTTTTCGATTCATTTTTCCTTCTCATTCTCTTCATATAATATATTCCTCATGAACTTACAGTGTTTGCTTTGAGAAATACGAAGAAAGTCTGTGAATGATAATTCGTGAGTATTCAAAATAGTCTATAGCAGGAATCTTTTAAATTGTCATAAAACAGCTGATTGATCTACGTTCGTTTACTAACGTTAAATCAGCTGTTTTATGATAAGTTAAAAGGATCATGCTATACTTGAATAGTAGGTATGAAAACTTTTCATCATTGATTTCACTATGATTCCCGCTTCTGAATGATGAAAATCATTTTTTGAAAATTGTCATTTATTTGGTCATTGTAAATAGAAGCTGATCAAACAAAATATTAAAGTATTGAATTGAATGCATTAGATTGCATTTAGTCTATTAATTGATTGATTTTATCAGTTATTTAGTTTATTTTATTTCTAGATCAGTTTCATTTTTTAGTTATTATTGATTTTATTTTTAGTTGATATTATTCAATTATTGATTATAGAATGATATTGGAGATAATTGTTAAAATATTGAACATAAGTATGACTTGTATTATATTATATAATATAATATACATGATGTATTTTAAAACAGGAATGAAACATTGTATTCTGAAAATTAACAATATTATAAGTTCTATCAAGAATCGGACATAAGTCATCAAGTTATTAAGTACTATAATACATAGATTTTTTCCGTAATACTCTCAAGAATATGATATTAATTGATAGCTTTATTGTGAAATCGTTTGCTCACAATGAAATTTTTCATCAAAATTTATCCAATGGATTGAACGTTGTATATAGTACCCACATCCATAATTATATATAATTTTTTGCTGTGTTATAATGGTGCATGTCTAGTGTGGGCGGTATATGCAGAGTTTTAACAATGTCTATCTCCTTTTTTATTAAATTGAAAGTCAGCCCTTCAATACAAGATTATTCTTATTGGATGAATTTTAATAAGAAATTTAATCGTTTAGAAACCCTTTAAAGGTTCAGCAACCTACATTATTCCCAAGAATTAATCCAGTAACCTGTCAACTACGAAATTTACCTTTCCAACAGGAACACCACTTTGAAAACGACCTCATAACAGATTGCCAAAGGTGACACTATAGCAGGATTCTTTTAAATTGTCAGAAACAGCTGTTTGATGTACGCTCGTTTACTAACGTTAAATCAGCTGTTTTCTGACAATTTAAATGAATACTAAGGCCTTTGTCAGCTTTAGATATACTTCGAAAAAAAACTCCAATTTCACATTCCATCAAAGCCATGGGGTGATTAACGCCTCACCTCGGTAGAGAATAAAAATATCATTTTTTCTTTTTGAAGGGATGAAGGGACGACCCTAGGGGTGAGCTATCAATTAAAATGCCACTGCCATCGGTATTATAAGAATAAATATGTGTAGGCTGTCATGTGTGGGTAAAAATACAGGGGTCCACAACTATATAATATAATCAAACATCTATATATTTGGTTATGTCATGTGTATAGTTATATAATAAAGTATATTGATATATAGTATATAGATATATTCTGATCAAGAGAAAATGGAAAATTCGCTGACAGGCCATGCTTCGATAAATTCGTTGGGGAAAATCCCGTATGTGATGTTTGGTATTATATTATTCATCTAGGGAAAATGTATTTCATGTTCGGCGAGACTCGACTGTAATCAATCATTTATCGCATGTGAGTTATTGATGTGATCTAATAGGTCTCCGACCGATGACCCCTGGATTCAATACATGCTGGTTCGTTCACCTTCAATTTGCTAATGTAAAGCTGGCTTATTTCGCCAAGGCACCTGCATTCAAAATGAATTATTGTCATTAGAATCCATTACAATTTGCTAGGCTACTAAGTTTGAAGATTATTGGAGTTTATTCACTATACAATATACATATTTAGTTGACGCTTGGCATTAGACAGATAGAATAAAAAACATCATTTTTATTCAGATTTTCACAATAACAAAAGATAGATAGGAGAACATTGAATTGGTTTTATTTTTTAACCTTCCTCTTACACTTAACCCTCAAATAGATAGAGAGAGAGATATCATTTCTCGACGTTGCTGATGACCGTACAGTACGATTGAAAAGAAATAATGTCTATGTATCTATCTATCTGTATATCTAATGCCAAGCGTCAAATTGAATGTATATCATTGTACAGGTAAACATGACTGCATCATAGCGGATTAACTGTACTGTTTGTGAAAACAGCTGTAATGATGTATAAAAAATAGTAGATTTCTTCTAATATGGCGGATGGCGAATGACTGTTATTCAACGTTTCCATGGTAACGGGTGATTTTATGCTCCGGAGGACACTGTTATGTTATGTTGGATTATGTGATGTTTGTTATGTTAGGACAGAGCTTAGCATAATATCAACCCATTTAAACATTTAATAACAACTATAAGTCATTTGCCATCCACCAAATTGAAAGAAATAAAACTTTAATTCATTTTTAGCCCAGCAAAATGTACCACCTACAATTTACTAGTGACATTATAGCAAATTGAAAGTGGAATTATAGTCATTAACAATGTAAAGCAGCCATGTCAATATTGTAAAGCGGATGGATTAGTATATTTGTGAAGAATGTTTAATAATTAAATTTGAAATTGATAACATCAGCTACCACAGCAAAATGAACGTTGGAATTTTGAAAATCAAGTTTGCGAGTGGGGTCGATGATTTATTAAGTTGAATATTCAAAATATTATCTGGATGCTTGAGTGGGAGGTAGCCTACAGTAGAAACAGAACAAAGATTTTTGTTTCCTATCAGTAAACAGAAAGGAAATACTGTAATTTATTTCGTTTTTTGAGAATAATTTAATAGATATACTGTATTTCAATTGACAAGCGATAATTCACTATGCAAACAATTTATCTTGTTCTCTTTAGTATAATTTTTTCAATACATCTCAATGTAGCCTATCTCTAAAATGGCTTTTGGATAAAAATATTCAGATATTTCATTCAAGATTCCCAATTTCACATGAATTTAAGATCTACAATAATAAATGTAAGGTGTCCAACTTCTGTAGTTTGAGTTTCTGTAGCATACAGTAATAATATAGCACGATCCTTTTAACTTGTCAGAAATCAGCTGTTCCAGTAATAATTAAACTGATTTCGACACAATAAAAGGCTTAAAAGTCTTAAATACCTTTAAAGTCTTTAAAAGACCTTTTTAAGAAGACCTTCAAGAATAACTTTTTAAAAGATCTTTTCAATAATCTGCGAGATTCAGCATTTGTAGGTCAAGTATTGTGATATTGCTCGTCGAAACATATGTTTTTTTGACAAGTTAAAAGGATCCTGCTATACCTTATTGTATATTAGCTCTTAGGTCAATGTCATCAATAACATTAAAATGGATTTTAAATTTCTTCAATTTTCAATCACAATGTCACAATGTCAATGAACTAGTTTTCAATGTCATCAGATTGATTACTTGTAATGGAGTTTCAAATCAGACTCATTACATTAACACAGAAATTCAATTACAGCATCGGGTATGGATCCATGTTTTGCGTGGATGAACAAGCCTATTATGGGCATAGATAAACAAGCATAATTATCATAAGCATAGACGAACGTTAATTATACTATGATGAGCATAATTTATTATTTATGAAATGATTTTAATGAAATGATGAGTTGAGCCTTCAACTAATTACTTCTCGGACATTCTCAACTTTCTATTGATTTGATCTGAATAATGATGATTGCAGATTGATATTTCAACAGAAGTTGAGAGGTCAAATTGGAGAGGTCATTTGGAAATCTCCATAGAAGTCATTATAAAGCCAGGCGGTGAACTGTGTTCGCGTCAACCAATTATAAGTGACGCGACATTGTCAAGTTAAGAATAATTTGAAAAGGCCTGTCATGAAATTCTAGATAACTACATTTCAGATCCAGTGACTCTCTCGATTGATTTATTGTGCAGTAATTTGTGATGTTTTATTGAAAGTGGGGGCAAAATAATTGTGCTTATTGTGCATAAAACAGAAGGGAATTTCTTGTTTTCGTTGTAATAATTTCCAAGTACATTAAATTGACTAATAATCTCTACTTATGGAAGAGGACGTACATTTGTTTGTTTGTTTTTGACGAATATAGACTTTGAAACCGTTAGGCTAGGCGTACACCGGTTAGTCAAGACAAGACAAGACGAAATTAGTCACGCTTAGTCACAGTAATTCACATAGCTGCTTATGAAGCAGCACACACCGATGCAATGACTAATCGGTGTGTGTTGCTTCATAAGAAACTATGTGAAGTACTGTGACTAAACGTGACTAATCTCGTCTTGTCTTGACTTACCGGTGTACGCCTAGCCATATGTGACTATAGTTTTTATTTTTTATATTATGTTTTTCTAGTGGTAGTATTCCTTTTGCTGTAAAGTGTGTTTTTATTTTTAAATATACCACAAAAAACTCTTGTATTTTTTTGATGAAATAAACAAATTGTTGAATTGAATTGAAAATAAAACAAGTTGTCACTTGGCCTGGTCACTCACTGGAACGGTTTTTGTCAAAAAACGACCGATCATCTGAAATGCTAACATTGAATCAAATGGTCAACTATTCGGACATCGGACGCTTTCTGACAAAAACGGTTCTAGTGAGTGGTCCTTGAGCACCAGGCCAAGTGACAATTTATTTTATTAAGCTGGGTTAACACCAAAGTCAGTGACAGAACTGTCAATGACTTTTGTCAACGTTTATACTTGTCACAAACAAATGTCATTGACAAAGTCGCAGTTTGATGTAACCTTGATTGTGACAAAAGGATGATTGTCGATGTTGAAAACTGTGACAAAAGTCACAGTTTGATGACCTTTCGTTTTGTCAATGAGTCCTGATTTTTGTGCAGTTTCATATATCAGACTGTTTTCCTTGAACCCAACGACCTCATGAAATGTCGCCAAAAAAATTTTCAGGGCACCAAAATGTAACCCCCAGACTACAAACACAGAACCTCTTGCTTTTTATGTGATGAATCTGTTATTTTTCAGTTGTAATTTTTATGCTTTTTAAGTTTCATATTATATTATTAATTCTATTATTTTTTTTAGTTCTAATTTTTACTTTTTTTAAGTTTCTTATGTTATTATTTTGTTTCAAGGATGAATAAATGATTTGATTTTTTTTTCAACTGTAATTTAGTAATTTTCTGTTTTTATTTTACAGAAGCCCGTGCGGAGATCGTAGGCGGGCCTGATAAGATAGTGAAAAGCGGCAGCACACTGAAACTGACCTGTCTGCTGCGTTCGACAACGGAGCCTCCCTCGTTCGTGTTCTGGTACCACGAGTCGCGTATGATCAACTATGACGCGGGGAGGGGGGTGACTGTGACCTTGGGCAGGCATCACAGCGAGCTGAGTCTGTCGCCTGCCTACGCGGGCAACTTCAGCTGTGCCCCCTCCAACGCGAGGCCGGCTAGCATCAATGTGCATGTGCTTGATGGTGAGTAGCAGGGGATTATTTTAAATTGTCAGAAAACAGCTGATTGATATACGCTCGTTTACTGACGTTAAATCAGCTGTTTTCGGCTAGGCGTACAGTAATGTGAATTACTGTGACTAAACGTGACTAATCTCGTCTTGTTTGCCTTGACTAACCGGTTTACGCCTAGCCTAAGTTATTATTCTGTTTCAAATATTCGCAGTAGCGAATAGGATATCGTTCCAATGTTCGGATCCAATATTCGTTTCGGTTAGATGGAATCATTCCACGTTGTTTGATTTGAATAATTTTTAACCATGATAAGACAAATGCTAGCATAAAACATCATTTATTTCGCATGAAACATCATCGATACTTTAAGGATACTTTCAAATAATAGGATCCTGTCGATTCAGGATAAATTGAGGATCCTGTCGATTATTCATTCCACATAATTTGTAAAAACCCGTTCCACCACAATTGCTAGTGAATTGGGAGGCTCAGCCAAAAATACATTTAGTTTCCGTGAATGCGGGAATAACATTGTATACATGCATACTATTATATAGCCAACACAAATTCCAAGTCTGATATGCATATATACCACCCACCCCATAGAGGTCCCTTGTTTCAAATAATGCATGAGGCTTTTATTGAGGTTGTGTGGTACACAGAAGAGGTTTGGGATTTTTGTATTGGGGTAGGGGGATGGTATTCGTGGGTGTTTTGCAAATCTGAGGGGGGTGATTGCATCATGACTTACCCTCTTCTCTCCCTCTCCTCCTCTTCTTCTTCTTCCTCGTAGTCTTTTCCACCCCTATTCAAGAATGGCCTCTTTTGTTGGAACAGCCCCTCAGGGAGTATGACCCACTCGGCAGATTGAAAAAGAAGAGTTTGAGAGGTATAGCAAAGGGTCTGTCTATCAATTGAGGAGAATCAGAGCTGGAATCAGATAGTCAGATCGCTTTCGTCTCTGATTGAGTGGAAGGATTGTGAATGATCGATGGATTGACAGGAGTGAATGACTCTTCTCTTTTAAGCTTCTGAAGAGTCTTATTTCGAAGGCATCTGTAATGCTTTCGACAACTCAAATTAAATTATATTTCATTACCCAAAACAGTATCAATCCAGGAAAAATGAATATGTTACCAGTTACAAAATCGGAAACATAGTGATAGTATTTAGTGGTATATTATAACCTGAAAGTGACAAGAGTTGCTTAATTTATTGAAGTAGATTGGTTAAAATAACTGGACAAATGTTTTGAGACACAGAAAATTTCAAAGATTTCAAATCAAAATTCAATTTATTCCCCATTTCACACAATATACAATAGTATAATATTATTGTAAATGACTAATTCTATTTTTTATAGTATCATATTTGTATTTATTAATTATTTTTCATTGTATTTTAAAATACAATAACTTAATTTGTCAGTGATTTTAAGCAGATTGAACTTGCTGAATTACAATTAACTCCTTATCGAATAAATGAACTGGAACTGGATAAATAATAGAATGGTTATTTTCGGTTCGAAACTTTCATATTATCTTCTGCAATATTCAAAAATTTTCGAGTGTTTCGTTTTTGGAGTGAAAAGTTGTGACTTTGAAAGATATGGAACATAACCTAGATTTTGGACTGTTTTCTAAATTTGAAGAGGGACAGTTTTGGGCTTAAGCCTGTTGAATCTTTCATTCAGTATAATGTGTTCATTACTGAATAAATAAATAAATAAATAAACTCGTCACTACTGTACCAAGAATTTATTCATAAAATGAGACACCGGTTTCGGTTGATACAATATTATTAAACTTTGGTAAACAAACAAAAGCAATAGTAGCAGAATAATGAAGCGAGCGATTATAATGGTAATTGGATGACGGTGAACTTATTGGCCTAGAGACCTACGTAGATGATATTGAGCATAATTTACAATCACTTGTATTGATAAATTCAATTAAAAATACATAATTTTTATTTGTTTGTTACAGGGGAACAACCAGCAGCCATGCAACATGAGAGAGCATCTTCGTCTACATTTCTATTGCCTTCTCTTTTCTGGATAACTACCACATTTCTGATTTCGGACTTGAGTTGACGAAACAATAATTCCTAAATTGGTGGAAAACTGTGACTGACCAATATTTTCGCGCACAAAATCTGTGCCAATCTTTGAAAAATCCTCTTCAAATTCTCTGTTTTCTCCCATTTCAAAGTTTTAATATAGATTGTGGAATGATCCAGCGAACAGACATGATACAGATCCATGATACAGATACAGATCATGATACATGATACATTTTCCATGATACAGATCATGGAAAAGGATTTTAAAGGTCATCGTGTTTCTTCAGTGGACATGATTGAATATCTATGTGCAATTTTCTGAGCCGGGTTGAATTTGGAAAAAATTGTTAGCAAAACTTACAAGTTTTACAAATTTTCCACAAATCCAGTGATTATCAGAAACTCACAACGATTTGAACTCTGTCTTGATGATCAATCATTCCCTATGTCCACACTTGGTCGATTCTGTGTGCTGTATAGCATGCTACCAATGCTTAAAAGCATAATGTAGCACACTAAAATCATCCAGTGTGAACATAAGGATTGCATGGATTGATGTCTTAAAAAATAATTATATTTGTGGAAAAAAAATTCACATTCATGAATAGGAATTGTGACAAATTCTTTGTGATCCAGTGAAGGACTTGTGTCTATTGTCTTGATAATATGAGCTGTTTAGCAAGAGCCGAAGAAAAACTCTTTTGAAAATGATCAGAAAACAAATTGAAAATTCATCAGTGTTTAGATTTTACTGTCAATCTTATCAAAAATGTGTTCATTCCTGTAAACGAATGTAGTTAAGGCTGATTATTTATTATGTATGATAAAGATGTAATAAGTGGTTAAGTGTATATGATGTAAATAAATGTGTAAAAAATAAATGAAATTGATAAAAATTGTCAACTTCGTCTCCTAAATTCCATGCTTTATGCAGCATCAATATATTTCATAACTTTTCTGTGAAAAATTGCTCATATTTTGTGCACAACATTGTTCCGTATGGTTTTGCAGGATCTTGAAGGTTTTGTTGATCTTGAAGGATAAGTTATTGAATCCCTTTTCAACCATTTAAACCACTTGACCCAAAAAACATATCCTACCACTTTTCCTCTAAGGTTCTGTCCTTTCTGTATTTCCGTTTCTTTTCCGAATCGCTTCTGAAACCACTCATCGCTAGGATCATTCCCTTAGGCAGTTCTTTGACCAGCTTTTCTTCTCAGAGGGATCGCTTTGAGATTTTTCTCGGAAAATCCTCAAACACTTCACCCTTTTCCTTGTATAACTATAGCCTCAATATTCTTTTCCTTTCTTATTCTTACTCTTTTACGTATTCTTCTTGCTTTTATTCTCGTCTTTTCCCCTCAAATACACTGTATTACGCATTAGGCATTGTTGGTACTCATACAGGCTACATAATTTATAATACATTTGAACCTCATCACACATTGGCATACAGGGTGGCGCATAAAGAACGCATGTTTTTCAAAATGTTATAAGAAAGTTTATTTCAATCACACATTCATCTTACTTACACCAAAATACTAAGCAAATAACGCAATTTGTATGAAAAGCTCCAAAACAGTTGAGTATTTCATGAAAATTACATAGGAAAGATGGCACCTTAGGAAAGATGGCATCAAGCTTAAAAGGTCGATTATTCCGTTAATGCTCATAAAAAGCATCAAATTGTTCCATAACTTCTGATATAGCGGGAATTTATTCATGAATTGCAGTATTTGAATCTTCAATTAAACGATAATTCACGACAGTGAACTTTGAATTTTAAGTAAAGAAGAATCACATGTCAATACGCTTGTCTTAAAACTCTCCACTAAAGCTCCGTTGAACGACGATTGAAGATTTATTCTATTTGAAATGATGTTCAACATCAAATACGTGATATTTTAAGGTCAATTATTGTGCCATTGTTGTTAGACCTGGATAATTTAACCTACAAAATGGTGTCGCTCGGTTGACTCCATTGATACTATCCTACTTAAATCCATGCGTTCATTTCGCGCCACTCTGTATATCGACGTACTCTACAGATAAACTGGAAGAAATCCATATAATAAAGAAATCTTCCTGCTTTACCTGAAGCAGGCAAACTTATTAGCCTACGTCTTTTCTCAACCTTCTTCCCTGGAAACTAAGCTGGGCTTTAAAAGATTTGTACTTCATGGTTCATTTTCAGTTGTTTCTATCACTTATTGCTGGAAAATGTCAATTTATAGTGATTTTTTATAAAATGTTATTAATTTTCGGTTATTCACTTCTGCATCACATTCAACTGATAAGTATGTATTAAAAACATTTTCTAATGCTGCATTGAATTTGAATAAAAATTGCGAGTAATTTTAACGTAGAAATACAAGTGAAAAGTAGATTCTTTATCATTATTGTCTTGAATTATTATTCTCTTTTGTACTCATCAAAATAGAAAATGAAATTCGCGAAGCTCCTTAATCCTGAAGCACTTGTAGATGATTGAACATCTTTCAACATTAAACATCTTTTTATTTTTTTATTCATCTAAAATATATTATTTTATTCGAGTACAAATATCAAGTAATTTCAACGTAGGGGTACAATATTAAAAATCAGATTATAATATTGTTCTTGAAGTTGTTCTCTCTTGTCGCTCACAAAGAGGTGAGAAACAATTCTACTAATATTTTTCCTACATTTTTTCAATTTCTTTCCGTTCATAAAGATATTATGGAATACTACAATTCCACAAGCTTCTAAATCCTGGAGCAATTGAGAATGATTGGAGGTAACCGCAGTGAAGCCACGTGAAACACGATGATTGAACCAGACAAGTGAATCATGCCTGACGCACGTAACGAGGGACCAGAGAGTCCACAGACATCCCTGTGTGATAATTTAGATTGTCAGGGCAGGCCTTGGTTGACCCCTCCACTATTCTACCCCCCCAAACCCCCACAAACCCCCGCCCCCCTCGCAACATCCCTCACTAGCGGTCAGTGCACCTAAATGGAATTAATAGGAGCAGCAGCAGCAGAAGCAGTAGGATGCAGCAATTAGAGTGGACAGTGTCAGGTAGCGAACGAGTCCGGAAAAAATGTCGAATCAGCATTATTGTAGCGGAACGGAGGAGGATTTTGTGTGCGGTTGAACGGCGGCAAAACCGCACGAATGAAACGTGTGAGTTCAAGTGCGAGTGTTCACATAGGGGTGGTCAGAGAACAGGTTGCGGTTAGGATTGGTTAAAAGTCGTAATTTCGATCTGGCAGAAGCTCTTTTTATGATGCACGATTTAGGGCCGTATTTATGACCGTTCCTTTTGTAAGATGTAACAGAAATTTTTATTTTGGCTTTAATATATGAATCTCTTCCAACCATCAATTTGTGCTTCTGTGTCTTGATCCTGGTTTCCTTTCAATTAGATGAGAAATACAATGCCATCGCCTTTTATTAGATAAATATTGCTATTTCCAAATTCAAAATTAACTATTCCAAAATTCACATCAAAATAAGTAAGCAATATTTACAAAGATTTCTCTTTTATAAGCTTATAGTTTACATCTACAATCGACTCTCATATTATTCTTGTAAATCGATTATTAAAAATAATATGCTTGTAACAGTAACAATCATTAAAAATTATTGAATTCTTCCAAATGTACTTACTTATGTTTCAAATGGAATAAAAATCTAATATGGCTGCCTCATTCTCTGGCTCGCATTTGCGTAAGTCACTCACGTAAGGTTCTCACGGAAGGGAAGTTCATAAATACGGCCCCCAGACTAGTACTTGTGAAGACACATTGACTTTTTTCAATTCAATTATTCAAATTCTGATCTATTGATAAAACAATAAAAACAAATTACAAAACAAAAACAGAATACTCTGTTGGATGGAGATGATGAATGGTCAAATTTAAAAAAATATATATATAATCCATATGGTCTATAGAAGGATAATAATACATTGATGAATCACGAATATTATTGTTATGAATATTCATGAATCATGAATACCTGCACTCTATTTTATTGAAGGTTACCATTTCAAGCTTCTAACTTGTGAGTTGAGGAGAGTCCCTGATGCCTTAATTTCGCTAAAAATCCTCTTCTAATTTTTTGTAAGTGCTCCGATAAAAGACAATCATCTCCCCTTCTATTTTGACGAAGCAGTGATGGAAATAAACTATTGAATAAAAGCCAAGTTGACTCGATTTGCTGAGCTGCTGCAGCTGATCTCACCAATATTCTCCATTAATACATGAGCGATCAATCTTTCCATCACGCAATAAAAAAGTTCCTTGAAAGTTCCTCAAAGTACCATCAAGTAGTGCACCGAGCGAGTGCTAAAATGAAAAATGATGTTATTCAACTAATGCACTGCTATTCAATTACTGTGTTTTTCTTTCATCGAGTGAACTTTTTTCAAGATGGTGGGGATAACTTGTAATCGATAATAGAATATTGACAGTTTTTCAAGAAACATTTTTGGTGAGGGAAGTTTCAAGAGTAAAGTTGGTGGTTCCAAAAACAAGAAAATTTGTTTAATCAACTCCAATGAACATCGCCATTTCGTTAAATATTGTTTCTTGATTCAAGTTCTTTCGAGAATAATTTCTTTCTCTATCTCAGTAGTTTTAGCTCCAGCTTCTTGCAAAGTTCTAGCTTGTTCTAGAAGGATTCATTTAAGGAGTCAGAAAACAGCTGATTTGGCGAACAGTAAACAACTGATTTTATATGCAGCTTTGACACAATAATCCAAAGTCTTAGAAGTCTTAAAGACCTTTAAAGTCTTTAAAAGACCTTTTTAAAAGACTTTTTCAATAATCTACGAGATTTAGCATTTGTAGGTTAAGTATTGTGATATTGGTGGCCGAAACATAATCATGTTTTCTGACTATATATTATAATATATGTGAACGGATGTAACTCTATCCAAAAAATAAACTGACTTGACAACAGCTGACTTGATGAGGATCCATACATACTAGAAATTATTATCATGGTTCGCTGTTTTATAACAGTCCATGTCTAGTGTGTGGTTACCTCAACAGGAACCAGTTCAATTCAATGTTATCTTATAGAGTGAGTATTGGTGGAAATTCGATCTAGTATGGCTTTATACCACTTGCGGTGATTCTCATGATTGTGAATTCATTGAATAATAAACAAAGAAAAGTGAAAAACGTGAAGCAAAGTACTGTAATTGAACAAATAACAAGGATAAACATATATGCGAAATGTGCGACAAGCAGAAATATGCGACAGAAAATGATGAAGAGAATAGCGCTCCAAGCGGAGATAGCAGGAAGCAGATAACAGAAGCAAGCAGCTTTGAGAGGAGGGCTGAACTTGACCCAGTTACGCAAAACAGCTGACGCTCTGACCTTGAGCCCATCACTGCAGCCAGTCAAGGTCATTGTTTATTTCCCGTTGTAAAGCGTTCGTTTCAAGATGCTCCCGACTCACTCTCACTCGCCCTCTTTCTCTCTCTATCTTTCACGGTCAAGTGTGAATCAAAAGGATATCATTGGTCATGCTTTATACCAAGAATGGACATTTCATGTAGATGCTTTTATATCATTGTTATTATTTCCCTTCACATATCCACATCGAAGAATTCATTAGTTTATGTACATTTTTTGAATAATTGGTAGTTGAATAATTATATTCTTATTGCTATCTAGAGTATTAAATCGATGTATTTGTAATTTAGAGATGGATAAAGTTATTCAATCTAATCTCTTTTTTGAGAAGATCAAATAATGTCAACTCATCATAATAAAGTTGATGCTGTAGAAGGAGGAGGAGGAGGAGGAGGAGGAGAAGGAGGGGAAGGATGTGGTGAAGGAGAAGGAGGAGAAGAATTAAGAGGAAGAGGAAAAGGAGGAGGAGAAGGAGAAGGAGGAGGGAACAAGGAAGAGAAGATAGAAGGTAGAAGAAGAAGAAGGAGATGGTGGAGAAAGAAGTAGATGAAACAGAGAAAGACGAAGAGAAATTATGAGAGTGTCTATGAGAATGACACATAATGAGTGAAAGAGAAGGAATATTGCAAGGGAGAGACTAGAAGAAATAATCAAGAAAGTGAGAAAGGAAATGAGAATATCAGAAATGGAAGAAATGCAGGGAAGAGAAAAAATGTAGTTGGAAAGAAAGCCTTGGGGGCCGTGTTGCAGGGTTGGAGAACCCGGTAAGAAGTTGAACTTTCCTCAGACGGCAATCTGTGGTCCGAAAAAGTTGTAATGATTGTCTCCTCACGACTTTCCTTCTTACTTATTTCACTCTTCTCCTTCTCCACCCCGATTCCACTATTTCTTCTTCGTCTCCATCTTCTTCTTCTTATTATTCTCCTTCTTCCTCTTCCTCACCCTGTTCTTCTTCTTCCTCCTCTTTTTCTTCGAATCCTTCATCTCATTTTTCTTCTTCTTCTTCTTCTTCTTCTTCTTCTTCTTCTTCTTTCTTCTTCTTCTTTTCTTCTTCTTCTTCCTTAGTCTTTCTTCTTCTTCTACTTCTTTAGCTTTGCTGACAGCAGGTCCACCAACTTGAGCCATCCAAACTTCACTAGATCCGCTTGCCTATAATCATAGGTCTCAAAAATACTTTGCCAGGAGAAGAAGAAGGAGAAGTAGGGAAAGAAGATGAAAAAAGAGGACGATGAGAAGATGGAGAAGAAGCAAGATGATGAGAAGGAGAAAAGAAGAAGAGTAGGGAGAAAAAAAGAGAAGCAGGATGATAAGATGAAGAAAAAGTAAAAGAAGGAGAAGCAGGTGCAGAAGAAGAAGAAGCAGGAGGAGGAGCAGAAGAAGAAGAAGAAGAAGAATAGGAAAAGAAGGAGGAGAAGGAGGAGAAGAAGAAGGAGATGGAGAATGAGAGGAAGAAGTAGAAAAATTAGAAGGAGAAGAAGAAGTAGACGTAGAAGAAGAAGAGGAAGAAGAAGAAGGAGAAGAAGAAAGAGGAGGGGGAAGAGGAGGAGAATGAGGAGGAGAATTAGGTGTATGCGGTGAGGGAGGGTGAAAAGTTGGAGAAGGAGTCTAAACTACTCAACTTTTTCTTAACTTTAACTGAGCTTTGCTCAAGAATTATTACATCCTCTTTTGTGCTCACAGTTCGAATAAAATTTTATTCGCGCTGATTCTTGATCGTGCGGCAGAAGCATCATCTGCTAGCTCGTTTGTCGCTACTGCTACTTCTAATGCTGCCTATCTTACTGTTCTTCAAATTCGGTCGATGGTCTGCTGATAACATAGGGTTGTAAAATGTTGGTTTTGAAAGATAATTTGATTAGGCTAGAAAGATGACTTTGAAAAGTGGTAGGAATTGGATTTTTATTTTTGCTATGGGAACTTACCCCATATTAAAGAGACTGTATACGATTTTACTGTGACTTCAAAAATCTGGTCCGTCATCTTGGCAAGATTTTGAAGTCACAATAAAGTAGTATTTTCAATTTGAGTACAATCCCCAATGTCATCTACCATCAAATTACCTTTGTACAAGAAATTTCCGTTAAGAAAGATTTCTGTCTTTCGGAGGAGACGTTAAGCCGTCGGTCCCGACTGCCTAAAAAGTAGTCGTCATATCTCATCATCACCCCACTCATTACCCACGCACAAGCCTAGAGCTGATGTGGGCATCATCCTCATCCTCAGAAATAATGAACCGTTTCCAAACTTTTCACCTGCTCTGTATAATTATGACTTTGAACTTAAATATTGTTGCGTTACTGAGAAATTATGCCTTGTTTACTCCTTGCTATTGCAATGTAATTATGCCGATCTAGAGTTTCCAAAGTACTCAATTTCTGAAATTTAGGTGCGGAAATGTACTGTATAGTAATTCTTATAGTAATGTGTTATAAATTTGAAAATAGAGTATTATGGTAGGCCCTATTAATATTATATTAATACATTAATATTCTTATGAATTTATAAGATTCAAAAGTATAAATTCTTCTCTAAGAACAAAATGCCTTCTTATTATACTTCAATTCTATTATTGTTTGATAATTTTATAATATTATTAGAGATATTCCACTTACACATATAATACCATTAATTATTAGTCTTACCAGAAAGGAACACTAAAAATCATTTGACTAGCGCTAGTCAACTGGTATCGTGTAAACAAAAAGAAGAAGAGAAAGAAGAAGGAGAAGTAGATGAATACAAGAAGAAAATAAGAAGAATAATGAGAAGAAGATGATGAGAAGAAGATAAGAAAATAAAGAAGATTGTGGGAGGTGAAGGAGAAGCAGAAGAAAAAGGAAAAGATATGAGGACGACGATGATGATGAAGAACATGAATACGTCAAGAAACAAGAGAAAGAAATTTGGAGAATATTTTAAGTATTAGCATAGACTAACTATATGGTTAGACTATGGTATCAGGTATAAAGTGTTAGAGTAAACAGTTTTGAGAAAGCTTTCAATAATTAGCTTTCAATAAAGCTTACAAATCATTATCCTAGTTTTGAGTTAAAAAATGACCGGCACTAAGGGAAACAAGGAAAATGAATTCAAAGAAGAATGGTTGAAGAATTAGAAAGGATTAGATGATTGAAGAAACAGTTGCAGACAATGCTTTAAAACACGCAAATAGTTTTGGTCCGCTGAAATAATGCAGAAAAGCAGCGATTTCAGCATCAGCCGTATGCTGGCTAATTGGAATTCAGCTAACCTACTTTCGTTTTGCTGCCTCTTCTTGTCACGTGCCAAATTCCGTCTTTAAGGATAAGTTTTCGACTTCGACACCAGAGCTCGCTAACTTCGTGGCAGCATGCAAAGCCCAAGCACAACTTCGCGGGGGACTTGATGGGCGCCTCTCGACACCCCACAACTTCCAATACAAATGTTTACACTTTGTTGGTGAGCTTTGCAAATTTCTAGTCTTTGAGTAATTCACAGACTATTACAAGTTATTATTCACAGTCTATCGTGATTGGTGGGCTTAGCAGGAATCGAAACCAACGTGGTATCAACACTATTCATAAAATATTTCGCCGACTATTTATTCAATTTGTTAAGACTTCCTCCATGCTATTTGTTCTCCATGCATTCATCTCCTCCATTGTGATCCATTCACAATATTTTCATTGATTGATTCAGAGTGATTATTCAGGGGGTGAATTCTGGGGGTTGATTAGGTGATGAAGGGGATATAATCCCTCCCGAAATTTGAAAACATAATGGAATACAATGTATTATACAGAATAATCAGATTCATTTCATTTAAGGCTAGGCATTAGATAGATACATAGAGAGTTATAATTATTTCATGACGTTAATGATGACCGTAGTATGCGATGGCAAAGAAATAAAACACCTTTATCTATCTAATGTCAAGCGTCAAATTGAATGAATCTGATTATAAATACAATAAATAAGTGAAATCAGGTTGTCTTCTATTCATTTGAGAGTTTATAGGTCACTTGCACAAAAATTTAATAGACTTTAACCACCGTAAAATGACGTCATAGCATTGTCGTCCAATTCGTTCATATGTTTCGTTGCATTTGTTCCGTTAGATGACATCATTTTTCGGCGGTTAGATCAGGCCTACATTGGATTTTTGTTCAACTGGCAGTTCTAGTTTGAATAGCAACGATACATTTTCAGTTCAGGTCTCTTAGCAAAATATCAGCCCACAATAAAATTTCATGGTCATTTGGTGGTTGAAGGATGATTCTTATTTCTTGGCACTTTAATTCGATTTGAATTATTATATTAATCCAATTCAATATAATAAATTCAGAATCACTTGAAAATTATATGTGAATCACTTGTAAATGCCCGTCTTAGGTGGTGAAATATTAGACCTGGAAAAATTCTAATGAACGACTAAGAAACAAAAAATTATATTCAAATAATTGATTAAAGTGACAGTGAATTATATTTTAATCTTATTATTATTACAGTGAATTATATTAGGATCTTGATTATTGGATATTTGATTAATTAGATATTTGAGCTGGACAAATTCTACTGATCGACTAAGAAACAGAAAATTATATTCAAATAATTGAAAACAGTCTACTCTGAATCTTACCTCCACTATTTTCTGGTACTGGTATGACCTCGTTTCATTGTAATGACTATATTTGCATCATAGTAGGTTGATGAACATAATTAAACAAGCAACTGGATAGCATTCAAATGAGCTAGCACACTATTCTTCATTCAACTATTTTCAAATAAAGTCTGTCCGCTACTAGTCTATTGATCGCATTGAATTTCAAATCAGTTGAAATTCAATAAACCAGGATGCAGTCAGTGCAGCGTGAATGAAAAACGTGACCCAGGGCGCATCGAATTAATCCAGTCTATTGAATGAATAGAAGCAATTCCACTCGATTAGTATGACTGACCTGCTTGTTGTAATGGTTTCAAGCTCCAAATCAAATTTTTCTGACATTTTAATCGAATCAAAGTTCTGATCAGTCAGAATATCAGCTCGGCAGTTTATCCGATTCCAAGGCACTTCCAATCTATATTTTAAAAATAAAATGATATTTTCAATAAATTCTACGTGTCTGTGGCCTAGTGTTTGGGAATGGATGTTGACTTGACTACCATGTTAAAAGATTGCCCTGATTGCCCGGAAATGAAAGCCAATTCCAGAGATTGGGTTGAATATAATCCATTTGGAACAAGAGAGATTGTTCCATAGCTATAGCTGCTATATACTATACTATGTTTACATCACTGATGAAGTGATGGGGAGTCTGATTTCACTAGACGTCAAAAATCTTCGTTATAATATTAGAAACCAATCTGAGAAAACTAACAATATTGAAAAAAGATTCGTTGCTATTATCATTGTCCAAAGCAAGTTCTCAATGTTGCCATAACAGTATTCGATTTTGTTTTATCAATAATATTCATAGTCAAACACTCCTGTATTACTACCAATACAATCCTGTATAGCGTTTGTATACAATAAACAATACTCACAAATCTATTATAAAAAAGCGAGATGGCACTGATTCATTCGTCCATTCATTCATCAGCAGAATTAAAAATCTACTGAGCCAAATTCTATCAATTTTGGCATGCATGTTCAGTTGGACCTTTAGAATGGATTTTGAAATTATCCCAAAGATACGCCCAATATTCGTGTTTTTCTAGCGATTTTGTGCGTTTTCTCAGCTTTTCCAAGAACTAATTGGCATAAAATGTTGAAATTCGGTACTTAATATAATCTGTTGAAAAATGTCTGAGATTTTCCCAAAATTACGCCAGAAATCAAAATAATTGGAAAATTATATTCTAATTAGCAGAAAATATAGAAATTTGGTACTTAGGTACGTTTAAGCCTATAAGGTATAAAAATAATCTATAAAAAAATTTTCGAGTCTCCCAAAATTACGCCAGAAACCGTTTGACGTTTAAGACGTTTTGCAGTTTTCCTTTCGTTTTTGTACATTTTTCATCAATGACAGAACTGCTGGCTAGTATGTTCTATAACTGTAATACTGTCCAATATTGTGAAATATAGTCTAATCACAGTATCCAGGATGCAATGATGTTTCTTGTTTGTTGGGAGTTATTCCATTACCATCGTGTTCTGATATATATATACTGTAAACAACATCAAAAACTATACCCAAAACCCAATATCGTAATTGGTATTCAATAGTTCAATCGAAGTTCCAGAATGTAAATTCGATCCTCGGTCTCGAGTAACCCAATAAATAAATCTCACTGTAACTCCATCTCAGTTAGCAAAGCTGATATGATTACTTGCATAGATCATGTTGCTTGAAGACAAATGTAATAGGATAGATAGAGACTTAATCATCTAAGTTGCACGCTTAGTAAGTAAGTTGAAGTAGGTAAGTGGGTCAGTCTCGAAAGAAGTTCACGAGCCGGCTTACAAAGTTCCAAAACTGTTTGCTTTTTCAAATCTGTTTGAGCAAGAACAAGGCCAAGTGAAGCACAAAAGTAAATAGAACAGCCAACCTGTAATTGAAAACAGGATAAGGAGAAAAATAAAGAGGATTGTAAAAGAGAAAATTTCGAATAGGAAGTTGGAGGTGGAAAGAATTTGTACAGCCCCGTGGATACCACAATTTATTATTGGATCATGGCATAAACTCTTGGATTTGTTTCAAAATACGAATAGAAATTGAAACAAGTCCGATTTATGCAGAACCATATACATGTCCTACAATGATAACTTATGGTGTTTTTTTGAAAAATCTGATATTTTCACCGCGCTTATGTTGATTAATATTCTTTAATCTATCGTTAAATTATCTTTAACCTTTAATTTATCCTTCACCTTTAATTTATGATTTAGTCTATCGTTGTTCAGTACAAAAGGTACGGTACAAAATCTTATTCGGATACATAGGCTACGTATTATGAGATAATTGTTGAATTATCATGGATCAAAATTGGTATATTAGCATTAGAAGTTTGTGAGATTGAGATATGTGTAATTTCTTATATAGCAGGATTCTTTTGCATTGTCAGAAAACAGCTGATTGATGTACGCTCGTTTACTAATGTTAAATCAGCTGTTTTTTGACAAGTTAAAAGAATCCTGCTATACGTTTTGAATGAACGGAACTTTGTCGACTTTTTTCGATATTTGACTTGAGAGACACTGTCGTTTGAATACTTATCCTTCAGCCAGTTTCACTCTTATTTGAACTAAATTTTCATGAGAGATTCACTGTTTCATGTCCAAACCGGTTTCTATCATAACGTTTAGCCCAGTGCAGAAAAAGTGCAGAATTCCGCCATCTTGTACGATTTTTGGGTATGATCCGGTAGTTTGCCTAGGTCTAAAACTTGGATTTAGCATCCCAGGACTATCATAAAAATTAATAAAAAAAGAAACCGACTACCCCATTTCATGCAAGATAAAATGTAGGCTTCTATTCTACTGAGCCATTTGTGATCTTGATGATATTGACAATGACATTGGTACAAGGTCGAATGTGAATTATTATCAAAAACTAAATAATAACATAAAATCCGTGGCGAAGCGTGGTATATTTCTTTGGTCATCGCCGGGTATATTTCCTATAGGAAATATACAAATAAGTATACCACGCTTCGCTACTACATGAAATCTTAAGAGACAGTGTTGTATGAGACTTTTTATAACTTTATTCTTCCTTTTGAACTGAATTCTCAAGAGATAGCTCCTTCTCTGAAACTTGTTCTCTCATCATGAATTCATTCATTGTTAATGATGCTTTTACATTACATCACATTGATAGAAGGTCACGCGTGCATTATCAACATGCAAATTTTATTACACCAAATGTCATGACAAACTGTTGTTCAATCATTCTGAGTTAATTTCAACCCTATTTATAGAGCTGAATTTACATGAGAAATTCTTTACTCCTTCTCTGAACTCACTTCTATAATTATTATGGGTTTTGTTTCTGATGCTTTGATATAACATGATAATGTGCAAGGTTAAACTTGTATTATCATCAACTAAATGAGATCAAATCGATTCTTATTATCCAATGTTGTTCGAATATTTTGCAGTCTAAAGAAAGATAATTATTAGGCCTATACACAAATACCTAAAGAAGATTGAAACAATCGAGCTGTTTCGTGAACTTATTAATAATCTATGAAAAGACTTGAAGTTGTTAAAACAACATATTTAAAAACAACAAGATACCGATTCCGGTTGTTACACCATTACCAATATCTGATAAACTACTAAGACTGAAATACAAAGCAGCAGAATTTATACTCGTGACAGAGCGCTGTGATTGGGAGTTGAACGGCCTATCAAGGTCAACGCCTGCCATTGGCCTGAATATAAGCTCCTCCCACAATGGGTGGTTTCTACAAATGTCATAGCAATGGCGGTTAAAACAAGAGATCGCCCATTATGGGAGGAGCTTAATGGAAGGCGTACCTACACCTTGATAGGCCGTTCAACTCCCAATCACAGCGCTCGGTCACGAGTATAAATTCTGCTGCTTTGTATTTTAGTTCTAGTAGTTCACCAGAGATTGATAATGGTGTAACAACCTAAACCTGTATCTTTATTTATTTATTTAAGAAATGATTTATTTATTCAGTAATGTACACATAATACTAAATGAAAGGTTCAACAGGCTTAAGCCCAAAACTGTCCCTCTTCAAATTTAGAAAAAAAGTCCAAAATTTAGGTTATGATCCATATCTTTCAAAGTCACAATTTTTCACTCCAAAAAATCTTGTTGTTTTATTAAATATGTGGATTTGACAACTTCAAATCTTTTCATTCAGTATGGATAACTACAACTACCACAATGTCACCTCCACTACTGAACAGAAATTCATTAATAAGTTTCACGATTACAATTTCGTAACTGGGGAACACTACTATTGATTAAAAAATCGAATGGTGATTATATAGTTGATAAGATGTTAATTGGTTGATTTATATCGATTTCTTCAACCTCGATAATAGCGTTCCCCAGTTACGGAACTCTTACCATTTTTTTACCATTACTTACCAATATTTTTTTAACATACATTTTCATAACATATTTCAGTGAAGCTCTCCTCATTACTATGAAGTTTCTGAATCATCACTCACCTTAACACCTGAACACCTGAACAAGATATACAAAGGGACTCAAATTGAAAATATTGTGATTGAGATTCTAATTTTTTACAAATTCGCATACATAAATACATTTTATTGTGTTTACTAACTTGTAACAATTTCTATGTTCTATTAAATGCGTGAAGTAAAAGCTTATCTTTAAAATTGTCTGTTATTTGCTATCTTACTGTTTTTGATGATAAACTGGTAACCACAACTATAATTTTTCTATACTGTACATGGTAATATTGCTGATTTGATTCAAGTCGATCGTACAAGTGGTTCCTCACTCATCAAAATCTTCTTACCGAAGTAGCCTACCAAGTTTTATTGAAGTACTCATGTCTACTGAAGAATAATTCAATATAATAATACAATTAATAATAATACAAAAAATTATCTTAACGAATTAAAGATAGCCTTCTCCTATTTAATAATACAGTATTATGCATGACTAGCCTAACCATGACTTGATTTATAATCTCAGTTATAAATTCAAAAAAGTTAGCTCAGTCAACTCATTCTTAGCTAATAATATGGTTGCTTAAGATTATTTGCTTTATCTGTGCCAACTTTTATAATATTATTCAGAAGAATATTACATGACTCTATTAGGGATGCGGTTGTCCCAGTGGTAGCAGGCGAGTCTAATCGGTGAGAGTAGATAAGAGTCGGCGCCTACCACTCCTGTTGTAACGGTGACCGGCTCCTCTAAATACAATTCATAAGCTTAAAAATCTGTTCCTGGTGGTTCGGAACCCACCTAGAGCTGTAGGTTCATTCATCTCTCATCATCCTTCCTATTACCCACGCACAAGCCTAGAGCTTATGTGGGCATCATTATTTTTGTATTTTTATGAATGGAAATAAAATTCATTATTCATTATTCATTATCCCCAGAAAAAAAGAAAGATCGATTATCAGACTGTTTATCCAATAGGCCTACTACTATTCGATTCGACTCGATACCAGCTAGCCTATATCTATGCATCTCATGACTCTTCAGAACTAAATTAACACCAATATTGACTGAATCGAAAACAGTGTCCAGCACCAACAAGCAAATCTAGTCGGATGAATCCCATTAATGTACCATTACGGTGGAATATAACCAGAGCTCATACAAATTATGTTTGTGGAACAGCTACTAACTGTGATGAGGGATTCCAATGATGTGCATTCAGTGTGGCTATTTTGGGCGTAATCTTCAATTAACGCAAGAACACACCTGATACTAAATGTATAGGATACGACCACTGGTTTATAACAGCCATGCATCGTTGTGGAAGATATCGATGCAACCACTATCATAGACTAACCATAATCTTATATATATGTTTATCTCCGCCCCTACTGTTATCTGGAACTGCTCCCGTTACTGGCCTGATAACTGCTCCTGTTACTAGACTAAAGTAGACTAGAACTGTTTAATAAATAGCTCCTGTATGTAGCTTGTTATCAGCTTGATTAATTGATACTTATTTATTTATTGTTATCTTGTTATGAGCTTGGTAACTGTTCCATTTACTGCTGCTGTCACTAGTCTGGTAACTGGTAGGCTAACTATTCCTAAAACTACTCTTATCAAAAGTCTGGTAACTGTTCCAGGAATTGATCTTGTTACTAGCCTGACTCTTAGGCTGGGCGTACTCCGGTTAGTCAAAACAAGACAAGACGAGATTAGTCACGTTTAGTCACAGTACTTCACATGGTTGCTTATGAAGCAACACACACCGATTAGTCAATGCAGTGTGCTGCAATATGAGTACTGTGACTAAACGTGACTAATCTCTTCTTGTCTTGTCTTGACTAACCGGTGTACGCCTAGCCTTACTGGTCAAGGAACTGCTCCTGTTACTTGCAGAGTGAATGCATTCCTGGAACTTCTACTGCTTCTGTTTATGGTATAGATCTGAAAGGTAATTTATAATTATATACGTTTATTTTTATAATTTGGCGGATGGCGAATAACTTTCATTTGACATTTCCATGGTAATGGGTGATGTTCTGTTGAATTTTGTTCAAATAAATACTGTATATAACATGTAAAAACATATTCTTTTAAAATCAACAGAACATCTCCCGTTACTAAAGAAATGTTGAATGATAGATATTCCGACATCCGCCTAATTAAATACTCGTTTTATAGCTCCTCTTATTATGGAACTGTAGTCGGCAAGAAACTTCACCCTCCTACAATGGAGCCTTGAGTGGAATAAAATTGAATAAATGAATGAATAAATATATGAATAAACAAATAAATTAATAAATAGATGAATAATTTTTACTTATATCCTTGAATTATCATGACACATTTTCCTCCAGTCTTCTAATAAATCTTACAACATTTTCAATTGGTATGATCAATTATTATTATTGATCACTGCCAGTATTTAAAACTCGAACTCTATACTAATGAATCAATTGTCGAGGTTTAGATTGACTTTTTTCCAGCTACTATAAGTAAGACATTTTTGTGGGTGGAAAATATTTCTAGTTTTAAAGAAATATTATTTCTGGTTGGTTGGAAATATTATTGTGTTGAAAGTTTTTGTTGGTTGAGAATCTCCTGCTAAATGTCTCCTTAGTTCACAATTTTCTAATTTGTTCAAATGTATGTTGTATTCACGTTATGAAACGTAATTTATTGATAAAAACGTGATTTATTAAAAGAACTGAGTAGAAATCTGAATAGGTTATAGGATGAACCTCAATACGTATTTCAAGAATTGCTATGGTTACTAGCCTTTCAATTGTCTCTGTCTTTGCTTTCATTTCATTTCATTCATTTACACAAAATTTCCAAAAACAATACAATAATACAACATATAAATACAAAACAAAAGTGGAAAAAGTGGTTAGGTGACCTTGTCATTATAGTAATCGTGTTGAGGCACTATATAGCATGTTATCTAGAGACTACAGTTCACAATTCCGAGATCAGGCGATTGCAGTACTCTTGCATCTACTACTGCACTGTTGATCCTGATAATCTGAGAAGCAACAGTAGTTGCTCATAATAATAGTTGCTCTTGCTCTGAAAAAGCCAATCAGCAGTGTAAGTTAGTGCAGCAGCCGCTGCACTTAGTAGTAGCATAGACTTTACTATACACAGTTAGGCCCCTGTCAGACTAGGCTTTTCGTCAAGCGCGTTTTGTAATATGAGCCCACGCGCGTTCTGGTAACATCGCGTTTTGATGCGCGTCTTGTGAAGCGCGTTCTCTCAACTACGGTCAGTGACCCTAGAACCTAGATGAGTCGACACTCATATTTTCGCTACTATTCTTAATTAATTTAATCAATTACTCAATTTATAATTTTATTGATTCAATCATACACTTGTATGTCATATTAGTGACTGGATAGCCGCCAATTATAATGGAATTACATTGCAATCTATTAATTTCTCAATAATTATTGAAAATCACTGCCATCTGCACGATAAGATAAGATAAGATTACTTTATTCATGTAGATAACAATAATTATAACTGCTTAGATACTAGATTACAAAAGTTGTAATATAATTCTAGTAATTTTATGAATTGTAACTAAAAATTTTCAACTATGTAAAATGCAATCTAATAATGTGAACATGAGTGAGATTTATCTACATGAAACGGCGAAGTTTGGACATTTAAATGTCCATTCTTGGAAAAGGATGTCCAAGGCTGATTTGTCAACTTTATTTCAAATCAACAAATTGAGAAGATGATTTTTTCATGGAAGTGCATTGCATTACAGTATATTATATTAATTTATCAACGCTTGTAAAGTGGATAAAAACTTGAGAAAATATTATATTTCAATTTTTAATATTTTATAAAAATATTTTTGATTATCTCTATCTTCATTAGTCAAAAAATAAGAAAAGTAAAATATAAAATAAATCATATAATCTCTTTTTTTTATAAAGAGTTCTGGAACTGTAAACTGTTGGAAATAATTTTTCTCATACAATAAATATTAATTATTCTATCCTACAATTATATACAATTTATACCATAATTGCAAATTTTACTAAACAAACCAAACTAAGGAATGAGAAAAGCATACTTATGATTACTTGTGAAAGTTATCCTAGGTAAAGTACTACTTTTTCTAGATAAAATTAAGTAACCAAACTATAAAATGAACATGTAAGAAAAACTTTATTTTGATTATTTTGAGAATCGACCTCCTATATAATTCGAGGTGCTGAATCCGAATCTGAAATCACAATTCCGCTATCTCCAATATTGCGCAATTTAGATTTTGGTGAAGATTTCGCCACGCGCGTCGTCGCGCAGCCCAGTGTGACAGGCTGTCAAGCGTTCTCATTAGATTCTCATTACGTTAGCCCGATGACCGGGAAAGCGCGTCATACATGAAGCTGGCTGAGACGCGGATAGTCGACCGACGCGCTTGATGACAAAACGCGCGTGGCCTCAAAGCCTCGTCTGACAGGGGCCAGCGATCTCATTACATTTACTTTACGGGACCTCAGATGATCGGAACGCGCTTGGGCTCATATTACAAAACGCAGCTTGAAGAAAAGCCTGAATCTGGCCTTAGTTAGTCTTCTTTTCAGTGTGATGAAAGTCCTGACGTAATTCTGGTCTGCGGCCCTGAACTGAAACTAATCGGTGAACTATCGCCCTCTCAACTCCTCTGACCTCTTTAAACTCTCTCGCTCCTTTTTCAAACCCTGTAACCTCTCTCTCTATGATACCATCCATTCACCTCTTCTACTTTCATCGTCTCTGTCTGATCAAAGACTATGTATACTGTATACTTTATTGTGGAGTAAGTATATTTATTTAGTATAGAGTAAGGTATACTTTATTGATAGTGAAGTATAAAAATCCATTACACTTTATCGTCCTCTCTTTCTTTTTGTCCCTCTATAACTAACTCTCGTCCTTAACCCTTTCCTCCTACAAGTCCTTACACATCACCTACCTTATCTCCTCACACTCAAACACTTCAAGTTATTACTGTATTTTTATTATCTGTGATGTTATAATAATTAATTTGTACAAAATTCCTAATGCCATGATAATACTCTGAAGACTTTAGCTACTGCGAATATTGACAACCGATGCTAACTCAACTGAAACTGAAAGTTCAGTAACTAAATTCTTCCTCAAACTCTTATTCTTCTCCACCTTCTTATTCTTTTCTCTTTATCTTCTTTCTCTTCTCCTCTCTTTTTCTTCCTCTCTTTTTCTTTTTTTCTTCTTCTTCTTGTTTTTCTCTTTTCCCTTTTTCTTCTTCATCTCTTCTTCTCCTTCTCCTCCTTCTTCTTCTTTCTTCTTCTCCTCCTTCTTCTTTTCTTCTTCTTCTTCTTCTTCTTCTTCTTCTTCTTCTTCTTCTTCTTCTTCTTCTTCTTCTTCTTCTTCTCTCCTACTTAGTCCCTTCCTTCTTCCTTCTTCTTCTTCTCCTCCTTTTCTCCTCTTCCTGTTTAATCAAATTACTGCTAACACCTCTCTTTGAACAGAGTGTTCTGTTGTTGATTCTTCTCCTCCCCTCATCTTCTTCTTCTTATTTTTCCTCTCCTTTTCTCATTATTCTTCTTCTTCATCCTGTTTATATCCAACTGAAGCAGAATGTCCAAAGTTGACTGCTTGACATAAACGTATTTGATTACTGGTCGGTCTCACCTAATTAAAATGCTTTCCCTGACCTTCCTTCAACTTACTGCTTCAACAGCACTGTACCTCTCCCACTCAGTCTTATAAGCTTAGGCTACTATATTTCTCTCTCATAACAGCAATACGACCCTTACTACTGCTTAACCTCACCTAAAATAATTCTCCTTGAACGTTCCTTACTCAATTTGAAATTCCTTCATCCTCTTCACCTCCTCCTCCTCCTTCACCTCTCTCTTATCACCCTTCTCCCTCTCTTCCACACTCTTCTCTATCTTCTCCTATTCCTTCTCTTCCTCTCTTTTCAACTCCTTCTCCTCCTTTCTATTCTTCTCAGTTTTCTTCCTCCTCCACCTCCTTCTTTTTTCTCCTCTTGCTTCTTCTTCTTGTCTTATTTCATTTCTTATTCTTCTTCTTCTTCTTCTTCTCTTCCTCTTCTTCTCTTCTTCTTCTTCTTCTTCTTCTTCTTCTTCTTCTTCTTCTTCTTCTTCTTCTTCTTCTTCTTCTTCTTCTTCTTCTTCTTCTTCTTCTTCTTCTTCTTCTTTTTTTCTTCTTCTTCTTCTTCTTCTTCTTCTTCTTCTTCTTCTTCTTCTTCTTCTTCTTCTTCTTCTTCTCACCTCTTCTTCTCCTCCTCCTCCTTTCCTTACTTTCCTCCTCTCATGACTACCTCCTCTTTATTTTCCTCTTTATCATTCCTCATTTTCTCCTTCTTCTCAACCTTTCCTTTCTCATTTCCTTATTCATCCCCTTTCATCTCCTTCTTCTACTCCTCCTTCTTCCTCCTCCTTTTTTACCTTTTCCTCCTTCTTCTTCTCCTCCTCTACCTACTCCTCCCACTCCAAAACTACTACAATATAACACCCTGTCATAAACCCTCACTTCCACTAACCTCTAACCAAACTTGACCCAACTAACCTTACCTTCCCAATCTTGACTATTTATACTAGCTCATACGAGCTATTCAACAAGTAATGAATTCTTGTACTTCCCGTATATACTTTTTATCTTTGTCTTGTCTTTTATTTCTCTAAAGTAGCCTACATATTGAGAGGATGCAATCTCAACTTTTATGTGTGTTTTCTCTTGCTTATGTGATTGTGATGTTGAAGGATGATGATTTGTTGTGTATATTGGATTAGTAAAGCATGTTCTGTCATAAAGTCGAGCCAGCCATAAAGCTTCTTCACTGTTGTATTATATAATCTTCGTTCCTCAGTATCAGGCTACATTGTATTTTGTTTTACTCTGATAACAGTTCAAGAACAGAATCATGTTTATCAACGAAATTGTCTCCACTTGTCTACTAAGTTTCATCTTCTCCAGGATTGTGAACAATTTACTTATCCTAAGCTACATGTATAGTTCTTATTTTTTCAAAAATAATAATCGAAGAATAAATTTTATAAGACAAATATATAAGACAATTTAAATACTTATAGTTAATATTGTCTTTGATGATATTCGATGGAGCAACAATATTATATTGATGATGAAATAGTTCGTGAAAGATATTTTCTTCGTTGAGACATCTATTATTTTCTATTGATGAGACATCAATAAATTGTTGAAAACAACCCAAACTATACTCACTAAACCGAGCGAGTCAAACAAAAGTCAAGCGCCAAGCTTTAATTGGATGTCTGCATTGTTTAACAATAGCTCGGGTCAGTTGATGACTTGTGAACAAGAAGAAGAGGATGAAGAAGAGGAAGGGAGAAAAGGAGGAAGGCCGTAAGAAATCAAGAGAAAGATAATCGATGAGTGTTGTTGTGATGTGTGTGTGTGTGTGATGGTGGTGATGAAGAGGACGTTGCTGGCAATTACTGCTGCGAAGGTCAATGAAGAAAAAGCAATAAGTAGTTGGGGGATGTGGTGAAAAAGAAGAAGAAGAAGGGGGAGAAGTGATGAAGTTGAATGTAGACTTGGACTGCACTTGGTTTGCTGGCAGTGCTGATGAGTTCTTCTAATTGACTTTTGCCAACCACACTCACTCACCTGACTGGAATCTCGGGCAATACTTTTTTCTTGAAAGCATTCTCTTCTTCTTTTCTCCTTCTTCTTCTTCTTCTTCTTCTTCTTCTCCTTTTCTCCTCTTGTTCTTCTTTCTTCTTCTTGTTCTTCTTCTTCTCTTCTCTCTCCTCTTCTTCTTCTTCTTCTTCTTCTTCTTCTTCTTCTCTTCTTCTTCTTCTTCTTCTTCTTCTTCTTCTTCTTCTCTTCTTCTTCTTCTTCCTCTTCTTCTTCTTCTTCTTTCTTCTTCTCTTCTTCTTCTTCTTCTTCTTCTTCTTCTTCTTCTTCTTCTTCTTCTTCTTCTTCTTCTTCTTCTTCTTCTTCTTCTTCTTCTTCTTTTTCTTCTACTTCTTCTTCTTCTTCCACGCCTTCTTCCGATTCTCCGATCACCGATCAGTCATTGCATCGGTGTGTGCTGCTTCATAAGCAGCTATGAAAATTACTGTCACTAAACGTGACTAATTTCGTCTTGTGTTGTCTTGACTAACCGGTGTAAGCCCAGCCTGAGGCTTCAATAGACAGAATAGAACGTGGATGAAATGAAACAAGACATTGATGGATAAGTATAAGGCTAACAAGTTAGTCAAGACAAGAGAATTTGTCACGTATTTACAATAATTACATGCTTATAGCACACCGATGCAATGACTAATCGGTGTGTTTCCAACCATGTAAGTACTGTGAATGAACATGACTAATCTCGTCTTTTCTTGTCTTGACTAACCGGTGTACGCTTAGCCTTAGCATAACAAGTCATAGTAACTGTTGTCAGCTGATATTTATCATATCACATAGCATAATTACACTTCAAGCATCTACATAGGTATAAGCATCTACATAGGTACTTGTTGTAAAGTTTTAGAAGTCGAACTTTAGGTTTACTTATTGTTGTATACAGGAATTGTGGTTTCTCGATGAAGCCTCCAATTCCCGAACAAACTTTATCTCGTTGATCATTTCGTTTACGTTTCTCGGTTCCAAGGCCCTCAATACTTAGTAAATGCATTCCACTGTATATTGTTTAGGTAAATCTCTATGTCCACACTTGGTCGATTTTGTGTGCTACACAGCAAGCGGCCATTGCTTAAGCATATGCAGCAAGCTTGGGTCGCACAGGAAATCGACCAAGTGTAAACATACGGAACAAGGTACAATCACGGAGAAAACAGGTTACAAGCGTATAGCAGGATTCTTTTAAATTGTCAGAAAACAGCTGATTAATGTACGCTCGTTTACTAACGTTAAATCAGCTGTTTTCTGACAATTTAAAATAATCCTGCTATAACTATATAGCTAGAACTATTATATGAATTGCTATTCTGTGCGGGGAAGGTAAGCAGTCTGTGAAGTGCTGTGAGTGTTTGTAGTATTGGAAAATAGCATCAGCGGCACAACAACATCGCAGAACGTAATCTGTAATTAACAAGGTAGTGCACCTGTGTCATTTGAGGGAGTTTGGTGGGAGCCCCTACCCCCCAACCACCCCCCTACAGGGGTTCAAAGCCCCTTTTTGGTGGGACTCCCTCGCCTTTTAGAGGTGACACCTCCTCATCCAAAAACGCACGAAACAATTGACTGTGTAATTGGTGTGAGTGAGGCTCCACTTGAGGACTGTTGTCTGATGTCGCTCAATTAGGGCACGGATTATTGTAGGGTATTGCGTGCAAAAATCTATGACATGAATAAAACTTTCACGTATAAAATATGTCATACAGAAAGCAAAAGTATCCGAAAAATCTTGATTTTTCAAAGAAAAAACTTCCTTTCCAGAGGAAAAAACACAATAATACTATTTATCTACGACCGTGTTGTAACGCAATCATTACAGTTTCATAATTGAAATCGAAACTTTTTCGAGAAGGAATTTGAAACTTGTACTGTAATGACCATTACAGTACAGACTGTATATTACAACACGGTCTTAGTTCGATTTGTTCCAGTTTCAAATTACAGAAACGGAAAAAACACAATCGCAGCTGATAAAAGCACTGTAGTTGCTCATGCGTGTGTGCTTTTAGCAGCTTCCCAACCTATAAGTTAAACATTGAAATACAATAATGGTCGTTTCCATTTTTATTTATTCATTTTACACACATTCAAGCAATAATAGTTTAATAACATATAATGGTAACAATAAAATAATAATGAATATGAGTGGCTAATAGGGGAGTTATGTAAGTAAAAATAGGGAGGATTGAAGCATTTCCAACTATGGGATTACCCGCTGTATAGAAGCTTTTAATCCTTGAGAGGAGAATGTATTAGTTTTTTTGTTGGTCGCAGATGAAATGGTGTATAGTATTTTAGCCTTTAAAAGATTTGTGAGATACCTTAAAATAACTCGCGGCGTTGTCGCTCGAATTTTAAACTCGGTATCTCACTCGTCGTTTAAAGGCTTCCATAATACAACCATTGCATAAACTACCATAATTATCAATACTAATCTTCCCGTGAATATTCTGGTCTATTTCAGGTTTGAAAGAGTTTTTCCAATGAACTTCTCCCAAATCTGCCCGACAAGTCCCAATAATTTCAAGCCGACATTCACAAAATACCTTCCCCTCCTCGAGCCCTTAACCCCCTCCCCCCCTCCATCCACGAGACGTGCAATCGATTTCCCCAGGGTGAGACTGTGAGTGAGCAGATTAGCAAGAGAGCGTAACTAACTCATTAGTTCTCTCTCGTCAGACGACGAACGCTCGATTTAATCCCGAATTGAGACTTGCTGCAGTTGGAGCGGCTTATCTTCTCGCGACAAAAAAAAACAACAAATACTTGTTTCTCGGAGACAAGACAAACACATGTCTTGTGGATTAGAAGAGGCAATAGAATGCTTTCCGCCAGATTAGGCCGCGTCGAAAATCCTTGTTCGATGTAGCTGCGCTACTGAAATCGACGACAATTTTTTGTGTTATTTTTGAGGATGTCCACAGATTGTCATTGGGTGGAGTTTATACTTAGATTTCAATCCATTATTTCATCCACTATGAATCGAATTGTGTCTATACAGTGTGGTCAATAATTATAATATAAAATGCAGAAATTGACAATTTTTATCTTTTTTTTTTGAAGATGACAAGAAGAAGACTAGAATAGAACCACCAATAGAACCATATAATACAGATTTTATTTGTATGCAGTATGTAATGAGACTCTAATCCATTATTTCGTCCACCATGAATCAAATAAGAATCCTTTCTGGTCAGTTACAAAAATGAAGAATGCAGAAAACGACAATTTTTTATTTATTCTTGAAAATATCCACCATGTAATACAGATTGTCTTTGTGTGGACTATACTGATATTTTAATGCAATAGTCGATCCACTTTGAATCAAATGAAGATCCATTCTGGTCAATTACTAGAATGTAGAATCCAGAAATTGCCAATTTTATTAGAGGACCAATGAAAATAACCTTTTCTAAAGTACCAATAGACAAAGCATGCGGCAAATCATGATATGGAGGTCTCTGTGTGGGTACCTTAGCGAATCCAAGGTTATTTCATTGAATGCAATTGGATCTTGTGCATACGGCTCAATACAGAGCTATCCGCAGTTTTTTATTGAGTTTTCATATACAGAAACTGTATAATCATTATACAGTACATGTAGTTTCATTTATTCAACAATACAAACGCTCTCCAAAATTACAATTGCTGTTATTGTTTTGATTAAATCCCTTTTTCCGGTGAATTCAAATAAATAAGTTCTATTTACTTTTGGGTATTAATTAGTAGAGTTCAAATCCATTCTTTGGTTCAGCATATTGTATTGTTATCTCATGGATCTCTACTCCCCTGAATATAATTTCCGATATTCCATAGACTTCTCTGTATTAACGAATCTCCACTTCCAATTTAATCATTATGCAGTTCTTCTATTTTCATTTTTTCAACAATGCAAATGCAAGTAAGGCATTGTTATTATAAAATCTCTTTTTACAATGGATATGATTTCTCGTTCTATCAATTTCTGGGTATTTTATTAGTTTATTTTCTATTCATTATTATTTTGGTTCAGCATGTGTGGACCTATTTTCCAATTATTTCCCATCACTAATTTTATCTTATTTTTCCGATTTACTCCTCTGTATTTATTAATTTTTACTGTCCGTTCAGCTCACGTGTTGAACAAAAACACAAATCATTTGTTTAAAATTTATATTAATGAACAATATAATTGATTATTAATGAAAATCTGCGTTCTACTTTTAAAACGAACCATGCTGTGCCTTTGAGAAATTTAATTAAAAATTCATTCTCAGAAATTGGGCCATCTGTACCATGAAAAAGTACCCTGTATTCCTCAAAAAATACTCGTCGGTACAGCTTTTGGTTTTACCATACACTAGGTCTAGTCTATAGTTAGTCTATAGTTAGTCTATAGTTAGTCTATAGTTAGTCTATAGTTAGTCTATAGTTAGTCTATAGTTAGTCTATAGTTAGTCTATAGTTAGTCTATAGTTAGTCTATAGTTAGTCTATAGTTAGTCTATAGTTAGTCTATAGTTAGTCTATAGTTAGTCTATAGTTAGTCTATAATTAGTCTATGGTTATACCTTTTTCATATCATGGAAGGAAAGTGGCACAGCCCTCTCTATGCTGCTACCTACTAGCAAGGTTGGTATTGTTAGTCAAAATCTTAGTACCGGTGCATAGAGAGATGAAGCATAGACAGCCTGTGCCTTTCCAGCTCCCAGGGTAGATGAAAAAGTGCTCACCTCAGCTTGTGTGAGTAAACATATCAGTAAAAACACAAAGAAAGCAGTTTGCGATTTTAATAATCCAGTAATCCTTTGCCTTTTAACAAATCCTTGATGAATCAATTCTCAGAAAACGGCTCACCGGTTTTTTGTTTGATAGAAAATATATAATACTGTTCTCACCAATATTCAGCGCACACACCTTCGTTCGAAACGCAACACAGAATACAAAGAAGACTCTTCTGTGCTGCTCTTTTCTCAGTAGTAGTTAAAGTTGCCCCTCCCCTTGTCAGCTGAATGGTGGGGGGGGGAAGTGTAGGGGGCGCCTAACAAGGTAAATCCCTCCTTTGTTTTATCCAATTAGTTTCGTTGTGTTTCTGCTCTGCGCCTAACGATCGGGCGTCGGCGTCGCGGCGTCCAAACACACGGATTTCAAACCCACTCAGCACTGTTGCCGCATTGCAATTTCCAGCTGCTAGCTACTCGTATTCACCTGATCACCTACATATTATGATTATTTTGCGAGCAACGGCTAACAACGAACGGTGGATAATCTTGTTGTGGATCTCATGGGAAGAGTGTTGAAGATAATGTTTGAGGAATATTTTTCAAACTCATGATACGTCTACCATAGTCCAATGCACACTGAAAGCGGCTGTTGTGCATTGAAATATTGGTTTGTATAGAGTAGACAATCATATGATCCATATGTCTAGTTACTATTTACGGTGCTACCTGTATCGACCGGGGGTCAGAGGTGAAGTTTGAGGATTATTTTTCAAACTCAGATACCTACCTTAATTTAGACACTGAGGTTACTTGAAAATTGAAAATATAAGTCACATATTTAGTGTCTCAATTGACATCATCAACAGCGTCATTTACTTCCCTAGATGGGAGGAAGTATTCAAATCAATAAATTGCTACAGAAAAACTCTTTGCAATTTGTATCGGCCACGTCAAATTACAATATTATATTAGAAATATAATCATACATATAATTCATCAAATATAAATATAGAAATATAATTCATCATACATATTACATCAAATACCTGAGAATCTATAGAGTCAATGAATGTTTTAACATAAAAATATTTATCTACATTATAAAAACAGTTTTTTATTCTTTGTTTAAATTCAGGTTGTTTTAATGCTTCATCAATAACGATTCGATTTATGATGTGATTTGCTCAGCATCAACAGTATCAGCTTCATGCTGCAAAAATGTGCTTTTCATTTCAATCTAGTATGGAGTCATAAGAACATTATTCCTCCTAGACTGTTCATACCAACCTTCGGTTGTGTGGTCTGGTGAAACATCCCCTTAGAAAATCAATATAAGAAGTACTCAACATATAACCTACATATCATGAATATATTCACGATTGTAACAGCCACTAAAATCCGTTTAAACCCCTTGATTGATGTTAAATTATTCAACATGATTCGTAGGCTCATCACAAAATTAATTCGCCCAGTGAATTATTCACGTTTAGCCAGTGCACTTTTGACTGCATTTATTAAAAGAGAGCAAGGCCGCGCTAACACGTACATGAATTTTTCATGGCGCTTGTCACGCCTAATTGAATGTCGGACTCTGGACGATGTGAAACGGCCGCACTGTGCTGCTAACGTATGGAAAATGCGCTTTCCTGCGACAATGTCAATTACCGATGATTTCGCTACAGGGGCTTGTCATTTGGTTAGTGTGATCGTGTCGTATGGTGGTAAGCCTTGTTAGCGGATTCAAAGTCAACGGACAGTTCACTGTGAGTGATCAGGTTTGTGGCGGTGGGGGGGGGGGGATTTTGAAACCACCCACCAATTAGGAGCGGATGTCACCTTAAATTACCACACTAGTTATCACTTTCACCACGATGAATGATTGTGGTTCTTTGAACTTGGAGATTCTTGTAGATATATTACAGGATGGATTGATTTGTTGAGGTTTATAGCCTATACGTAGTCTCTCCGCAATAGCTGCATGGCTCATATTGTTTTCTGGTTAGAAACAGCGCACAATTGAATTCAATTAATTTCATTTATTTATTAGTCGTACCAAATATCTTTGAAGACAGTATCATGAACTCTAGTACCATAGCCTCCTTTATGTACCTAACCTTACATACACAACTACATGGCCGCGGCCTTCAATGTGACAACCTCGCAATCCCGGCTGGTTTCATTATAAAACTATACTTATAAAAAACACTACAAACACCTGACTTTTAAAACACATAACCTATTTGCATTGCTCATGCAAGCCGATGCAGCGACGTTGTCACATTGAAGGTCGCGGCCATGTAGTTTGAACTGGGCTATGCTAGTACTCATAATCTAAATAATTTACTCAACACGTTCTTAAAATAGCAAGTACTGAGGGACACCTCCCAGAACTGCAGACCCCTGTTTGTTCATACTCGAGACTGCATATTATGGGTTCAAACATATACCTTCCTGGAGTAGAGGGCCAGATCTTCACAGCTATAGTCTGGCAACAGACAAAAGAACCTTCGCGCATCTTATCACTTCAGTGATACTGTATCACATAGTACCACTTCTGTAGTGAGCGAGTGAAATAAACTGCTGCATTGCATAACGTGCGCTCTCTCTGCGCAGTAGAGTTTTTATTTTGGAGGCTCTTTTGTCTGTTGTCAGACTATACAATACCAGAATTTTAGAGGAGGCATGCTTCAAGACTAGGTCATCATAGAACGTCTTTTTTTTAAAAAGTAATAATTATATGAGCTAGAATACTCTCTTCCACATGGTTTTATAACAATTGAGAGCAAAGTTGTTGTGTCTAGATTTATAGACATTTTTAATGTAATAGATGCTTCAATTTATTATGAACGGTGGATAACAACTGAATTAGAACTGGTAACATTAAACAGATGTGTAAGACTACTTCTTCTCATATAGTGCATATGATTTTATATATTATACATAATAAAAGTTTTGTTTGAAAATAAATTGAGAGACTGGCTTCTTGAAGAGTACTTTTACAGTTTGATAGAACCTTTTGTAATCGAGATGTTTCCAAATTTCATTGATGTTGATTTACTGTGTTCGGTTCCGGTGATAAAGGTTCTATATTAATTTGATAATAATTATTTTGTGATAAGTAAATTATTTTTATTGTTGATACAAAATTGTATGTCTCCTGTGTAACATACCTGGTTATTACATGCAGAGAATAAAATCAATTCAATTTAGTATCTTGAAAAAAAATTAAGATTTGCTCCACGACACCCCTCTCACTCTACACAACGCCAACTGCACTCAATATTCCTTTCAATAAATCTACTTAAGAGATCAATCTCTTTTCACGAAATCTGCTTATAGAAAGAAAGTTAATTCCAAAAGTGGGCGGGAGGGTACCGGTGGTTAGGGGAAGGGGGGTAGCAGAAGAGAAGGTATTTAGGTCCCTCGATACATGGATGAGATTTGCTAGTAGGTCACTGAGCATTAGCAAACCTCTGGAGAAACCTTCTTCTTTGCTTTCTTCTTCTTCTTTGCAATATTTTTCTTGACTTTCTTCTTTTTCTTTCTGCTTTGCTCTGCTCTTCCACCTTTTTATATTCAGATTCACACAGCGGCATCAGAAGCAGCAGAGAAAATGTGGGAAGAGCAGATACGAGCGGAGCAATTAATTTTTTCACTTCATCCTCTTACCATTCCTACCAGTCAACCTATTTTTTCTTATTCCTTTTCTCCATTTCCTTCATTCTCCTTCTTTCCCTTCTCAAATCATCTTTCTTCTCTTTTCATTCACTTTTCCTACTGTTCCCTTCTCGAATATGCTTCTTTTCCACTCAATTTCTTCTAATATTTCTATAGGGCTACATTCTACTTGAACTTTTGGTCAAGTTAGCTGGACACAGTATGTATATATCAACTTTAACATTGTCACATGATTTGTTAATTACGTATTTTGTTAATTTGTTTATTTGTAATTTATTAATTTCAAGGTGCTAAACCCCATCTTCAGCGTACAGGTAACTACTCGAGGTTACTCCTGTTTTTGGAAAAAATGTTTCGAAAATAATTTCATGTTCAATTGAAAGCTCAATTTCAATTAAAGTTTCAATCTCAATATATTCATTCTATTTCTCTTACACATTTCTGCAGCTCCTAACGAGGTCCTCGTTATGAGGTCTTTCTTCCTATCCTCTTTCTTCCTCATCTTCTTCTCATTACCTTCCTCTTTCTCATTTCTCCTTTCCTTCACTTCTTATTTCTCTCTTTCCTTCATCATCTCCTCCTCCACACCCCTCCTACGATTCTCAATCCTCTCTCTTTCTTCTCATCAACCTTTTTCATTTCACATGATTCTTTTCCTCCGTCTCCAACTTCCCATTCCCATCTCTTCCTTCTTCTACTCCTAGCCCTCTTTCCACTTATCATTTCTTCTTTTTCTTCTTGTTCTTCTTCTTCTTCTTCTTCTTCTCCATCTTCTTCTTCTTCTTCTTCACCACTGTTTGATTGATAAATTAAATTGGATTTCAGCTTCTCTCTTCCCTCTTTATACACACACCCACCCTATTTCTTCTTCTTTTGATTTTCATCCTCCTCCTCCTCCTAATCCTCTTCCTCCTCCTCCTCCTCCCTCCTCCTCCTCCTCCTCCTCCTCCTCCTCCTCCTCCTCTGTCCACTCCTCATCCTCCCCTTCATCCCTCCTCCTCCATCTCCTCCTCCTCCATCTCTTTATTCTTCTTGACCTCCTTCTCCTCCTTCGCCTACTGCACGTCCTCCTTCTCCTCCTCTTCATCCTCTTACCCTCCTACTCCTACTTCTTTCCTTCCTCCTTTTCGAACTCCTCCTCCTCCTCCTGCTTCTCCTTCTCCTCCTACTTTCACTGCTCCCCCTCATTCTTCTCCTTCTTCTTCTCCTCCTCCTCGTCCTTCACCTTCTTATTTTCTCCCTTCTCCTTCTCCAACTCCTTCTCCCCTGCTACTCCTCCTCCTCCTCCCCTCCTACTTTCACTGTTACCCTTCTTCTCCTTCTTATTCTCATCCCTACTCAAACTATTCCAACCACTCTTCCTCCTCCTCCTCTGCCCACTCCTCGTCCTCCTCTTCCTCATCATTCTCCTCATACTTCTACTCCTCCTTCTCCTCCTCCTTTTTCTACCTTCACAGCTCCTCCTCCTCTTCCTCCCCACCTCTCATTTCTCCTTCTCCTCTCCTTTTTCACCCCCTCTCCTTCAGCATTCGCCATCTTTTTCTGGCGCTCGCACAGCCAGTCGCGCCTCGCCATACGTCTTGAGCCAGCCGAAGCGGTAAATCAGAAAAAGGAGCTGAGACTTGAGATAGTGCCAAGCCATGCTCCTGCCTCTGCCTCAGGCTCTCTGCTCTGAAACTGCATAAATATATTTCATAAAAATAAGCCACATCGCTTTTTAATACTCTCGCTCTTATTAGAGAGACACAGAATTATGGCGGCATTAATCATCGACGCAGGAAATCCAGTGGCGAGTGGCCTGGCCTCGTTGTTTGTTCTCGTTCGCATTTTCTTGAACTTTGCGTTCAGATATAATTAAATTGGCGGTGACGTCATGATAGAAGAAAAGCAAGAAAAAGCGGGGACTGGTTTTGAATCTGACTTCTTGCCTAGTGAGAGTAGTGAGGATAGGTGACATCAAATATGGGTGTATTTTGTTTAGTTTCATTGTGAGATAGAGACCTTCCGTCATTACTAACCGAAACTCTTTTTGTGTAATGATAATGTCTAAAATAATAAAAAATAATGTCTAAAATATTTCTTATTTTACAACTGGATTGGGCCTGAAAGTGCATAAGCATATAATGCAGGGTGGGTGAAAAGTTTTGAAACGGCTTAATATTTCTTGTACAAAGGTAATTTGACGGTAGGTGTCATTGGGGATTGTACTAAAATTGAAAATACTACTTTACTGTGGCTTCAAAAATTTGGTCCGCCATATTGAATCTAACTTCATTTTTTTAAATGGTAAGGTGGTCATGTTATACATGATTTTGATACAGAATCTCAAGAGAAAATGATTGGCGAAAACCGCTCATCGATATGTCAAACTGTATTGTCTCTTATGCTGACGGAATGAGAACTGAATCTTTCTTTCTTCATACGTTGTGAATACAAATTGGAATAATAATACAGATTATATATACTTATATACTTCTTCATTTTCTGCTGCTATAGCTTTAGGCTAATCTGCTCTAATCAGTTCAAAATACTTTCAAATCTGTGAACGGACTTCCAGCAGAAACTGTTAATAATCTTCCTGGAATCAGTTCACAATTATTCTTCTCAAATTTGTAAATCGACCTTTTACTTTATTTTTGATGAATTAATGAAAAAATAAGCGTTTCCAATTTGTAACCTTTGAGACATCACATCTCCTAATTGCCTTCGAGGAAAAGTAGCCGATTTCATTTCATTATAAATTATCACAGAAATGTCGTAATGACAGACACATCTTTTCAACGAACTAATTGGCTCAAAATGAATTTCCCACTCCCATACTTTCACCTGCTTCCTACTTTAATTCAAGCCATAAAATTGAATTTTTCTTCCCTTTTCATTTTATTGCACCATATTCCTAGTAATGTGTTCTCTTTTGTTGTATTACTGGTTGAAATACAAGATTATTTGATTCAATCAATAACCTTTGATGATGAATATCATTCACATTACCATCAATGTTCATGAATCCATTGAACTATAGTCTACATTCTGTGGTCTAGCTCTCCCATTTGAAATAGAATACTTTATCAGTGAATTTACTACTGATTGAGTTTGTAATAATAATTTATTATCACCCTTGCACTATCACTGGTTCTACTTCTATCAATACAAATTTCATTTTTCAAATAAGATTACGATTGCGCTTCAAAGGTTTTTTTTTGTGAAAGTACTGAATTAAGCTCTTAAAATGGATTGGGATTGAATTATTTTGTATTCCAATACAAGTGGTTTCTTAGAAAAAGATTCATTCTCTATTTATAACAAATTATTGTCCTTGAAATATTACACTATTCTTGAAATAATTCGATAAATCAAGTTTAATTCAAAGTGTTCTAAAAATTAAGTCCTAGCTATTGAAGATTCAAAGTTACAGGAATATTAGAACAAATAGTTGCATGCATTACTACAGTGACTGGATAAAGACTCAAATATGGCCACTGTACTGATTACAGCAGACTGGAACTTACCTAACCGGATCCGGCCAATCAGGTAGAAGCCACGCCCACTGAGCCCACCTCTCAGCTTGTCGCGCCTTCTCATTGGTTGCTTCCAACCTTGCTGGGATTTGATTTGCGTTCCAGGTTTTGTGGCTCGAGTGCATAGCTAATAGTTGTTCTGCCCCACTACAAACGTCATTCTAGTCCGGTATTTGGTCCTTCATCCCATGGCGAAGCGTAGTAAACTTTACCATGTAATACTTATATACTTAACTATATTTCTATGTCCTATAGGAAATATACCCGGCGATGACCGGGTATTCCACGCTTCGCCACGGCCTCCATCGTTTGGGAGACGTTTTCAGCAAAAATCTGTTATTTATTGTAATGAACTTCAGCTTCTCTATCTAACTCTAGTTAGTTTGTATTGGTTTGTTTGGGATAGTTACTTGGTACATCAAAATCAAATTTGAGGTATCCATTATCATTTTTGGGTAATCATCATAGAGACCATTGAAAAGGAAAAATTTTACCACAGCTCATTTTTAGTAGAGACTTAAACAGTGATAGAAATCCTGATTGATCAATAAAATATTATCCCCTGGGAATATAGTAATTCCTTGGTTTATTATGGAATAGAGTATTTTATACGATTATCTTGTTCTCATTTTCTTTTTCTATTGTTTGATAACTGGTAATTTAGTATAAACTTTATTAATCATGACAAGTGAAGAATGTTGAATACTGACTTCTTCTCTTATCGGTCGGCTAAAAAAATTGATATTTTTAATACTGTACTACACTTGCTGTTTATTACGGCCCAGAACTAGAATGTAATAATTGAACAGAATAGTAATTAATATTGATAATCAATTGATATCAATAATAATTAACAGAATAGTAATAATTGTGACTCGGAAAATTGAAAAAGTACATTGAGGAAAGAAATCAAATCGATCAAGGAAATTATAATATCCTCTCTTCAATTTTCAATTGTATAATTATTAATAATTGTTTGAGTTTAGTTTCAAATACATGAAACTAAATAAATTAATATACAGTAGGATGTATTTTCAGATTAATGAGACAACCAGGAGAAGTAAGGCATTGTTTGAGTTATGGTGAGAGAGAAAGAAGAAGAAGAAGAAAAGGGAGAAGAAGAAAAAGAAGGAGAAGAAGACCAAGAAGTAAATTTTTGGAAGGATGAATGAACATGCAAGTCAGGCAATCCATTGTTGGTTGACTTGGAACCATATTTTCAAAGAGGAGCATTTCTCTAGCAATACTACAACAGAGCAGGGCTGATGATGGGGGGGAGGGGGAGGGGTGGAGGGCTCTTGGCTTCATAGCAGCTAGCACTGTACCTCAAGAGTGAAGGGGGTTGTGTAGGGGGGGTGGGAAACATAGGCCTGAACTGGTGCCAAGTGGCGGATGAGGGGGGGGGTTGGAAATAGGTGAATGTTGTGCCAGGGGTGGGGGGTTTCCAAGAGTTTTGGTGTGGGGGGAAGGGGTACAAGGGGCTTCCTTGTTTTATTTATATCTTCCTCCTGTCTTCTGACCGCAAAAAGTAATGCTTTCGAAAGTGAATCGCGCATGGATTCACCCCCTTGGATAAGAGCATGCCCACACATAGCACGCAGCATCTTCCAAAGAAAAACCTACGCGATCTCCGATCCAAGCAGCCTAAAATAAACAACTGAGAAAATATTTGATGAGCCTACATGATGCACAGAATTGCAGTGAAGATCGTAGAACACGTTGTCATTTTTTGTTACTGGTGATTTGATTATCTGTACACTTGCAGCTCATTGCTCATTCTACGATACAGATTGAGCAGTGTCATTAGATAGTTATTTTCACATTGGATAAATATTTACTAACTTGTGTGACATTCAAATCCAGAACCAATATTTACATTAAACTGATTCACAATGTACCTAGATGACTCAACATGGTAATGAAGAAAGGTTTAGTAGCTCTCACTCAACTTGATAAAATTTTATGAATACTAGTCTCTACTTGGGAACAAATTCATTATTCATGACTCATAAACAATTTAATTTGATGACATGCATCTCAGTTCTATTGTCACAACTACCTAGAATAATCCCAGTCCGAGATAACCGTTAAAATAAAATGCTGTATCTCCCATCCCGTTTCTTACTTTTCATGTTCTTTTAACCTTTTCTGATTCCCACTACCACAATGCTTTGTTTCTTCCTTCTTTTATCTATCTCTATTTCTCTATGCATCTTTCTCTATCTATCTCCTTCCATTTTTCTCTTCCCTCTATCTTTCCTAACCAAATCCTACTCTCTGCAATGTCCTTTTTGATTTCACTTCCCATCTCTCTCCTCTTCTCCATCCATGTTCAAATGCGAACATTTTCCTTTCTATTTCCATCCTTCTTTTTCAAGTCGTAATGTTTCTTTTCCCCTCTTCTGTCTCTTTTTATTTCTTCTCAGTCCTCCCACATTGTGTAGAGAAATTCAATAAAGTTTCAGCCGCTGTCAGCCGTTTGAAATGCGAAGAATCTGAGACATCTTATATGAAACGACCGCCAGCTTCTACTAGATAACGGATTGTCTGCGAAACGAGTTCTTGATATAATATAAACTGTGTAGGCGTTGCGGAAGCTTAGTATTTTTACTCTTTGATTTATCAAATTGACACTCATTATTATTTTGTGATTAGTACTCTTAAATCTGTCATTCTTCATTTTATCAATACTTTTCAACTCCTTTTGTCGCTAAAATACATCTTCTTCTTCTTACAAACAAGGATTAGGCTATAACCTGTTCCGACTCACATCTAGCCAGTTATTCAAATAAACATTAAAAAAAAAATCCTATTATTGCCACCGCTTGCGTGGTCTGCCAACATCTCTTTTGCCTACTGGCTGATAATTATAGACTTTTAATGGTATTCTCTCAGCTGACATTCTTTGAACATGCGCCCTCCATTGATGCCGATTCTCCGTCACTCTTTCATTCATGCTGTAGATATTCAATTCTTTCCTAATATCTTCATTCTTGAAATGATCTCTTCTGTCACATCCCTTGGTAGAATCTCTAAAATCACATTCTGCAAGTTGTCACCCGTTCACTACAACGATTCACTACCATATAAAATTTCCACTGCTTTCAGTGTGTCTGTTCTAGCTTTTTTTACCCAAAGTCCTGCTGATGTATCATTGACTTTCCTATTTCTCCAACATCTTGTATTCCTAGTGGCTGATCTGTATTGAGATACTTGTTCACTTAGTTTTCATTAACTTTAGTATACTCGTGGTTGGAAATTTTGCTTCCCTTAGACTCCAGGTTACTCGAGCATCAGCAAATAATTCCTTATAAATTCATTCTCAGGCGATTATACTCGTTCTTGGCTAATTCCACATTGTTCTTCATATTGGACACATCTCATCTCGACAATGTTATATTGCTGTGAGTTGATTTTCATCACGCGATTCATGGTACCCAGTGGAAATGGTACGAACAGTGAAAATACCTTGATAATGAATTTTTGAGTAGTTTACCGAAAGTCCTAGTGAAATTTCCAAACAAATTTGAAATATACCGATTTTTCCCAGTATTAAATTAATTTGGTAACAATATGTTAACTGGTTGAAGATGTAAAATCAGGATATTTACTGTATACTTGTTCCAGACACTTGAGGGTTAATAACAATTTTCGATCTGACCGGATATTTTGCCTCTGAATGCCATAATTTTCGTTTTCTTAGTTGATATTTTCAAATTATATTTTTGACCTATTTCATTGAGAATATGAACTGAGTCTTTGGAGGTCATTTCATTGTCCTGCACTATCCAAAAATCATCAGCAAATAACAATGCATTCAGGTGAACGTTCTTTTCAAGTTCTATTCCTAAACCTACTCTACGTTTCCATTTTTGGAAAATGTGGTCAAGATATATATTGAATAAAGTGGGTGATAAACTACACCCTTGTCTCACTCCTTGGTTGACAACCATTTCGTCCAGTCGTTTATCACCTGTGTTGATTATTATTTGTGTATCATGGTACAGTGATCTTATAGCATTTACGAGATGAAACGGATAACCTTTTTTAATCAAAATCTTCCACATGCTAAAATACATGATTTCACTTATTATAACATGATTCTTGAAAGTTAATCTTCAGTTTTTCAACAGTACATAATTGTGGTCTCGTTCCTCAAAGTTCTTTTTGTCATCAATTTTATTACTATAAAATGTTATGCTATTTTATCCTATTTTTTATAGGAATGCAGTACAATATCCTGCTGTTGCAAATGTTGAATGGAGCTCTGTGCGTTTGTGCGTTTCTTCTTCTTCTTCTTCTTCTTCTTCTTCTTCTTCTTCTTCTTCTTCGTCTTTTCTTGTTCTTCCTTATTGACATTCCATAACGAAATTAATAACACTTTAAATTGCAAGGTTAGGTCAAGAGGTTGAAATTGAAGTTCTCAACATTCAACTGACGTTGAATACATAATACTATATTCAATGTTGAATACAGTCATAACCCCTAGATGAATACATTCACATAGCAGAGAACACTTAGGCTATATTCGGATACAAGGAACGCTTGCATAACAAATTTATTCCTAATCTAGTTTAATAATGTTGAATTGCTCGAATAATAAACCTCCATCTCAATAATTTCGAGCTGAGCGTTTCCACACTGCATCGCTTAATCAAGTGTTTTGATTGTTGAACTCTAATTTGAAGACGCGTTGCCTCTTCGTCTGTCTTCCTCTCAACCCACCCCCTTATTCTCTCTCCCCTTTCCATGTCGTTCACTCTCTCTTTCCCACTCTCTCCCTATCTATCTTTCTCTTTCTCTCACACGCTCTTTCTTCATCTGTTCTCCTCTCCAACTTTGCTCCTGCAATTAGTACAATAACAATACCAACATAACAATTATATACAATGTCAATTCACCTAGCTATAATCAGATTCAATTAATTTGACGCTAAGCATTGGATAGATAGATAAATAGAGTGATATTATTTCGTCGCCATCGTACTCTACGGTCATCAGCAACGTCAAGAAATTGACTGATATCTCTCTAAATAATATCTCTCTACTTATGACCCTCCTCCCCCTCCTTCTTCTCCCGCACATGTTGTTCACATCATTCTTCGTCTACTGCTACTGGTATTCTTCTTTCTGATACTATCTTTATTATTGCTTTCCCACATTCTTTTTCTGTTGAATTATTTATTTGTTTCTCTCCACCACTACATTCTACTCCTCCTCCTCCTTCTACTTCTCCTGCTCCTCTTGTCCCCATCATTCTTTGTATTTCACTTCATGCTAACCTCCTTCTTCTTGGTATTCTTCTTAATCAACTCATCTCTTCATCACTCCTATTTCTCCTTCTCTCCTTCCTCTTTCTCTCCCTTCTCAGAATCATTTTTAAAGCCTAGTATTCCATCCAGTCAAGTTAATTTGCCAGGTTATACGCTTTACCGTAACGATAGATTGAATAAAGCATGTGGTGGTATAGCAGTATATGTAAAGGAAGGTATAAAAACTAAAATATTAACTAAATCTGCTCAAGAATATTCTGCTAGACCCGAATTTATGTTAATCGAATTATCTTTATCCAGTTCAGATAAATTACTAGTTGGAATATGCTATCGCCCCTAAAATAGGTCATTTCACAGATTTCAAAACGCATTACTTTCTTTCATGCCATTTTACAACCGTATCTTGGTTATGGGAGATATGAACACCGACCTTAACATGACAAATCGAAATTTCGACTATCACCAACTAACGACAATCTTCCATTGCCTCAATATGAATATTCTACCGCTCAACCCAACTCATCACACCAACGACTCTCACACGTTCATTGACCTACTCATAGTGGTGATCCAGATAGTTGTACAAACAGGACAAATCTCTGTTCCCGCCATTTCTGGACACGATTTGATCTACTGTGTGCTCTCTTATAGACCACCTAAACCAAAACAAAAATTTATAACATACAGGGACTTCAAACACTTTGACGAAGCTGCCTTCTTGACTGACGTAGCACAGACTCCGTGGCATCAAATTGAGGGTTTGTCCTCAGTTGATGAAATGGTTGCAACTTTTGAAAATTTTACTCTTGATCTATATGACAATCATGCACCTTATGTGACCAGACGAATAAATAGAAAACGACGGATACCATGGATGACTGACGAAATTCTTAAAATGATGGGACAAAGAGACAAAGCTTACAGTAAATTTAAAAGGACATTTGACGAAAATAGTTTAATTGAATATCGAAGTCTGAGAAATAAAGTAAAGCAGCAATTACGAAACTCAAAAATCAGGTACTTGAATTCATTCATGACAGAAAATAGACAAGATTCTCAATCATTGTGGCGTGGAATAAAAGAATTTGGCATTGGTAAACAAAAATCTGAAACTCACATTGACTTACCATTAGACAATATTAATGACTACTTTGTCTCACACTCGACTCAACGTGACGAAACGACCATTAGTAATCATATCAACTTTCTCAGCCATCAAGTAAGAAACTCAAACATACCATTAGCTGATCAATTTAATTTTCGTCCAATTTCAGAACAAGACACTTTTAAAGCAATTCAACACACTCGTAGTAATGCTACTGGCATAAAATTTCAATAAAATTTATCAAGAAAATGTTATTTGTAGTACTTCCAATCATTACATTAATCTTCAATAAATCTCTTGATGATGGTATTTTCCCTGAAAATTGGAAGCTTGCTCTGGTTCGTCCATTGAACAAAGTTGCCTCTCCCACAAAAGTTGAAGAACTTAGACCAATCAGTATCTTACCCGCCCTTTCTAAAGTACTTGAAAGACTTGTTCATGCACAAGTTATAAAATTCATTGAGCATACTAGTAAACTTCATAATTTTCAATCCGGATTTCGAAAATCTCACTCAACAGAGACAGCTCTATTGCGTGTTACTGATGACATAAGGTTCGCTATGGACCATAGAAAATGCACTATTTTAAGCCTATTTGATTTTTCTAAAGCATTTGACACTGTTGACCATAAAGTTCTCTTAAACAAATTAGCTATTCTCGGTTTTAATCATAGAGTATTAACATGGTTCAATTCTTATCTAACAGGTAGAAAACAATGTGTATCTCTTGGTGATAACAGATCAAATTGGATAAATGTTATTCATGGTGTCCCTCAGGGATCAATCCTAGGACCCCTACTGTTCACTCTGTATGCAAATGACCTCTCCTCTGTCATTAACTTTTCTAGCTTCCATACCTATGCAGATGACCTTCAAATCTATGCCAGCTGTTCAATCTCTAAAATCAATGAAACCGTAGACAAAATGAATGAAGATATAAAGTTAATAGTTGAATGGACTAGGAAAAATGGCCTCAAACTCAATCCTACCAAAACTCAGCCTATAATTATTGGATACTCACGCATAATTAACAACATTGACTTTAATTCAATCCACAAAATTACTGTAGATAGCAATGAAATACCTTACTGTAGCTCAGTCAAAAACCTTGGAATTATCATGAACAAAACTCTGGATTGGTCAGAGCAAGTTAATAGCACATGTAAAAAAGTTTTCTCAGCTATGCACTCATTAAAAAAATTGCATGACATTCTTCCTAGGAACATTAGATTATTGCTAGTTAGATCTCTGATCTTCCCTCACTTCATTTATTGCAATTCTGTTCTTAACGACATGCAAGTCACTCTAAACGATAAACTCCAGCGATGTCAAAATTACTGTCTTCGTTTTGTTTACTCTCTTCAACGTCATGAACGGATTACTCAAGCTCACATTGCTAGTTCAACTCTAAAACTACCAGAACAGAGACTTTTCAGAATAATAAAACTTGTTAGAGATATTTTGACTTATGGTAAACCGAATTATTTTTAAAGATGATTTCAAATTGGTTTCTGAAGGCAGAAGGTTGGACGTTTCACGTACTAGATCCGGAGAAAATACTTTAAGAATTCCCCAATCATCGAACCACCATTTACACTAAATCATTCTTAGTCAGTGCTTGTCGTGCTTGGAACATGCTCCCAATACTATTAGATCCCACGAGAGCCGAGCGGGCTTCATCCTAAAACTGAGAAAACACCTTTTGAGAAAATGACTGAGCCTGTCCAACCCTAGAGCAACTGCATGACAACTTCCACCCCCCTATTTATAGTTGTATATATTATTTTATTCATATTTAGATTTTTATGTTCTAGCTTACTAAAACAAACAGACGAGGTATTAGTTCCAATATTACATCTAGCTTAATGTACATTAATTTTAATTCAAATTATCATTATTCTTCATTCTATTCATCATCTTTCAATTACTTCATCATTAGCGTTCATTACTTTTGTTTATCATTCATAATTATCTTAATTTTTAGACTCTATTGATCTTACTTCTATTGATCTCGCATCGTATTTTTACTTCCATTTCATACTATAATTAAATATGAGGTAGGATTCCTTTTTTTTCTCATCTAAAGTATACAAATTATTGTTAATTAATTCCATCTTTAGTGTACATTACTCTTGTTTATCATTCATCTTATTTTATTCATATCACATAGTATATCTAACTTTCATTTCAGTTTTTAATTATAGCTATCTGAACAATTTTACGGTTGAGTGTTGATGGAAGGATGTCCTTGCATATCCTTCTCCAAGAATGGACATCTATATGTCCAAACTCCGCCATTTCTTGTAGATGCAAAACCATGTTGCTATTAGTTTTATTTTGAATAACGTTCATTTCAGCTTAAAATATATCATATACTAGAACTCAAGTAGACTTCAACAATCTAGAATTAAACTCACCCCTATATATTTTCATTTAAAATCTCCCTTATCTCATGTTTTGTTCAGTGAATCCGAAACTGTAATTACTATTTTTAAATGACGATCATTGTAATAATTATCATGACCTAGAATTTAAGCAACATACTTTGTAATCTACATGAATAAAGTGAATATTCTATTCTATTCTATTCTCTTCTTCTCCTTCTCATTCTCAATCATCCTCCCTCTCTTGCCTCATCCTAAACCTCAGAAGTACCATAAATCCCTCACAGAGCTGAGAAGTCACTACACTCCTCAGCTTGCACGAAATGCGCTCGCTTCTAATGCACAGCGTACTACTGCACACCCTGTAGGTCTATAAATAGCCTATATGTATACTATAACATAAGGTGTATGGTTGGTCCGTATATATTTCAGACTTAAGTATATAGCAATACAGCATCAACTTTCTATAAATATATCTTTGTACAAGGTTCATGCTAGTGTTAGTGTGCCATATATCTATGTTATTCAAGTCTCGGTACACATTATACCTGTATTTATAAGGAATGTGTGTTGGATATGATGCGTTATATATCTGTATTTATAAGGAATGTGTGTTGGGTATGGTGCGTTATATACCTGTATTTATAAGGAATGTGTGTTGGATATGGTGCGTTATATACCTGTATTTACAGAGAGTGGATGATATAAATTGCAGCATCATGAGAGTTGCGTCTAACCGCTGCGCTGATCTAGAATGCTTGCAAGGCACTTACTCACTCCGCAGCGCCAAGAAATCCGCTGGAGAATTCGCCAACAGTATTATGAGTCAAGTGGAGTCCTCACAAGAATATTATAAGGCTATACTACAGGGTATACTATATATACAGGTATAGTTTTATAAGATTGCTATGAGTTCATATAAGTCTTTATAGGAGTAGGGGTTGGAAATAGTTTATTAGAATTGGATAGCATTAAACGAAATAGATGATATACAAATTAATCTTTCACATTTATTCATTTATCAGACTGATGAATTGAGTTGCATGAAGACGTTCACATAGCCGATGCTACATTAAATTTTTCTAGTTTGTCACAAATTGTATAACAACGTATACCAGAATATAATATAGATCAGAATTGGGAATAGATAGCGGACATCATAGATCATAGATTGATTATAATAATAATCCTATTATATTAAGCGAGCAATTTCTGTATGTTTATATGTATGTTTATATGTATGTTTATATGTTTGTATGTCCAATGGATCTCGAAAACGGCTCTAACGATTTTGACGAAATTTGAAATATAGGAGGTTTGTGATACAAAAATTAGTTTGCGCCGGGTCTCATCCCTGGGATAACTCGCTGAAGGACCTTAAAAAGGAAAACCGATCCTTTAGGAATCAGCTGACAGCAGAAACAAATTTCCGTCGGCTGTAAATGATAAGAAAGAGTGAGAGCGGTGATTGTGGGAGTGAGACAAGATTATTTCAGCTGCTGAGACAATGCATTTCAATCACATGATCACTCGTGAAATACACAACTACACTAATATTTTTTGTAAAACCAGCGGTTCCATTACTGGAATTGGGAAAAATATCGAAACACATAAGCTGCTCCTATTCCCCTTTTTATTTCTGATTTTTAATTATCTATAGAAAATTAAAAGGAATTTGAAATTTTGAAAATATTCCATATTGTACTGTATTGTCATTTTTAAATTTGAGGCATGAAGTTAGCCATGTGATCTGTTTTTATTTATTTGAGAAAAATCGTCAAGAGTTCATCAAAACAGCTGACCTAAAAAAAGTTATCAACCCATATTATTATTTCTATGAAGCAAAATTTTACCACAAGTGCGATTTTTCAAATAATATTTCTGATTTTAATTTATCTATAGAAAATTAAAAGGAATTGAAAATTTCCATATATTATTGTTATTTTTAAATTTGAGGCATGAAGTTAGCCATGTGATCTGTTTTTATTTATTTGTGAAAAATCGTCAAGAGTTCATCAAAACAGCTGAGCTAAAAATAGTTATCAACCCATAGTTATTATTTTTATTAATTTTACCACAAGTGCGATTTTTCAAATGATATGCATTCAAACTCGATTATTCATAATATTTCGAAAGCTAAGATTAATTTTTTTATAGTGCAATGATGATTCAGTGCATAAGACTGATGGCTGTACTTGAAAAATTGTTTAATTTCATTTATTTTTCCCTTTATTTTCATTCCTGAGCCTTTGTAGGCCCTACCCGGTTGTAAGAGCACTCGGTACTGATAATAATAATTTAAACACTGATTACCACATTATTTGAACAGTTCAAACAGAATTTGATTAGCTGTATAGAAGAATAGTATTCGATTGTGAAGTATAACATAAAATTTAATGTGGGAGGGAGGAAGAAGTCGTGTTTGATAGAATGGAGAGGAGAATGAGGTGATTAGAAGTAGAAGAAGGAGGAGGTGTAGGAGAAGGAAAGGAGGAGGAGAAGGAGGAGGAGGAGGAGGAGAAGGAAAAAGCGAGGAGAAGAAGAAGATGAGAGGATAGGAAAAGAAAGAGAAAAAAAGAATAGAATAAGAAGAAGAAAAGGAGAAGAATAAGAGGAAAGAGGAGGAGGAGAATAGAAGAAGGGCTAAGAAGAAGAGGAAGAAGGAGAATAAGAAGAAGAAAAGAAGAAGGAGAAGAAGACGAAGGAGCAAGAAGGAGAAGAAGAAGAAGAAGAAGAAGAAGAAAAAAGAAGAAGAAGAAAGAAGAAGAAGAAGAAGAATAAGAAGGAGCAAGAAAGAAGAAGAAGAAGAAGAAGAAGAAGAAGAAGAAGAAGAAGAAGAAGAAGAGAATAAGTAGAAGAAGAAGAAGAAGAAGAAGAAGAAGAAGAAGATAAAAGGAAGAAGAAGAAGGAGCAAGAAGAAGAAGAAGAGGACGAAGAAGAAGAAGAAGAAGAAGCAGAAGAAGAAGAAGAAGAAGAAGAAAGAAGAAGAAGAGAAGGAAAGAAAAGAAGATAAAGAAGGAAGAAGAAGAAGAACGAAAAGAAGAAGAAGAAGAAGAAGAAGAAGAAAAAGAAGATGAAGAAGAAGCAAGAGAAAAGGAAAAAGAAGACGAAGACGATGATGATGAGGAGGTGGAAATGATAGCTGGGCAGGGCTGGGCTGTGTGGACGTGCCTAGCATTGAGCATTGAGCAGCTGCCTTCCAGGAGTTGACATCGTTACATTATGATGACGTCATGAATTTCAATCTTGCCAACACAGCCTACTGCCTACTGCACAATAATTCTGCTGCTGACTGCGCTCAATCTTATTATTTTCTCTGTTTGTAGGCCACCGTGTTGTGAATGCATCACTCGTTGGAAAAAGGGTCATATATCTATCTACAATTCGACTGTGAATCTCTTGATCTATTTCAAAGTGCTATGGAAAGCAGATAAATATCTGACAGATGACACCCACGTTTTTCCTGTGAATTTGTCACAAACAGAAAGTATGAATACCTTTGAAAGGACGCACTTCAATTTTGAGGAAGAAAAATTTTGCATTGGGAATATTTCTTCCTCAAAATAATAATAATGAACAGCATAAGCTCTACTGTACTGCCCAATGTTGAGCTCTGTGTCCCTGAAGGCTGAAGTGGAGACACGAAGATAGCACACTTATGCACTGCAAAAACCGGTTTTCGAAGACGTATCACATTCCTCCCAGGGACATGGAGCTCAGCATCGCGCAGTACTATTTATGAACTCATTCTACATCACCTAAATTGTGTCAGTGTGTTACCAGTAGCTATTTTCATCTGTAGTGTCTGTATATGTTAAGGCTTCTGTTAAAAGGCTTCGTTTTTTTTCAAAGGATGAACGTGTGTTTATTATTGAACGTAGAGATTATTATTATACGTGAGAGTTATTAAGTGATATTTTTTATCTTGAAAACAAGACAAATACAAGTTCCAGTACGGATCTCTCAATTCTGAATTATCTTGTCTTTTACTGTAACTAATCCCCTCCACTCGATTTATATGCGTAATAACTTTGAGTAATAGAAAAACGAAAATAGTTTGGAAAAATCTTAGTCGAACATGAACTGACACTACATGATACAAATGGATACTGAGAAAACAGTGGCACATTTAAGCGGTGCTAATATTTATATTGTTAGGAAAAAGTATCCCCTAAGCAGTAAAATTTACTATATTCAATATAATTTCTCAAACTCTGAAGAGCGTAATTTTTTAAGCATCTGTTAGTATAGATGAAGTATATAGAGAGTCTGTATTTTATAAAGTATAGAGAAGTATGATATTATAATGGAGAGAATCTCTCTGATCACGAACTGCAATAAGTTATCACAATCTTCATCATTTCGCATAATAGAGCTTAGTCATTGTTATTTTGAGCTTTTAATAACAAATAACATCAACAACATCTTCTAGAAACCACATTTTTAAATATAATAATGATTTAATAATGATTTAAATCTTACTGTCAAATTCCTTAGAAATAAGTTCATCACCCAATTCTGATCACCCAACCGATCAAGACCTAATGTTTACGATTTGGAACAATCATTGTTGAGTTTTCTCACCATCAAATTACAGATAAGACGTTGAAGAACAACAATGTATGATATCCAGTAGCTGTGATCTAATAAATGGATGTTTTTCCACAACAATACCACCTGGCATTATTGAATTCAGCCCCCTACAAGCAATTGTGCGTCATTCGGTGTCTCATCTCTCTCCTCCTCCTTTCCTCCCAGTCTATCCTTATTCTTCTTCTTTTCTTCTTCTCCTCGTTCTTCCTCTTCATCTTCTTCTTCTTCTTCTTCCTCTTCTTCTTCTTCTTCTTCTTCCTCCTCTTCTTCTTCCTCTACTTTTTCCTTCTTCTTCTTCCTATTTGTCTTTTCCCTGTTCTTCTTCTTACTCTTCTCCCTCTTCATTCTCTTCTTCCTCTTCTTCATCTTCTCCCTCTTTTTCTTCTTCTTCGTCTATCTCTCCCTTTTCCTCTTCCTCTTTCTCTTACTCTTCTCCCTCTTATTCCTCTTCTACTTCTACTACTTCCTCTTTTTCTTCTTCTCCTACATCGTTATAATTTTCTTCCTCTTCTTCTTTCCATTGGCTACTTTGGTCCATTGTTGTCGGTCTGATTGATCTCTGCCCCCCCCTCCACAACCTCCTTCCCTTTCAATTCGTTTTCTTCTTTTCTCTCGCCGCAACTTTCTCCATCGTCCACTTTCTTCGCTTTCTTCTCCTGAACTCGTCAAAACTCTCATTTGAAGGCCTCCCGCGGGAGTTGGTGTGTCCTAGGTTGGTTTGGCATGGATTGTTTGAATGAGTTTTCGTTTTCGCCCTGGCGTGTATGAGACATCAGCAAAACTTTCGCTGATGATGTTTTAGAAGTGATAAAGGATGTGGGAGAGAGAAAGAAAACTGAAAGAGGGCGAGAAGAGAAGGAGGGTGATTAAATGAGAGAAAGAGAGTGAAGGGTGAAAGAGAATAATGGAAGTTTGGGGTTCGAAAATGGAATGAAACTTCATGAATAGAAAGTTATAAATAGGTGGTTTATTATTATTCCAGCTCGATTTTGCCAACTCAGTTGTTCCACAAATTTCTCACATTGTGTGTGGTTTACTTAATTCGTATTCTATAATTATTTTCATCTACGACTATGTTATAACGCAATTATTACAGTTTCACAATTGAAATCGAAACAGTGGCTTTTTTCGAAATGGAATTTGAAACTTGTATCGTAATGTAAACTTTTCAAAGCAGTTACTACATTATAACACTTTCTGTGTAGAAGTGGAAAGTACAAATTAGTATAGGATTAGATTGGATTACAATATATTAGTTCAGAACTAGAATAGATTAGATTAGATAGATTAGAACTAGAGAGTATCGCTTCTCTATGCTGTTACTAGTCCAATCAGATCCAGCATCCAGTTTAGAAAACTGGACTGGAATGGCAGCTTATCTGATAAAACAGTTGCTAATATGTGTATTTATTTGTCCTAATCCCAACCTCAACATTCAAACCTGGTCGTTTGAATAAAAAATAGTTTAGTTTGATAATATTGATATTATTGTCTTTGTTGGTCGTTGATAAAATGGTGTATGCAATCGCAATGGTTGTATGATGAGAGCTTTTTTAAACCATGATTGAGATATTAGGTTAAAATACGAGCGGAACAAGTTTTTTCAAGTATCTCACAAAATACTTGCTTCGTTCGTATTTCAACCTAGTATCTCACTCATAGTTTAAAGGCTATGCCCTCATAATACAACAATTGCATCCACTACTATTATCTAATCATGAGTTCAACATAGTCGTTACCGTAACATGATGTGAATAACTTCAGCCTTTCACATGCTGCTCCTACACTTCATTTCAGGCTACTCTGAAGTCATAACAGAATGCTCTAAGGCCAAGGGAAGCGGCAGATGTCCGACAACTGGCAGAGGCGAGTCTAAGGCTAGGCGTACACTGGTTAGTCAAGACAAGACAAGTCGAGATTAGTCACGTTTAGTCACAGTAATTCACATAGTTAGCTTATGGCTGTTACACACCGATGCAATGACTAATTCACCAATTGGTGTTTGCTTCATAAGGACTATGTAAAGTACTGTGACTTAATGTGACTAATCTCGTCTTGTCTTGTCTTGACAAACCGGTGTACGCCTAGCCTAATCGGTGTGATTAGATTAGAGACAGCGCCTACTTTTTCTGTTGTATCGGTGACCAGCTCCTCTAAATAAAAGAATTTATGAGCTTCAAAATCGCTTCCCGGTGGTTCAGTACCCTCCTAAAGCTGTAGGTCCATTCATCTCTAATCATCATCCTTCCCATTGCCACGCACAAGCCTAGAGCTTATGTGGGCATCATCCCTAGGAAAAAAATCTAACAGAGAACTCGTTCTACAGCAGGATTCTTTTAATTTGTCAGAAAACAGCTGATTTAACGTTAGTAAACAAGCGTACATCAATCAGCTGTTTCTGACAATTTAAAAGAATCCTGCTATACTCTTCCGATCACTTTTTGCTCTTTTTACTCGTGAATTACTCCATTCACTCACTCACTGGCCAGCAGATGTTCCATGGGGTAATTAGATAAATCATTCGGACTATTCAGGCGGAATAAATGTATTGTGAAAGACAGAATTGCAATCCAAGATGAGAATTGGTGGCTATATATACGTCTATATTGACTATATATCTGTATACATTGTCTGCTTTTCCAGAAGTATGGTAAGAACTGTGGCAGTATTGTATGAGGCTTTCTTGTAGCTCCAGTTCGCTTTGAAGAATTTACTATGCTTTCTGTCTGTCTCCGACCTTTTCTCTTCTTTCCCCTATTCTAATTCTTTTTACTCCTTCAACTTCTCTCATCTATTACCCTCTTTCTCCTTCTCGTACTCTTCCTTCTTCTCCTTCTCATTATACTTCTCCTCCTTCGCAGCTATTCCTCCTAATTTCTCTCCTCCTCCTACCCCTCAACCTCCTCCTCCTCCTCCTCCTCCTCCTCCTCCTCCCCCTCCTCCTCCTCCCCTCCTCATCCTCCTTCTCCTTCTCTTCCTCGTCCTCCTACTCCTCCTCCTCATCCTCCTCCTCCTCTTTCTCCTCCACTTATCCTCCTCTTTCTCCTCCTCCTCCTCCTCCTTACCCCCCTCCAGCTTTTTCTCCTTCCCTTTGCCCTCCTTCTTCACCAAACAACTTCCTTCTCTGCATTTTCTCAATCACTATTCTTCCTTCCAATGCTATTCACCCAATGCTATTCACATTCAAGTACTGTTGTGAAATAGAACTGAATTAGAAATAGATATAAAATAGAAATAGAAATGGGGGAGAATGTTGTGAAATTGAATAGATTTGAAGAAAAGACTTCAAAAAATTTCAAAGAACTTGAAAAATATACAAAATTACTATACCATCCTACAGTATAACTAAGAAATATACAAAATAATTAAAAATTTTAGAGAACTTGAAAAATATAACACAGATTGTTGTAAAATTCCTTGTGTTAAGTACAGCAATATCCGTATACGCTTCAAGAAGTTACCAACGCAATCTATTGACAAACTAGAAAACCATCCGGTGCCATTCCAGTTTGCGTTGCTTGCTTGTGATTGGCTGAAGGCGTGGCCTAGTGGGCGACCAATCGTAAGGCGAGATGAGTTTGGAGGGGATCTGTCTTTAATGGCCGGAATTCTGACGGCTGGTTTTATACTTTTTGTAATGATTGAATTGCTGTAGAGTCTACATTGTGAACGTTTATTATTTAAAGCATTTTTCTCTTTCAATCTGTTAATAATTAATATAATATAAATAAGATAATTAATAATAAATTATTGTAACAGTTTGTAATTGATTGTAAAAACATTTTATTATCTTTTTTTCCTTCTCTTCCCTCTTCCACTTTAATTTTCCTTTTTGTCCTCATTCTTATGTTCTCCGATAGACAGAGTTTTAGTGTCGAATGTTTGTAGGAAGTATTGTTCTGTATATCCTTCTGCAAGGGTGGACATTCATATATGTTCAAACTCCGCCGTTTCATGTAGACACACTATAGTAGAATCAAATCATTGTTAGTACATTGAATTTAAATTGTCATATCTATATAATTAAATATAATTTAATTAATATAATTAAATAGATTGTTATAGTTCAATCAAGCGGATACTGTAACGCCTACCATTTTCAACCATCATAGAATTTTAGCCAATCAATTTTGTAACCTACATGAATGAAGTGATTAATCCAATCCGCCATCATAATTATCACTATCATATCTCATTTGATAATCATCTCATTGAATTATCATAAAGAAAATCGGTTTCAAATTGACAGAATAATTACTTGTATTCAAGTACTTCCATTATTATAATCAAGTTAGGCCTACTTAAATTTTGATATACTGTATTTTGTGATCTAGCACAGGCCTATGTGAAGAAACATATTGTTATCCGCATGAATTGAGTCATTTAATCTGAACTACTAGTATAGTACTTGTAAATACTACTATCATTAGTAGAATCATTAGTTGTCTACTAATGATTTTTTTTTTTAGTTTCAATCATTAGTAGTCTACTAATGATTGTTTTTTTAGTTTCTTCCACACTACACTTCCCATTCGTCATTTTTCTTTTTCGTTTTTTTTTGTACATTGGAACACATATAAGTTAATCAGAATAATCTAATTTTAAGCTTGGCATTAGATTGATAGGTAGAGAGATACTATTTCTTTGTCATCGGACTCTACAGTCATCAGCAACATCAAGAAATAATCTATCTATCTTATGCCAGGCGTCAAATTAAATGAATATGATTATACATGATGATAACGTGAGTGTGGTTCCTTCATGGAATTGTTTTAAAAATTTATTTTGACCCATGTAACCAGAAATCATCATTTTCCTTATATAGTATTACCTGGAAATCACTCTATCATTAATACATCTTGACTACCCAGAATAGTCTTCAATTTCCGACTTCAACTTATTTTCTCTTCTTGCAATTCTAGCCTCCTTTTATCTTTTGTTTATCCTCTACTGAAATCCTCTTCCTAATAACGTGAGTCTTGTTAATTCATGGAATTGTTTTAAAAATGTATTTCCTGCTCCATATTACCCAGAAATCTCTCTACTATTTTATAGGCTACGTCTCGGCTTCCTAGAATTCTCTTTTTTCTCCGACCTTCTATTTATTTTCCTTCTGGCAACTCTAATCTTCTCTCATCTTTTGTTCATTCAATCCTCAAATCCTCACCCTATCTTCGTTCTTCGCATTCACATTCTCTTCCCGTTTTCCTCCTACTTATCTTCTCAAGCTTATCCTCTCCTCTTCCTTTTCTTCACCATCTTCTTCTCCTCTCCGTCTCACCCTCTCTCCCATCTCTCCAATGTCTGTCGATTCTCACCACATTAAAAAGTATATTTTCGATAAACGAACAAATGGATGAATCTTCTCACCAGAAGGAAATCTTTGTAGTGAACTAGTGTACTATATCATTTCACAATAAAGACATTATCAAGTTTTCTAACTCCGTTATTCCATAAATAGCATTATAATCAACTTCTAAAGTTGAATTTTTCAAAGTTGAATAGTTGTAGCTTCGGTATCGGAATACATTGAATTTCGTTTATAAAATTAATTTTATAGAAAAGTGGACCGTGTAATGTTAGTTTGGAATACAATTATTATTAATTTATCATTTATTGAAAATCGTTTTCATATATATAAGTCAAAATTTGGCAAAAATAGGATAAGTCGAATTTTTAATGTAAGTAGTGCATTAATTACAACCTGGAACTAACAGAATAAGTAAATTTGTTTCTATGCCCAGTTTTAATTTAAAGTGAATGGGTTCTTGAAGAATAAGTCTCTTCGAATAGATGACACAAGAAAGATAAGTCCAGTAAGTTATACTATCAGAGCCATTGAAGAATAAGTCTATCTTAACACTTTCGGGTATCAGAAAGTGACTTATTCTATTTTGACCAACAGCCGAGAAATCTTGAAATCTTTGAATGCATTTTCCCAAAAAACACAATTTTTGGCCTTATACTCTTTTTCTTGCTTACCCTTGATACTATTCTGATGATTTTCGCTTGTATTGTATATATATGAACTGAATTTCATTGGATTTCATTGAAGATTCATAGAATAATCATTCACATAGTAAATTGAGTTTATCATGATTCATTCTAGAACATTTTGTGGAATTTCTTCTATCTAATCTCATTCTCCTTGTTTTTATCTCCTTCTTTTCCTCCCACTACTTCTATACTCCTCCTCCTCCTCCTTCATCTTTTTCTATTCCACCTTTTAAACAACTTCCCCCCCATATCTTTCACTTCTCTAGTGCTCCTCACAACTCTTCAATCTCCTTTTAAACCCATTCAAACCGAACTGATAGTGAATCATCTGGTCAATCGGTCTTTGAAACGATTGAGTGGCGTAGCTATCGGCTTTTTTGGCTTTCACTCTATATTTCGCGCTTACTCTCCTGCTCCTCACTCTTCTCCTTTTTCTTTTTCTTCTTTCAATCCTTCTTTACCCCCCTCCCTTCTGACCCCTCACCCTTGACTACCTTTGAAGCTTCCTTTTTCCTATTGGTAGCAGCAGTTCTTTTTTCACAGAGCAGCCGGTTGAGTTTGCAGAGGGCAATTAAAGAGGCACTTGAAATGTGAAAGGCCCCCGTCTCGCTATGAATTCGGGAGCTTGGTGAGCTATCGATATCGACAACGATTCTTCACTGTTGCTGCCTATCGAGTATCGAACTTATCGATTTTCGATTACGCCCATCGTATCATCTAAGAATAGTATTTATCCCAAGAGATATTACTCACCACACTCGACATTGAATCTAATATGATTCGGATTACAAACATGTGTTTTCAATATTGAAGTTGCTCAGACAATACGGTTGCAGGATTGTCTGAAAGTCATAATTTGAAATTCATGCTTGTTGTTCCAGTCACTGAGTATCTGAGATTTGAGTATCCAAGTGTGAGTAGTGCCCAACTCTTTATACAAGAGCTAGAATAACTCGTAGCTTGTTTATTATTGTTTATCTTCTGCTGATTCAAAGAACTAGATATTTAAACAACTGAACAAACTCGTCTTGTTGACTAACTTTGAATCTTAGCATATGTGAACTTCCAATAATGTAATAAGACATGAGTATCTCACTATCATTGCAGTATGTATTGCGAAAAACGTAACAATTCTGAAATCCACGCTATCACAGTCACGTATTTTGTCATAACAGTATCATCTCAGCTTGAATTTTTCTGTGCTCATATTGTGTTATGATTAAATTTTAAAGTTGATGTGAAGGATGACAACACAAGTGCATCGTCAATAATATTCTCTATGGAGTTCTGTGAGTCACAATTCGTAGATTTCGTTCATGGATTCGGATTTTGTTGATTTTTGTAAATAGAAATTCTAATTTTCCTCACTTGATAACCAAAGTAAAAAGTTGAACTATTCCATTACTCTGATTTCACTAGCACGACAGTGTACCATTTCCCTTCATTCCCACCCCGCCCCAAAATCAGCCAAGGCCTTATTGATCTGAGAAGGTTAGTAATCGGTCTGTCGTCACCTTCTTCTTATTCTTCCTCTTCTTCTTCTGTCCTTATTCTCTGCTATTCTCTAGCAGAGATAGAAGCAAAACTAAACTAACTGGAGCTCTCTTAGTTGACAGACGCCAGGAAATTGCCCTAATACACAAGTCTTGTTCTTCTTATTCTTCTTCGTCCTACAGAAAACACACAGCCTCCAGCACCGATTATACCTTTTTTCTTCTTTTTCTTCTTCTTCTTCTTCTTCTTCTTCGTCTCTTTTTCTCTTATAAATCTTGCTTCTCCCTCTACAATCTTCAGCACTTTTCATTGTTGTTGGGTACGCGAGCTAATTTGATATAGGGAGAAAATTTGAAATTTTCTTGTTCAGGTAGATTAAGCCTGGATTTCATAAAGTAGGCTACTAGGGAAACTCTGCTGTTACAAAGCATTTATATTAATTGGAAATACAGGGGGAAAAACAGTGACGAAAAAAAGACATTAACGATAAAATGAGAAAGAAGTGAACAAAAATGATTGTCTCAAAAAAGTCCAGAGATAATTAGTATCTAAAAGTTCATCGTTTCCATGATTTAAATTGCAGGTCTATAAAAGTAGAGATCTTCAAAAACTTGGAAAGTAAAAGTAAACACCTTCCTATCTTTCATTAAAGCTTAGGCTAGGCGTACACCAGTTAGTCAAGACAAGACAAGACGAGATTAGTCACAGTACTTTACATAGTTGCTTATGAAGCAGCACACACCGATTAGTCATTGCATCGGTGTGTGCTGCTTCATAAGCAACTATGTGAATTACTGTGACTAAACGTGACTAATGTCGTCTTGTCTTGTCTTGACTAACCGGTGTACGCCTAGCCTGAGATGTTACAGAACAATTGAAAATTATTCAATTATTTGTTAATAAAAAAATTACAAATATATTGACGAAGGAGAAGAAGAAAAAAAGGAGAAGAAGAAGAAGAAGAAGAAGAAGAAGAAGAAGAAGAAGAAGAAGAAGAAGAAGAAGAAGAAGAAGAAGAAGAAGAAGAAGAAGAAGAAGAAGAAGAAGAAGAAGAAGAAGAAGAAGAAGAAGAAGAAGAAGAAGAAGAAGAAGAAGAACGAGGAGGAGTGAAAAATAATAAGAAGATGAAGGAGAAAAGACGGCTGACGATCTTAAATCAAGCCGTAAATGTGTGTTCTTTCAATTTATTGTACTGTACAAAACAAAAATGGAGATTGAAGCATTTTTCTATTCTATTATATTCTATTCTAAGAAGAAAAGAAGAAAATCCTCAATAAAAACATCAACTATGACTACAGAATGATGGAAGTTGAATAGAAAAATTATTGGCTATACAAGAAGAATGATAAAAAGAAAGAAAAGTGGGAAGCGAACTGAGTGTGTATTTTTGTACTACTTACTAGCAGCAGCTTATCTTCTATCTCCTGGGTGTATCTTGAGTGGCATAGCCACCAGCTTGTTAGCATGCATGAACAGTAAGCACTGAGTGGTTCTTTTCAAATCTATTCAGATTTTTGTTCTTAGTACCATCTAAAGTACATTTTTTTCCATGTTTTCTCAGCGATAAGTTCACCCGAATGGTATTCCAAGTTATCGCTTGCGCTCACTTCTTATGTCTGACAATAATAATCTGTTTTCACTTACCTTTCTCCGTGAAAAAGTTTTGCTCCAATTCTATGAGTTATTCATCGTTTTGAAAAAGTCTGTCAAGAGGAATATGTACCATTATTTTATATATATAGAGTGAGAGAGTAGAGTTACGAGTGATACGTGAGAAAAAGGATAACGGTGGAAAAACGGTGAAGGAGAAGGAGGAGGATAAGAGGAAGAAGAGGAACAAGGAAAACAAAGAAGAAAGAGAAGAAAGGGAAAAAGAAGACAGAGTTGGAGATATTAAAGAAGAAGTAAAAGGAAATTTACAGGGAAAAGAAGACGTGAAGAAGATGTAGCAGGGAGAGAAGAGGAAAAAATAAAAATTGGGAAATAGGCAAATGAGTAAAGAAGAAGAAGAAGATGGAGAAGAGGAGAAGATGACAATAAGGGGAGAAAAGGGAAAGAAGATATAGGAGGAGGAAAAGAAAACTTAAGGAGAGAGAAACGATAAAGAGAGAAAACTAGAAGAAGAGAAAACTGGAAGTAGAAGAGGCAGAAGAAGAAGGAGAAGAAGAAGTAGAAGAAGAAGAAAAAGAAGAAGAAGAAGAAGAAGAAGAAGAAGAAGAAGAGAAGAAGAAGAAGAAGAAAAAGAAGGATGAGTGGGAGAAAGTAGAAGAAACAAGAAGGAGGAAAAGGAAACGTAAGGAAGAAGGATGGGTAGAAAAAAAGGAGAAGAAAGGAAACAAGATGGAAAAGAATAAGAAGGAGGAGAAAAAGAAGAAGAACAAGAAGAATAGAGAGAAGAAAAGAACAAGAAGTGGCAGGAGTAGGAGAAAAACAGGATGAAGAAGAAGGTGAAGAAAGAAAGAAAAAACTAATGGTTAAGAAGGGGGAGAAGAAGCAGGGGGAATAGGAGGAATACAAGAAATTGAAAAAAGAAAGCGAAGATGAAGGAGGAGAAGAATAGAAAAAAGGATGGTGAAGAAGAGTGAAAACGCACCTGTAAAGCTCATGACAGAAAAAATAATGTTTTCAAAGTGGGAATTACGCTGTGAGTGCCAGTGATAAGATTATTATTTGAATAAAAATTTCGAGAGAAGAGCTTCGAGTAGAAAAGTTTGAGTAGGCGTGTAAATAATTCAAGTAGCCTACTTTGAAAGCAGTGCTAGAGAAGTGTCAACTTGAGATTGAGACTGTCTTGAAGAGAGCATTTTTCTTCAGATTACAGTTCACCAGCATGAAATTATATCGTTCTTATAAATATTTATTTACTCCTGTTAAAATACCCTGACGAGCGGTGACATGGTATAGTAGGATCATTTTAACTTGTCAGAAAACAGCTGATTTAACGTCGGTAAACGAGCGTACATCAATCAGCTGTTTTCTGACAATTTAAAATGATCCTGCTATACATCGTTCACTCTACTCACTTCTTCTAAAACACACATGCAGTGTTACAAGAACAAGATCATATAGCTAATCCCTAAATATTTAGTTTCAAAACTATTTGAAATCATATTCTTGAATTATTATTCATGATTATTTTGATAGAATTCCTGAACATGAGAAGACCAGACACTTCCTCTTATCTCGATATATTCCAATAATGTTCTTTCAGTTCAATAAATATGAGGTTGTAATAATCTATTATTTCTTGACTTTTTATTCTATGTGAATGTCTAACATATAGGCCTAGTGATGATCCAAGACCAAACTGACAGTTTATAGAGGAATATTATATTTAGTGATATTACTATATAATGTACTGATGTTTTTAATAATAGAAATTCTGGAATTTACTGTTGCAAAGGTTTAAAGCTTTATTTTGTAATAGGCTATTCAATGTCATAATTATTTGAATATACTGTACAATTATATTGAATCACAATATGATATAAATTCTTTCCATTGAATTTGTGTTTCATTTGTGTATTGTACTTGTACATATTGCATTGGAAGAATAAATTTCATTTCATTTAAATTACATGCTAATTCAATTATAATAGATTCAGTCATAAAATAAAACACTGAGAGATATTATCAATTTCACTATTTTATTATTAAGAGTTATATCAAGCAAAAATATCATGTGAATTTATCATTCAGAACGTACAATTATGTTATTATTTCAACTTTATAGCCGGTTTGAATAATACAATGCAATTTTAGGTGTCAGTAATTTCTCCAATTTGTAGTATAAATTATGCACTTAGATGGTACTGTACTATTTTTAATAGAACACTCAAGAAAATCATGCAATAGAACACGTTGAAAATGTACAGTAGGGAGCTAGAATATGTGAACAGAATATTTAAACAATAGCAAGTACGGTAATTGAGTAATGTCAATTCTTATTTATTGAAAAAAATGTATAAAGGCCACTAAGCTTATAGTAGGCTAATAGAGTCATGTAAATGTATGGTGGGGAACCAGAATAATATGTAAACAATAGCAAGCAAGTAAGGTTGGAGACTAGGAGTACTGTCGTAATAATGTAGAGAAGGGATCTGGAGCGAGCGATCTACTCTTGGGGGAACGGTTTGCATTGAGTGGGAGACGGAAGGCGCAACGACCTTGAGCAAGGTCGGGCGAATCAGCTGTGCTCTATGTTGTCAGTAGGTCAAGGTCGGCGTAGCGGGGCCTTCAAGGGTGAAAGCGGAGAGCTGCTCTGTTGATTGTTTCACGAATTCGCCACTTGGAGCGCTGTCTGAAGCGCATACACTGCTGGATCGGATCACGTGCTTTCTCATTTCAGCTCACCTGATTGTTACTTCAGCGGTCACGGGTTCGATTCCTGATGTGGGGGTTGAAATTTTGAGGCTTCTTAATTGATAATAACATTATCTTAGCAGTTTATTGTATGCAAAATTATGTATTTCTGTAGGAAAAAAACAGAATCTGAATTTTATAATAATTTGTAAAAAAACAGAATCTCAACTATCTAATAATTGTTTTTAACTCTAATTATTTATTATGCTCAGAATTGATATAATTCAATTGAAAATAATAATTATCTCATAAACTGTGTTATTATATTGCATAATGTATTGTTACTTTATCAGCAGGTCAAGAGTTTTATATTTCACCTGAGGCAATTATTGGGTCGAGTTAAATTCCATACATGTTCTGTACTCAGTCTTGGAGGCCAATTACTAGCAATATTATACAGCTATCCTTGTCTAGAAATTTGTATAGAAATACGTGTTTAACTAAATACATCAGCGCACAAGCTTAGCTTTGCAGATTTAGGGGTATTTTTATGAGTGATTATAAATACAATATAAGTAAATAAATGAATTTTATCTCCTTCAAAAATAAAATAATCAAAAAATACATACGTCAGCTACAAAAATTAAAGAAACTACAGAGATATGAAGCAAAAAAAAAATAATGATGAACAGAGATTAACCCACTCAACTTATAATTTAAATAATTATTTATTGAATTTGAATAAAATGAATTATTGTAATAATAATTACTATTATTATATGTTCATAATTTATTAAATTGTTATTGCATGAAAATTTATTGTATTGTTGTGAATAAAATGATTGATTGATTGTATAAGGAATACAGTTATAATGAATCGATATTTTCTATATTTTATTATCATTATAACTTCATAAATATAAGTTGTTGTTATTATTATAAAACATTCTCCATATTACAGAGAATTCTCTGTATTGTTAACTTATCAAACCCTTTCAAATTCTCGCCCCTTCTCACCCCAGTTTCTCATTAAGACTTGACTGATCTCATCTTTCTTCTGTAATAACTATTCGTATCCAACAACCCTATCACTGCCACATAAAAACTGCCCCCAATCTCCCGCACAAATCCCTGCCCAAAAGACAATCACAACACTCGCCGCCCATGCATGTCGTAAAGCTCATAACTTCAGAATCGTCCCGTATTATTCAACAAGTTCGTTCGGATACACTGGATCGTGTTGACAAGCTAGGGCAAAATGATAAATTTCAAACTTGCGCTTTGTGTGTGCGTGCGTGTGTGAATTTGATCCCGCAAAGCGGCTTACGCTCGCTGCAATGAACTACCACGGGTGTCGGTCATTCGCGCCCCCTCCCAGAATGCACCCCTCAACCCCCCCAGGAGCGCGGATTCATCATCAAAATTCAAATGAATTGCAAGTGGAAGCTAGCGACAAGCCGTTCTGAATTTCAACAGCTGCTTATACAGCACACCAAGCCGCATATCAAGTATTGTTCTGGTTTAGCCATCACGACTACCCCTAACCCCTCCCACCTCTTTTCCACCCCCAAATCCACCCTTTCAACTACCTTCCGTCTCTCTTCCACCCTATCGTCACATTTCACTTATCAATCCCACTTTTTTACCTCCGAATCCATATCTTTTTTTACCTCTGATCTCACTCTTTCTGTTTACTGTATTCTTTGTGTCATTGTTCATGTTCTGATGTGATAAAAACATTCTTATTTTTATACTAGTAGCTGGAACAAACAGAAAGTGTCATTTGAAACTCGTAAAATTCACCTTAGCTCCCTTGTAACCCATCATTTGTCCTGCCAAGTATTATACTGATGTTCAATTATTTTCTAAACAAAATATCAATTTTACAATAATATATTATTATCCATTTTATTGTTACTTTTATAGATTTTCCTTTATTTTTGTTCTGTTGCCCAAGTTTCAAAGGTGGTTTTCCAAGTCGATAATACTACCATATATTATGCGGTCAAGCTCGACAAGTGCTTTGTACTTTTAGAAATGTGTAATATCTGACACTCTCGAATAACCTGGACACTTGGAGTCGAACGTTTTCTACATCCAGGTTATGAATTTGTGGGGATTTAATTCACCCAAGTTTATTAAATAAGTAACCTGAATGAACTGGAAACCTTGTTTCACCATGCTTTGCGAAAAGCCTTTAAAATAACAACTTCAGACGGTCAGACGTTACAAACGATCGTTGAAGCCCAACACATCTTTCCACAAGAAAAGCGTAATAGCGGTTTTCACTCATTTTCTTTGACAGTTTCCCATCAGCAGCGCATTTTTCCAACCGGGGTATTACAAATGAAGGCTATTCATTTCCTTTCCCCCTCCCTCCGTCCGTGAGGGTGGTCCTGCAATGCATGGAAAGCTACGCATATCCATATCATCATCATCACGTTATCTATAACTGTATATATCTGTATACAGCGTCTGGACCACGCTATTTACGATGGCTATACATCACTAATGCAAATACAATCTGTGTTTTCGACCACACACTCACACTCACATAACTGATCTGTTTCATGCTCTGCTATTGGACGATTGTTCTCTCGCCACATTCATGTAGCGCCTATCAATATCGTTTGAAAAACGTGCACTTTGCTGTGTTATTTACGCACTTTTTCGACGTTATTTACGCAGTTTTCCAGTGTTATTTACGCACTACCACTAACAGCGTTCTCATTTTATAGAGACCTGATGGTCACCGTTTGCGAATAAAAAAACGTGAATTACTTTATGGATTCGTGGATATATATGTTACAAACCGCTGAAAAAAGTAGTAAGCTTTCTGTGAGGGTTTTCCGATCTCGATTCCATTATTGTTTGGGAATTTGGGAGATAACTGATATTGGAGTGGAGTTTGTTTTCAATTATTGTTTTGCTATTGAACGAATCTGTGTGATTCAAAGTGGGTTGCATCAGATGTATTGAAAGAGATAATAATTCTGAGTTCAGATTTTCAAGGGATGATCCATATTCAGAACTCTTCTTATCTGCGGTATTGATTACAATATTATTCTGATTATTAGAATAAGGCTGTGTATGAGGCTGAATAAGGCTGTGATATTGATCTTATCTGTGGTATTGATTACAATATTCTAATTATTAGAATGAGGCTGTGGTATTGATCTTATCTGTTGTATTGATTACAATTAGAATAAGGCTGGTATTTAATCTGAATAAGGCTGTGTATAAACAGATTCCTGTTCTCTCCAAAATAATGGACCAGTCAGAGATGTTGAGAATAATAATCACACATGAATTCATTAATATGCATTAATGATGTTCTAGATTTAATTGGTTATTTTCCTAGGTGTTTCTTGTTTCCTTGCCTCAGACGTCTGTAAATAAGAGAGCAACACAAGCACAGCTGATTTAATTAAGTTGAGGCATAGAGGAACCATATTCATCGTTAACGATATTCATCGTTATTCTGTGTTTAAAGGTGGCAATCGCTTGTAATGCAAACAGCATCGTTTTTGGTAAAATATTGATTTGATTCTAATCAATTAAGTTTATAGATAGTCTCCCAAGGAACAGTTTCCCTTCTCAAACTTATTATATAATCGTCGCCCTTCTAACAAACTAAGTCCGTTTCTAAAATGGCAGTCAAATATCAACCATATAAAGTTCAACGATCAGAATAGTAACGTCCAAATCAACCGTCCAGAAACTGCTTATAATTTGAAGTCAATGCGGGGCTGGAATAGGTTTTCATAGCCGAGTTCAGAAGTTGAGTTCAGGTCACATCTGCAGGCACCGAAATATCCAAACTTCGAAATTCAGACGGAAGTTTGAAAACCTATAACACTGTCCTTCTTCGACAAACTGCTGCGCAACTGTCGTATAGATTTAGTTTTTATTGTGAGATGACCTTCCACCCAGACATGAGATGATGGAAGCGCAAGCCTAGCCTAGCATGCTGAAATTTTTGCTTTGATTCTCTTTCTTCTACTTCTTCTTCTTCTTCTTCTTCTTCTTCTTCTTCTTCTTCTTCTTCTTCTTCTTCTTCTTCTTCTTCTTCTTCTTCTTCTTCTTCTTCTTCTTCTTCTTCTTCTTCTTCTTCTTCTTCTTCTTCTTCTTCTTCTTCTTCTTCTTCTTCTTCTTTCTTCCTTCTTCTTCTTCTTCTTCTTCTTCTTCTTCTTCTTCTTCTTCTTCTTCTTCTTCTTCTTCTTCTTCTTCTTCTTCTTCTTCTTCTTCTTTTCCTTCTTTGTAATTCTTCTTCTTCTTCTTCTTTAAATCTTCTTCTCTTCTTTATGGTTATTGAATGACAATAGCACCCACACATTTCTCTAGTCTTGTCTTCTTGTCTTGTCTTGACTAACCGGTGTACGCCTAGCCTTAGTTCAAGGTTATTTCCGGATGAAATTAATATTTTGATCGTGGACACACAGCTTGAACCTATCATTATTCCTTTCTCCCATTTCTCTATCCTCATCTTTCCCCTCACCATTCTCTCTCCTCCATTCACTCTGCTTCTCTCTCTGTCTCTCCCTTCCACTCTGTTTCTCTTCTATCTCGCTCCACGTGTCATCCACTTGGCACAGTTTGACGACAAGGAAGTGAATTTCGCCGACTTGACTAATGACTCGCCGGACTGGCTGACAACCCGGAGCGGGTTGGTGGCCGGGTTCAATTTTCGGACAATCATTAATTTTCGGCGGCATGAAAGTCACCCGAAACTCTCATTGGTTATGAAATTTCACACTGCTTGCAAATGCGATTTTCCGGCGAAAAATTCTGGAAGATATCGATTTTCTGGTTTTGAGCGCGATACTATAACCCATTAGTAGTTACGTGATTCATTGATGTAAGGATAGTATGGAATTTGATATTGGTTTGAGATAGAATTGTCAAGCAAGATATTGAGATACCAATTTTCCGATTCAGATTCTGATTAATTTATTCATGGATAATAATCTATGGATAGTATGGAATTTCAAATTAGTGCATATGGGTTTCCGGACGAAAATTGGGTTTAGAAAGACATCACATTGCTTTCTGATTTTGAACCCAATACTATAGCATATCAGTACAGTATAGTGCGATTCACGTCAAGAAGTCAGCATTGCTTAGATGGGAGTTTGCTATCCTTGTTTAGCACAAGGCAGTTGCTGATGTCTCTGTCCTATACGCAATGTGCATAGTTGCCGCACTGTGCATTGTTGTCGCACACAGTTCCAACAAACACGTTTAGTGCAGTTTTCTCTTTCTCTCTCAATGAAACTTGGCATCAATGCTCCTCATATAAACAATGCTGACTTCTTGACGTGAATCGGACTAAAGTACATTACTCTTGTTCATAGTTAACCTATGAAGAAAGTCAGTATAGTGTGATTCATTTAATTTACACTTGGCGATCAGTAAACAGCTGATGTTACGTAGATTTGACACAATACTTAGCTCACAAATGCTGAATCTCGCAGATTATTACAAAGATTTTGAAAAAGTCTTGTTCAAAAGGTCTTTTTTAAAAAGATCTTTCAAAGACTTAAAAGGTCTTCAAGACTTTTAAAAGTCTTTTAATTATTGTGTCAAAGCTGCGTATAACATCAGCTGTTTACTGTTCGCCAAACGTCAAATTAAAAAATGAATTAGAGTATAGCGGCATTAAAGTAGTGCTTTCGATTTTCAAGGATGAAAAGCACTATGGTTGACCCAATAAAAAACATCTCGATTAGAACTATAGAAGTAATAGAAGAGTGAATATTGTATTGAATCAATATATCTTTGAGATATCAGTTATCTTTTGAGATATTACTTCTGCTAATTTGTCTTTGAAACAACCGAAACCAGTATCTCTTTGTTTAAAAAAGTAATATGGGGGTTTTGACAACTTCAAGTATTTTTATTCAGTATGGATAATTATCACAATGTCACCTTCACTACTACACAGAACCTATAGACTATAGGTTGAGGGATGGAAGACTTTGTCACTATAGTCATTGAATATTATATCCTTTGGGATATATATTCAATGCTATAGTGCACAGTGGAGCCTGTGACCTTGAGCGATTCCACTTTAGTCTAAAATTTCAACTTGTTTCACTATACAAGTGCTAGAGCCTGAAAATCTGTCAGTAGAGATCTGTAAACGAAAGCACTATCGTACATCGCAATAAGAGCGATCCTCTTATTCAAAGGAGCCTTTGAAAACTATCCGGCAATCATTGAGGTTATAAGTGAACCCCAAACCCTAAAGCCGAATCCTAATCCCAAAAACTAATATGGCCATGTCAATGTCCAGATAGGTAAAGCAGGATCCTCCCTTCACTAGAATTGCAATATCAATTTCCGCTGCACTGTCTACTCCAATCCTATTCATCACAGCCGTAGTATATGACGTATGTGTATTTATGTATAATATAGTGTTCTATTATCAGAGCTTGCCTCGTCATATACTTATTGGTTCATGACTGTGTTTGGACAATGGACTAACAACAGATCTGTCATTTTAGGTGAACTAGCAAGTTCAAATTTCCCTCCTCTCATATAATCATTCCCTCCATCGTACATCGAAAGGTTCTATTTCTAGTTATAGGTTTAATTTTCAGGTTTCAAATTTCCCTCCTTTATTCATATAATCATTCTTTCTCCTGGTTCTTATTCTATCCTCATTTAATCCCCCATCCACCTTATACTTGTAGTATTTTGTTCTAAATAATTCTGAATTTTTTAAAGGTACGAGAAGTGCTGAATCATTTTTAGTGTCATAAATTTTTGTTTGTTCCATCCACCTTATGTATATACTTAATTTGATACTTCATTATGTAAATAATTTTTTTATCTCCTTTTAGCATCTATCTTGAAGGTTTTATTTTCAGGTTTGAGAATTTCTAATTTTAGTTTTCATTTTAAAAGTTTTATTCTCACGTAAAAATACAGTATATTTTTTTAATTCAATTTTTTATTCTCTTAGGTTTCATATCAGGTATTAAAACCATTTTTTGCCCCTATTCACGTAGGGTACACAAAATCATCGAATTATATTATGAAGTTCATAATTTGTGCAATGCAAATTTTAAATTAAATATCACATAATCTATGATACATACAAACTATGCAGAAATGTTTCATTTTGCACACATGAAAAACCCGATCTAATCTGATTCAACCCAAGTCTTTGCAACTGTCTTTCTTCCTCCTCCTTTTCCTCCTCCTCCTCCTCCTCCTCCTCCTCCTCCTCCTCCTCCTCCTCCTCCTCCTCCTCCTCTCCTCCTCCTCCTCCTCTTCCTCTCCTAACTCTTACCATCATCATAACCGACCTTTGTTTGAGCTCAGCTTGCCGTGTTGATGATGCCATATGCTGTTAGATACGATGCTGCTTCCCTACTATCAAGTTTGTGCTGAAGGGGTCTTTGGTGACGTCACACGAGATGAGGGCAATAATTACTCAAAAGGAGTTGTTCATCTACAATCTCAGGTGATCTCGTATACAGGGTGTGGCAGATGGGAGTGATATCTCAAAGGGCTCTCTCTCTGTGGCGCCAAATGAGTATTGCATGCAAAGTAGCTGATGGCATCACCGCGTCTTCCTACAGTATGAGTTTGCTCAAACCAGAATATTGAAGTGACAATCACTATTGCTTTGAGTTTTCTTGTCAAGTCCAATGTCCACTATTGTATTGTATGGTATGGACCCGACAGGGCCTTGTAAATTGAGATCGTACTCTTATCCTTATGTCTACCGTTTTCACGATATCTAACGAACGGAAGATCGTACTCTTTTGAAATTTGAAATATATGTTTATAGATTAAGAAAGAACATTAGGTTGGATTTGAAAAGAGCAAATAATAACAAGCAAATTCAAGCTATTCTTTTATCAAGCAAATAATAGGTATTTCAACGTCAAAATGGATTCTACAGAGCTCAAGAACCGGGGTTCGAATCTCGGTCAAGGAACTGATTTTTGCAACTGATTTCAATATTATTCAACTAATTATTCATGTCGGGTACTATTATTATTTTATTTTGTAAGTATTTTCTCTCAAAAATACACATTTGGTTTCACAGCCAAATCGTTTAAGGCAGCATAACAATGATATTATCAGCTTTTCCAGCATGTGGAGGAGAAAGATAATTTAAAATAAGAAGGAAAATTGTGAATAGAGAAGAATAAGAAGATATAAAAAATAAGAAGAAGAAGAAGAGGAGGAGAGGAGGAGGAGGAGGAGAAGAAGGAGGAGGAGGAGGAGGAGGAGGAGAGGAGGAGGAGAGGAGGAAGAGAAGAAGGAGGAGGAGGAGAAGGAGGAGGAAGGAGAGGAGAGAAGAAGGAGGAGAAGGAGGAGAAGGAGGAGAAGGAGGGAGGAGAAGGAGGAGAAGGAGGAGGAGGAGAAGGAAAGGAGAAGGAGGGGAGGAGAAGGAGGAGGAGGAGGAGAAGGAGGAGAAGGAGGAGAAGGAGGAGAAGGAGGAGAAGAAGAAGAAAAGAAGAAAAGAAAAGAAGAAGAAAAGAAGAAGAAGAAGGAAGAAGAAGAAGAAGAAGAAGAAGAAGAAGAAAAGAAGAAGATGATGATGATGATCACTTTTCTCAGCAATTTATATTGTTCTTATCCAGCCTCCCATCCGTTTCTAATGGATATAGAGCAGCAAGTAATGAGCACCAGGGACTGGACTGGACTCGAATGCAGTCAGAGACAATGGACGCGTCTGAGCAGTGAAGGAAGGCTCGGCAGGCGAAAAATGTGCTGAAATGAAAAATAAGGCCTAGCAAGTGGTTGGAGGGTGGTGGGGGGGGGGGGTTGAGGGAGATGGGCGTCTTTTGTATGCAATACACTTCTTTCATTAACATCTTCAATCATTAGAATTCATAATTGAATGCGGCCGGCGCCGCGACGCCTCTTATCGTCTCTCAGATGCGGCGACGTCTCTCTCTCTCTGAATCTCACTCTCTCACTCTACTCTTTCTCAATTATCCCACTTTGGAGAAAGTGCCTAGAACTGTTGTGCTCGTGGATATCATTTCAGTTTTGTTAAGCGTGAAAATAATGGTAGGAAAATGCATATTCAGCATATGAAAAAGTTGATGTTTTCGTTGATTCGTTGATGTTCTGAACAAATTAATTACCTCGAATGTGATAGATTATTGTTTTGTTGGACAAAGCACCTTCGGAGATCACCTTGATGATAAATTGTTAAAAAATATAATAGGCCTCAAGTGTTCCATGAAAGAATAAGATAGGCAGCTGTTAGTAATTATACCGTTATTGGATTAGATTGGTGTAATGATTTTACTTGATATCCAGCATTGGTCATTATTCATTTATTATTATAATAGATGTATAGTGCGATTCACGTCAAGAAGTCAGCATTGCTTGGATGGGAGTTTGCTATCCTTGTTCAGCACAAGGCAGTTGCTGATGTCTCTATCGTATTCGCACTGTGCATAGTTGCCGCACTGTGCATTGTTGTCGCACACAGTCACAACAAACACGTTCGGTGCAGTTTCTTGGCATCAATGCTCCTCATATAAACAATGCTGACTTCTTGACGTGAATCGCACTATAGGCCTATACACGTATCTTCAATGTACAATACATATTACATGTATTAAATATGTAAACAATTATGTCAATAAGCCTTGTAATGGACTTTTTGTCTGCGAACTTCCGTATGTATGTAAATAAATAAATACATATTTCATTATTTGAAATTTTAAAGCTATATAAATAAAGCCAGACAGAAGCATTGTTATATTGATTGATCTATTATAAATTCATGAGCTCAATAACAGTGGTGCTGCGTTCACAAATACATAATGTTATTGCAATAATTCCCCAAACATCCAAACGCACCAGCCAGACATAATAATAAGTTGTGTTTCGTTTCATTTTCTCATTACGCTCGTTCCCCTTGATTGAAATACGCCGTAGCAATTCTGGCGGTTTGGTTAATTTATTGAGCTTGCCTCCTCATCATCATGTAGGTAATGAATGCAAGTACAAAATGATTTGCACGGTACTGCTGCTAGCAGTGTATTGGCACTGAATATCCCGTTAATTGGGAATTATACGGCGAGACAAGTGCATTATTACGTTTCAATTTCCTGCCGCATCGCTCAGCTAGCTAATTCCATTTCCAATTATTGTGCGATTCCGACAAATATTCCCGCTTTCCAAAGAACGAATTAGGACGATTGGAAAACATGATCATGATGAAAGAAATGTGTAATGTGAAAACAAAAAATAAAAGAACTTGATTTGCAAGGATAAAAGGGAATCTAATGGTGATTGAGTAAATTTATCTTGATAATTTTTCGTTCTCATTTTCTCTTTATTTCTGTATTTTTTCTCCTATCAAATTTGCCTACGTATTGATGGATTATTAAGATGATAGTTAATATTAGAGAATTATTAAGGACCCGATAGGGTTCTTCTAGCGATCGTACTGGTGTCCGTCTGTCCGCACGATAACTAACGAACGGAAGATTGTACACTTTTGAGATTTGGAATATAATATCTTCATAGATGAAGTAAGAAGCCTACCATTCAATAGAGACCTTCTAGCACACAATTCTATCTAATTTTCAATTTCTAAATTCCTAAGAAATTTTATATACAGTGATATTGATTTAATTTGACGCTTGGCATTAGATAGATAGATAGATAGAGAGATATTATTTCTTTGCCATCGTACTCTACGGTCATCAGCAACGTCAAGAAATGATATCTCTCTATCTATCTAACTAATGCCAAGCGTCAAATTAAATGAATGTCACTGTACTTATTGTCTCTACTTCTAGCAAATTGGGACCAGAGTTCCCCTGTGGCGGGGAGGGTACTAATAATAGTACTAAGCGGAACTTACTAAATCGTTGCCAGTCACACTCAAAATCATAGCATTATCTTGACCGTGACCCCGTGGTATGTTGTAGTCGACTCACCAGAGCACCCAAAGAAGCTCCAACTTTTTGTCAGTCCGGTGTGCGAGGCTACATTTGATCGCATGTAATTTATAGACGGGTCGCGGCAACTATATACGCTGCTGCGTGACCAAAAGTAGTAATATTTTGGAGGTTAACGGGGGCGGTGGAGGTTTAGGGGGTCAGGGGCTTTCCCGAAAGCATTAATTTTATTTTGAGGGCGGCGGGTATGAGGGACCACCCCCCCAAAATAAGCCGGGTTTACAGTGGTAGCGTGATGGCGTGATACATCATGCGTAAGCACAGGAAGCATTGGTCACGTCGGTTGACTTTAGGCCTTGTGACGTCACACGCACGCACACACGCACACGCGCGCGCTCACCACACATCAGTAAACATCGCCTACATTCTGTGAGGACACACCACCCTGTATAATGAAGCCAGCATGCCTGATGATAATGTGTCTCTCGATTTCAGGCTGGCCGTAAGATATTAATAATGTTGGGTGTTTTTTTTTGGTGGGGAAATTTACGTAGGATTCCTGCAGGCCATTATCTAGATTCTGAATTTAGGGTGTTTTTTGTGGAATTTCAAAGCGAAACTATTATCACAAGGAAATCTTCGTGAATACAAAAACAAATGTGTAAGTGTCGTACGAGATTTGATGTGATACAAACGGAGAGTAGGCCCTATAGAATAAGAACTTTCACTTCTATTCTCTCTAGACATAATTGAGTTGTTAATAGTCTAGACATTAATCGACTTCGCGATTCAAATAAGAATGTGAATGTAGATTCTGGAGCTTTTGGAACAGTCAATGGTGATAGAAGTAGGCTTAGAATGTTGAATTGTGCAATTTTCATATGAATAGAGTTTTATCAAACTAATAAAACTGATTGAAATGATAATAAAAGACCATAATTATAAACATAATGGATTTTATAATTATTGAACAGTATCTCATTCATGAATTGAATTGCATTGAAAAAAATAATTATTCGTCAATATGTACAGATACACAATGACATAGTAGTTACAAACAAAGTTAATCTCATCAACAATTACTTTCGCCCAACTCCTGTAAAGATGAAGACTTGATGCAATAAAAATCAGTTGTTCATTGTTCATCATTAAATTGTATGTCATGATTCTGTTCATATGTAATATTATTGTTCATATTGTCATAAATATGTTTATAATTGAACATTTATGTCAATGCTGTAGTAGTCTATAGAGCAATTTATGAGGAATGAGGATAGAAGTAGGCCATTCAAAGAGTTATGATATGTAACATACAATGATACAATTTTCCATAATCCATTGAACAAAAGAAAATCATTAATCAATTATTATTGTCTAATAACATTTCCCTATCTTCTTGTCCAGGTTGATTTTGTGTTGAGTTATGAAAATTAAATCAGAAAATAGTTTTTGAACCTCTTTTGAACCAAAAAAGAGGACAAATAGGAGAGGAGGGAAAATAATAGGGAGAAAGTAGAAGTTACAGGAGATAAGGTGGAGTGGCTGATAGTGTAAGATAGTGGCAGTACCATTAAGTACAGTATAGAGTAGTAGCCAAGATTCTTTATTGGACAGTTCTGTTGCCAGTCTATAATTACTCCTTTTCTAATTACACCAGTGTCGACGACGAAGAAGCTCTGACAAAAATTATGACCATCCACTTTCTTCCTTTCCTCCTTCTCCTCCTCCTCCTCCTTTCCTTCTTCACTTTCTTCTTCTTCTTCTTTTCTTCTTCTTCTTCTTCCTCCCCCACAATTTCCCCCGACTTCCCAAGCTCTCTCTGGAACTACTAGATTTCATCGAACTGCAATTAGATTTTGAGAACAACCACTTGGACTTGGCTGATTCAATCTGGTTTCAATTAGGAGTTGGATTCATTTGAAGGCTCTGCTCTCCCCCCCCCCCCCCACCCGAAGATCGATATCGGCCTTCTTGGCTGTTCGTTGGAGCATCGATATCATCACTATTATTATTATAGTGGAGATGATATTGCTTTAAAAAGGGCTTGATGAGAGAATAATTGCTTCAATGAAAATGAAATGAACATTATCTACTATCGTGAAATCTTTCATAATCATAGTGATGTTCTATATTCTATCTCTATTCTATTCTATTCATTCTATTCTATTATTCTATTCTATTCTGTTCTATTCTATTCTATTCTATTCTATTCTATTCTATTCTATTCTATTCTATTCTATTCTATTCTTCTATTCTATTCTATTCTATTCTATTCTATTCTATTATATACTATTCAATGAGCTATTATATTGTTTGATTGGATAAATGGATTTTTTCATGGAAAAGTCAAGATGATGGTTCTCTTCCGCTAAAAACGTTTCACATCTCCTGGCATACAGACTTACATATAGCACGATCCTTTTAACTTGTCAGAAATCAGCTATTTCGGTAATAATTAAACAGTGATTTCGGTGATTTCGACACAATAATCGAAAGGTTTAAAAGTCTTGAAGACCTTTAAAGTCTTTAAAAGACCTTTTTAAAGAAGACCTTTCAAAGAATAACTTTTTAAAAGACCTTTTCAATAATCTGCGAGATTCAGCATTTGTAGGTTAAGTGTTGTGATATTGCTCGTCGAAACATATTATGTTTTCTGACAAGTTAAAAGGATCCTACTATACATACGTGCATACAGACTGGCGCTTGCTTACCTGAATTTTCCATAATTTTTTCTAAGATTAAACTTCATTTATGAATAGTTTCCCAGATATAGTCAGAATGAAACTAGTTGTCCCTTGGCCTGCTACTCAAGAACCACTCACTAGGAACTTTTTTGTTAGAAAGTCCGATGTTCGAACAGCTGAGCATTTGACACAATGTTAGTATCATTGAATCGGATGGTAAGCTGTTCGGACATCGAACTTTCTGACAAAAACGTTTCTAGTGAGTGGTTCTTGAGCACCAGGCCAAGGGACAACTCGTTCCATTCCAACTGTAGTTTCTGCAGAATCAATAATATTATTGAGAAATCAATGGAACTAAAATTGTAAGAATAACATTAAAATTGTTGGAGAATGCGATTTTGTTGATTAATGCCAATAAAATCAAAACTCAGTCTAAGATTTTCTGGATTAAAGAAGATTGAATTCTGGATTGAAGACAACGATTAAAACAGACTTCTTCTTCTTCTTCTGCTCCTTCTCTTCTACTTTTTCTTCTTCTTCTTCTTCTTCTTCTTCTTCTTCTTCTTCTTCTTCTGCTTCTTCTTCTTCTTCTTCTCCTCCTTCTTCTTCTTTTCTTCTTCTTCTTCTCCTCCTTCTTCTTCTTTTCTTCTTCTTTTAATCCTTCTCCTCCTTCTTCTTCTCCTCATCCCTTTTGTTCTTCTTCTTCTTCTTATTCCTCTTCGTCTTCTTCTTCTATTCCTTCTTCTTTTCTTCTTCTTCTTCTTCTTCTTCTTCTCCTCCTTCTTCTTCCTTCTTTTAATCCTTCTCCTCCTTCTCCTTCTCCTCTTCATCCTTTTCTTCTTCTTTTCCTTCTTCTTCTTCTTCTTCTTCTTCTTCCTCCCCTGCCTGCTCCCCACCGTCACTCTCCTCCATAATCTTCTTCTTTTCCTCCTACCAATTCCTGAAACGTCTTCCCTCCCACCTCACCACCTCCTCCTTTTCTGGCAGCTAGCAGTAGTGCAGAACCGGAGACATTCATCTTGCAAATGTCATCCATCCATCCATCGATTCCCCTCCAACCGACATGACTCTCTGTCACTTGAGTTAGCAGCCAAAGAGCAAAGTAGCACACGGCTTTTGATTCGGCACGATTGTTTCCACGTTCTAGCTCACTACATACTCTTCTTCTTCTTACTCTTCTCCTTTCCCGTCTTCTTCTTCCTCTTCTCCTTCTTCTTTGCCCTACTACTCTTATCCTCATCTTCCTCCTTCTCCATCTTCTTCCTTCTCTTCTCCTACTTCCTTTTCTTTTCTTCTTCTTCCTCTTGTTCTCTTCTTCTTCTTCTTCTTCTCCTTCCTCTCTTCTTCTTCATCTTCGTCTTAAAATTCTCCTTCTTTCTTCTGCTTCTTCTTCTTCCTCTTCTTCTTCTTCTTCTTCTTCTTCTTCTTCTTCTTCTTCTTCTTCTTCTTCTTCTCATTCTCCTTCTTCTTCCTCTGCATCCTCTCCTCCTCCTTCTTCCTCTTCTTCCTCTCCTCCTTCTTCTTCTTTCTCTTCTTTTCCTTTTTTCTTCTTCTTCCTCTTTTCTCCTCTTCTCCTCTTCCTCTTCCTCCTTCTCTTCCACCTTCTCTTCTTCTCCTTCTTCTCTCTCTTTCTGTTTCCTTCTTCTTCTCCTTCTTCTTGTTTTTCTTCTTCCTCTTCTCCTCCTCCTTCTTCTTCTTCTTCTTCTTCTTCATCTTCTTCTTCTTCTTCTCCTCCTTCCTCTTCTTCTCCTTCTTTTTCTTCTTTTCCTTTCTGTATCTTAATACCTTCCTTTTCTCTTCCTCTCCTTCTCCCCTTCCTCCTCCTCCTCCTCATCTATCTCTGTCTTCTCCCTTCATTCCTCGCTCCATACTTCTCCATCTGTGTCTTCCTCTTTTATCTCTCTCCCTCCCCCTACTTAAACCTCTTCCGATCACAGTTGCTCGAATCCACTCGACTGCACCAATCAATGATGATTTCTCTGGAGAAATATAACTCTCGACCGGAGCAGCAGCAGCAGCAGCGGCAGCAGTAAAGCAGCTTCTCTTACTTGAAAGCGTTCTTGGGGAAAAATCCGTCTTACCACTCTCAACCAATATCGGCAATGTTGACATCACTCGAGTCGCAGCACCGAAATCAGGACAAAATTAATAAAACGATGTGATGTCAGGATATTTTCCAGGACATTTCAGAAGCGAGACGTTTCCGAACGGGAAGGTGCTGTCGATCAAGATTCAGAAATGTGTTTAAATGAGTTCCACGAAGACGCATGCAAACAATTGAATTTCATTGGCAATATAGCGGGAGATAAATGAGCTCCAAATTGTGGTACTTGTAGATAGAATAATATGCTCTCGATGAAGATTCAAAGTGCGTTGAATTTGATCAGGTACAGACATCGGGTTCTCTTAAACGCATATAAAAGGTTCTCTAAACGCATATTGCTATATACAGTTGCACACTACAAATGCAGATCAATTCAACTATTTTTCGTTAGAACGTTCATATATAATCTTTTATCTACGACCGTGTTATGAAGCAATCATTATAGTTTCATAATTGAAATCGAAACAGAATCGAAACAGAAATGGAATTTGATACTTGTACTAAAATAAGATCGTTACAGTACGGATTGTATATTACTTAACATGGTCCTAATACAATCTGTTCCAGTTTTAAAACAGTTGGAATGGAACAGAACATAAACACACCTGGTAAAAGCACCGTAGTTGCTCATGCGTTCGTATGTGCATTTAGCAGCTTTCTAACCTATAACTAAACATTGGAATAAAATTATGAAAAAACTTTTCTACCTCTTATTTAACTCCTTCCTTCTGTATATTTTTTCAACTCTATATCTACTTTTCAATACAGTATTTCTATATTGTACTTCTTTCAAGAGGCATCCGAAACCTTACCACTACTATTGTAAGTGTGAAAACGAGGTGTGATGTTCCAGTATTGGATGGTTGGGTGGTGGGGGATGGTTCCAAAACACCCCCCAAATGTGTAGAATGGGCGAACAGGACCCTAAATTCTTGCGCGGGGGGAAAGGGGGTTAGGTGCAGCAGGAAAGCTGCAGGCCAAATTAAATTGGTGGCAAACGAACGTTACCCCCCACCCCTTAGCACCCACCCCCCTCCTGCTAACCCCTTAAACGGCTACTACCAGGCGGCTACTCACACGAGTGTAGGTCTGACTTGCAGTTGAACAATTAGTGCTGATGTCCTGTCCATGTCTGTCTGTTTCTGGTGTTGGGGGGGGAAGAGGTTTCAACCCCCCTCTTCCCACCATCAACAGGGAGTCCCAGAATGAATCCCTCCTCCCCCACCCCCCACTCAAACCACCACCCTGTCAGATAGTAGTAGCCTGCTGTGGTTCGACACCATCCCTCCCCTTCCCCCCCTGCACTAACTTCCAACCACTAATTATAAATTTCCAGGTCAGTTTAACGCCGCGTTTTGCCTTAGCATGATTCTCACACACCCCCCTCCCACCACTAGACTAGAAACCGTTTGAGAGCCGCCGCACTGTCGCTCTCAATAGGCGTCAACCAAGCTTGCGATGACTTCTTGGAGGTGTTCAACAGGAGCAATTGTGTGAGTGTGTGAAGCTATTCGTTCTATTTTTTTCATTTTCATACACAGGGGCCTGTTTTATAAAAGAAATCATGTGATAAAGATGGAATCTCACTGAGCTTATGAACATGGATCAATTGATCATCTATTCAATACTTTACAAAGGAGAGAACAACAGGCTTATAATAATTAAATTGAACGAAATTCCTAATTAATGCCATATAATATTCTGAAGACTTCTGCTACTGCAAATATTGACAACAGAATAATAGCTAGTATTATTAGAATTTCCTTACTAGCTATTATTCTGTTGTCAATATTTGCAGTAGCAGAAGTCTTCAGAATATTATATGGCATTAATTAGGAATTTCGTTCAATTTAATTATTATGATTTAACAGCAACTGTATAGTTGCAATATCTTATTTCCTTCCATCAACAGGCTTATGCCCAAAAGTGTTCCTCTCCCAATTTATAAAAACACTCCAAATTCAGGTCATGTCATAGGCCTATCATCTTACTGAATCACCTATCACCTCTTCAAAAATAAAAGCAGAACAATTTTAGAATTTTCATATTATATAATTTCATATTAGAGTAATTATGAATAAAAGCATCTAATAAAAAATGCACAAGTTGAGTACTACATTGTGCGTTGTGCTATTGATTTCGCCATATGTATGATCGCCATTTTCTTGTTCCACAAGACTTTTAAAGATCTATAAAACTTATAACAAATGAATAAGTAACGGTTCTTGTTGTGTTGGTAATGAATTTATTTCCCACAGAATCCCAGAAAAAATACATTAGTAAGATTCAAACCAGAAATATAACTACACGAAAACAGAGTGAGCCAGTCAAACTGCCTTTGTGAAATGACTGTAAAAAATAATCGGATGAATCTTAATCTAAATCACAAAGCATTTGAAAAAAAACCATACATATTGTCATTCCCGATTGATACATTCTTGTAGGCGATTTCTGAAACTGCCCACCACATCACGGAGTATTCGCTGAGGAATTTCTCAATATCCAACCGGATTTTTCTCTTGAATTCCCTCGTGTACCCAGCACTCAGCCATGTGGAGAGAGCCCAAATCTAGTACCCCTGACTAGTCGCCTGGTGAGCTGTGCAGGTAGTTAAGCCTGTGTTCATTGAGTTAACCACCCACGTTTGAACCACTCAGTAGACAACTAACAGTTCCGGCGATACGTGGGCAAGAGCCCAAGAGATCATCAAGGACAGATCATCCAACCTCTCCCCTCCAAAGACAAGGGAATTACGGCCACATTACTTGCTATTGAACGGAGTTTGGGGTTATATCTGCACCCACTCTCATCTAAAAGTAGGAATAACTAACCTTTTCTAGGTGGTGTGAAAACTGACAAGAATTAAAGTAGGAAACCCCACCATTTTACACGTAGCTTATCTCTTTTTCCAAAAACAAGCAAACCAAGTGAGAGTTTGTTGGAGAGGGGGATTTAGCCACCCCTAACTGTATGACGCCCAAGGCGATTGTCCTTCCACATTACTCTCATCGCCTGTCTGTCAAAATAGACAGAGCAAGTTTGAAGCTGCAGTGGTTGGTGCTATGGTAAATTCCAATTTCAATCACGATTCCCTTTGGAGATTGCACGGGTTTGGTTTGGTAGTCTGTCCTTGTTTGTGGACTAATTCCTCTTCCTCTTCCTCTCTATTTCCAGCTATCCTTTCTCTCTATTCTCTTCTTCTCCTTCTCCTGTTTCTCCACCGATCACTTTCTATCTATCCTTCCTTTCCACTCTCTCATTTTTCTCTTTCTCTTGTTCCTTCATCAGCATCATAATCTCCTTCTCTAATAATTGAAGAGGATCGGCTTGATTGGATGTGAGAGAGATTGGCGCACATAACGATGATAGTCCTTCAAGGTCAAGTTTCCAAAGTGAAGGTCAAGGTCAATAGTTAGGTCACCTAGTGCTGGAGCTCAACAGACTCTTCAACGTTGAGTGTGGTAGATGAAATTAGTAGATCAATATTGATGAATCCTGTCATAAGATACTCACAGGCTGTTCGTTCAGTTAAATAATCAAATTCCACGTCAAATCTCATTCAATACAATGGATAGGCAACCTGGAATCGAACTAAACTGAACTGGGAATAAACAGAAAATGAAGGGAAGGGCAACTCAAATTTAATTGAACGGAATTTGAAGCTGAAAGCTTAAAGGTCTATTCACACAAGTCATGTCAGATCAGTCTGAGTTACGATTTGTTCAGCTCTGTCTGCTCTTGCCTCAATGATGATGGACCAATCACAGAGCACTGGGCGCATTGATGCGCGCGCAGAACGAGTTGAGCTCGAACGAAGTTAGAAACTAATTAAAAAAACTGATTTATGGAAATAGACAGTAGTGGACGCTACTCACATATCTCTGGTCAAGTTCTGTTCTGTTCAAGTCAGTGCTCTGTAAGGCTAGGCGTACACCGGTTAGTCAAGACAAGACAAGACGAGATAAGTCACGTTTAGTCACAGTAATTCACATAGTTGCTTATGAAGCAGCACACACCGATGCAATGACTAATCGGTGTGTGTTGCTTCATAAGCAACTATGTGAAGTACTGTGACTAAACGTGACTAATCTTGTCTTGTCTTGACTAACCGGTGTACGCCTAGCCTAATTGGTCCGACGTCATTGACGCATGCGCATGAGCAAAGAAATGGCGTCAATGGATCAATCACAGAGCACTGATTGAAACGTAACTGAGACTGAACTGATGTGTGTGAATCGTCCTCGAAGTTTTCTAAACACATCAGTTCTGTTATAGTTCATTCAAGTCTAAACGGGCATTGAGACCCGGCGTCAGTTTTTCTGTGACTGCGTCAATAACACTGTCAACCAATCACAGAGCACTAATGGCTGGATTTCACGATTCTAGTAAACGTTCAGGTTACTGGAGGCAGGTGGATTGTCTACTCTATACAAACAAGTAGTCCAATGCACAGTGACTTATTGAAACTTGACTTGACTGAAATGGAACTTAGACTGAACTGATACTGTACCTATCTTCTGTAGCTGAATCTGTATCCGTTCCATTGGGCAAAGTAACAAAGGCGGAATAATATAGGCTTCATGAACAACTGTTCATCAGCCTACCTCTATTACTTACTGCTGATGTGATGTTACAAGCATTCACCGCAAATACGTGAAGCCAGGCCTCTATAAACATGACTTAGATCCTTACGTGAAATCAACAACACAAACAATCAGAAAGTATGTGTGCAACCATGGAGTAAACAAACAAATTACTGAATAAATGGAGTGAACGGTGACATGTAGACATTTCTTGTCAATGAAACGCGTTCGCTTAAAGCGACATGGATGTCGTTATATCCGGTTGTCTATTTGAACAGCCGTCTGGATAGGATGTTGCCTGTTCCTCTCTTTTACTTGCCATCATTCTCGCTTCTCTCTCACCCCCACTTCCTCTTCTCTTCTCTCTTCCAATCTCACTGATTTTCTTATCTCTCTTTATCTTCACTCTCTCTCTCTTTAATGTTCGTCTCTTCAAATTGAATTTCAGTTTGAATAGCCCCCGACGACACATTCAATTAATTTGTGCCCCGATCTCATTAGACACCAGCTCTCATTGAGCGTTTGCAAATCGTAGTCTATGAATGAGAACACTGTTATGCATGATACAGAATCTGAGAATCGTATTCAAAACAGGACGCACGGGTATTTTATGAGATGCGAGTAAGTGCACTACGAATTAATGACTTGGTAAAACAGATTTGAGATTGAGTTAGAGAATGCAAGGGTTGTAATATAAACAAGCGCAACTTCAGAACTTATTAGGTTGTGTGGGGTGGATATGAACAAGAAATTTTCGAAAAAGGTTTTAGAAATTCCTGTGGTGGAGAAGCGGAATCGAAACATGGAAATCTCAGATATATCTACAATCTACATCTTAAAACCAGCTAGAAAATAAATGATTACAGTATTGAGACAATGGGAAAAATTCATGGATTCATAACGATCTATGTAAATCTATATGAATAATATGAATTGATTGAAGATCAATATCTATTTTATTGTTCGGACTGGAATGATGATACACGAAATAATAAAACTCTAAGGCTTTTCTTACACTTATATTCTTGAATCGCGGCTACTCAGCAACTCGCATAACGAAGGTGTGTTTTAAAATCATGATGCTCAGACAATCCTGCAGCCGTATTGCCTGAACGTCATCATTTGAAAACACATGTTTGTTAATTTAGTTGCTGAGTATCCTCGACTTGAGAATCGAAGTGTGAGTAGGGCCTAAATGAAACTCCAATCAACTCAAGTTAATGATGTCCTACACTAGGATGAAACGATCGTCACTATGTAAGTGTAAATCAAGTTATTTCTACTTAAAAGTGTCTTTTAAAATAAAGACACTTATTTTGAAGAAATTATTTGAAATAATTAAGTTTTTACAGTCAAATTGAATGATTTTCCATGTTGAGTACTTAATTCAAAAGCACACGACCAATCAACTATAACAAAATCTACTACAAACAGACTACTACGTCAAAATCACCATTTCAACTTCATCAATTACAATTTCATCTAGATTTAATTCTTCGAATTCATTACGGTACGTCGAATTGAAGGACGTTTTTGTGTGGATTATCCTTTGAAAACTCATGACATACATCGTGTCTCATTACAGCAATATAGTGATGAAATAATCCAGAGAATATAGAATATTGCTGCAATAAATTCGATGAGCTACTGAACTACAAGCTACCGGAATCCGAGGCTTTTCCCTTGAAATTATTACAAGTCATATGGAAATCCAACATCAATCCCTGTACTGGAAATTATTCCAACTCGTCGATAATAATTGCAGATATGGAAATGGTGTTCCAATATTGGAGAGGACTACTGAGCAACTAAGCTCTGCCCGGGGAATTCAGAGGTGGGTGGATTTCTGCACTAAATCTCCCAAAATCTGTGTTCTGAACCGGGTACAGATTTGCTACTAACTTGCTGTCTTGTTTCTCTCATCTCTGTTCTGTTGTTCAATATCTTTCCACTCAATCTCTCTCTCTTCTTCTATTCTTTCTCCTCCACCCTTTTTCGTCGTCTTCTTCTTTTCCACTTTGAAGGTTCCTTCCCTAAACATCTAATCTACATCTTTCCTTTGCCTCCTCCTCCATTTTGCCTTGCTCTTTTCTTCTCTAATATTTCCTCTACAATATTACTTCTCTCCCACTGTCTCTCATATAGAAATTTTTCTGAAATTTCCTCACTCCTTTGAATTCACTCACTTCTTTCCATCTGTCATCCATATCACAATTATTCCCTCTCAAATACTCTTTCATATAACCTTTGTTTGGACCCTTCTCTATAATCATCCGGTCTCTCAGTACCTACTTTCTTTGCATCTTCCTCTTCACCATCTCCTTCTTCCTCACTGCTTCTTCCTTCTTCTCCTTTCTTCTTCTTATCAGTTCTTCTTCTAATTTCTTCTTTTTTCTGTTCTTCTTCTCCTTCCTTTTCTCTTTTCTTCTCCACCTATCTTCCTTTCCTTTCTTCTTCATCTTCCTTCTTCACCTTTCTTCCTTTCCTCTCTTCTTTTCCTTTCTTCCACCTTTCTTCTTCTTTCTTCTTCTCCTTTTTCTCTTTCTTCTCCTCTCCTTTCTCTTCTTCTCTTTTCTTCTCCTTTCTTCTTCTCTTTTTCTTCTTCTTTTCCTTTCTTCTCTCTTTTCTTCTTCACCTTCTTCTTTTCTTCTTCTTCCTTTCTTCTCCTCCTTTTCTCCTCCTTCTCCTTTCTCCTTTCTTTCTCCTTTTTCTCTTTCTTCCTCTTTAGGTTCTCCTTCTCCTTTCTTCTTCTCCTTTCTTTTCCATTCTCTTCTTCACCTTTCTTCTTTTTCCTTTCTTCTTCTCCTTCCTTCTTGTCTTTACTTCTTCTCCTTTCTTCTCCACCTTCCTTCTTCTCCCTCCTTCTTCTCCTTTCTTCTTCTCCTTTCTTCTCCTCCTTTCTTCTTCTCCTTTCCTCTTCTCCTTCTTCCTCCTCACTTCTTCTCTTCCGTCCTCGCACACCTCCTTCGCAACGCATTCGCATCCATATTGTAAAGCAGAGCGTGGTTTTGATTAAACAGCGCTCTGTGTTTTGCACACTACCTGTGATGCCGCCACTGCCACATGAATAATGCATGACCAAGCATGCACTCGCTGCCGCCAAAATTTGGCCGCCGAATTTTCGGGGGCACAACTCCCCCCCAGCTCTAAAAAGGGGGGACGCCGTTACCATAATCCGTGCATGAAATAAGCCAACTTTACACGTCTTCAACATGTTCGCACACGCTATGCCCAATATGCAGCAGCAGCAGCCAGCCACATTTCCATCTCCTATGTGTTGAACAAGTGAGTAACAAGTGAGCGTCGAATCTTCTTCATTTTATCATAACAACTAAGCCAGCCTATTGAGAAGTAGCTCACAAACATCAGCGCGCTCAAGTGAGAGACAGAGAAACAACCTGGGGGGATTGAAGATTGCTTATTATTGTATCAAATGTAAAAATGCCTGTTTTCAAACCCATCGCATCTGATAAATATTCAGCCAAAATATTCCAGTAACTTATAAAATCAAAGCTACGATGTTCAAGAACACTTCAGTTGTCTCTTCAAGAGAAAAGAAACAAAGACAATTTTAATTTGATCCTCTTTCCAAAAGCATTCCTTTCCAAAAGAGAGTGAGATATAGCAGGATTCTTTTAAATTGTCAGAAACAGCTGATTGATGTACGCTCGTTTACTTACGTTGAATCAGCTGTTTTCTGACAAGTTAAAAGAATCCTGCTATATGTAGTGATATAAAATATAATATTGAACGTAAATAGATGAAATAAGGAAAATATAAGATGTAAATATAATGTTGTGATTGAATTAAATATTATTTGTGTGAAATAGTTGATGTCTCTGAAATAATAATGTCTTTTTTACTCGCGACATTGATTGTTGCACGAAGCGGGAAGTTCAAACTTCAAACATCGTTTGTCACGAGTCTGCTACTCGGTAGCAGAAGCGAAAACCTACATGTTAGAGGTTGTTAACTTGTTGTTACCAACAAATTCCCACAATATGTAAAAACAAATCAATTAATTCAGACTACACATTCTGGTGATTCAATCAGTTTATGACAAATCAAATTATAGGAAGCAACATGCAGATAGCTTAACATGAATTCAATTCAGCGTACATTACCGGGATACCAATTGAATAACAAGCATGTTGAGTCGAGTTCAATGATAAGCATGGGTTAACAACAACCGTGGTCTGAAAGTAAACATCAGAAAATCAGCCACCAATGATCAAATACACTTCATCAACAAATATGTATCTTGAACCAGTATGTGAGTGTTGGAATCGTGGTAGCCGGTTTCATGGAATTACTGTTCGAAATGCGACAGATTTGTCACCAGTCTATTGGCTTGTCCGCGTCCATGATCCCGTGTAAATTATTTTGTGTTCAGGTTCAAACAACATGAAAATTTACTGGTCTCAGCACTGAGTTTGCATACGATTACCATCAATATTCCATTTCCATTAACGAGTGGTCGCTATGCTACCATAATAATTGGCCAGGCTCAGAGTGCCTAGGTACGTGGATTGTCATTGATCTACCTACAAGTGAAACTAAAAAGTAGCTCCAACTAATTACAAAACTTTTGCATTGTTCAGTTTTCAAAGAATAAAAAAACTATACAGATGAATATTATATTAAAATGATACATTTTATAATTCTGTTCGAGTTTTTAATAATAGACAAGAAATTCATACTCATTTTTTTCTCATAAAGTGACTGAAAACTGACTGATATTTACTTTTAGCGATTGAAAACGTGAATAGTAAACTATGACATGTCCGAATTGTATATTTAAACTAAAGTATGGAAAATTATACACAGCAACAGAATGATAATAAAGACAACCATGGAAAATTACAGAAGTATCGAAGAATATTTATGGAAAATTACCCAAAGCTAAGGACAAAAATTAAACACGGAAAATTACAGGAGTACCTACTGAAGAATACTCGTGGAAAATTACATAGATCAACAGATGAAGATAACAATGGAAAGTTACCGAAGTATGGAAAAGTACTGACGGAAATTTACTGATGACGCAAGAAATAATTAACAATGGAAAATTACAGGAGTACCTACTGAACTATACTCGTGGAAAATTACATAGATCAACAGATGAAGATAACAATGGAAAGTTACCAAAGTATGGAAAAGTACTGACGGAAATTTACTGATGACGCAAGAAATAAAACAATGGAAAATTACAGAATCACGGAAAAGTACTGATGGGAGATTACACATAGATAAAAAGAAATAAACACGGAATATTACAGAAGTAAGGAAAAATACTGACGAAAGTTTACAAGATCTATTTTTATCTACGACCTTGTTATAATAAAATCATTACAGTTTCATAATTGGAATCGAAACAGTTGCTTTTTCGAAACGGAATATTTGAAACTTGTATCGTAATGACGACTTTATGAAATGGATGCTACATAATGAACCAGTTCTATCCCAATCTGTTCCAGTTTTAAAACATTATAATTATTATGAAACGGTCCTAGCCCAATCTGTTCCAGTTTCAAAACATTGGAACGAAAGAAAACACAATCGCAGCTGATGAAAGCACTGTAGTTGCTCATGCCTGTGTGCTATTAGCAGTTTCCTGACCTATAACGCAAACATTAAAATAGAACAATAATGGTCGTTTGAATCAATGTTAGTTTAAATTGATAATGTAGAACTTATTGTTTTTTGTTGGTCGTAGATAAAATGCTGTATGCAATGGTTGTATTTTCGCCTTTAAACGACTCTTAAAATACCTAAAAATAACTCGCGGCGTTGCCTCTCGTATTTCAACCTTGGTATCTCACTCGTCGTTTGAAGGCTCTCATAATACAACCATTGCATAAACTATGATTATGATATATTATTATAATTACAGTGTAGAGCCTACAGTATTGTTAGTACCATTGTAGTAGACTACTCTATTTATAGATAGATAGATAAATGACTTTATTTTTCACTTTTACATTACAAAAGTGCTGTGGGCGAAGTTGAGCTATACAAGCCCTCTCTTCCACTTAACCCACAAACATGGGTTGCTAATATACATGGGTTGCATATATACATATGAATGTATATAGTATATACATACATTATGAATAGTGGCGAAGCGTGGTATGCTCATTTGGTCATCGCCGGGTATATTTCCTATTGGATTATGGATTATAATGTTTTCCACGGATTATTTTCCAATCAGTTTGTTCTATTCAAATTTATTCTATTCAATGAAATTTGAAAACCACTTTGATCGTGTGTGTACAAAGCTTGTTAACAAAGCCAACAAAATCTTCTCATTAGAGAAACTTTCTTAGGCACTTGTAACACAACCTTATCCCACAAACTCCGCAACAAATCCATCAGAATCTTGTCATTAGAGAAACTTTCCTATTAGCCAGAACGCAACCTCATCACTCAGCAGTGTTTAACATTACACTGCTGTCATCACCGTTGTCTCTGCATTTTCTGCAAAAAGCACGTGCCTGGAAAAATCCAGCTCCAGGTGGGCATTAGAAGCGCTGCAGCACAATTTTCCAGCATTAAATCCAAAAGTCGGCGGAAATGAGATTAGAGTTGACTTTCTGGAATCGGGATTACCAGTGCTGCCTGCTGGAGAAAGCACACTAAGCAGTCCGGTACTCACAGCATAGCATCCAAACTTTTGAGGATAATTTATAATTACTTTGAGGTTGGAGAGTAGTACAGTATCAGTTTGAGCTGAGGCATCTAATCCTTATTTATTGGATAAGTTTGGCAAACTGCAAACGGTGCTTACTACTTTTCGCTTTCTGAGCCTTCCACTAAATTCATTCTACGGCACCCCTTCCCCCCACCATTACCCCTCCAATCCGCTCCAGAGTTTATGGACTCAGCGAACGGAAAGAAGAAGATGAGAAAAGGGCAGAAATCATGTTCCATCAGCTGCAGTGGAGGATTCTTCTATGGACTTATGAAGTTAGAAAGGGGAAGAGTATGAGAGATAATGCAGAGAATTCATCCACTGTCTGCAAATAGAGAGCTTTCCTCCTTATTATGGTGTTATGAGTTAGGACGGTATAGTAATACTACTACATATACATGTAGTATAATAGACCCTGCAAATAGTAATAGACTAGTGATAGTAATAATATAGTAATAGACTACAAATTTACTGAAGATAAATGAATATGATAGTAGGCTATAATTATGTAGTAGTAGGTCTTATGAGGCAGAACGGTGGAGTAAATATTGTAATGGACTGCAATTTGATTGAAAAGTATGTGATTATAGTAGGCTAGGCTAAGTTCTGTTATGGAACCAAGGCATATACTTCCTTTTTATTATGACCTTATAAGACAGGACGATATAGTGATAGTGCAATACACCATAGAAAATACTACAGCTACTAAAAGTGGATATATGTGTATGTAGTGTAGAATGAACTGTTCATTTCTGTTCTGAGACAAAGAACCAGCTACATGGGAAATTGGAAGTCATGTATAAAAGAAAAAAGACACTGTATTACGCCTTGCTATTCATGCAGTATTTATAGTGCCTTTTCCTTTAATTTCTACACTACTTCTAAATTTACATGAAACGGGCCCCTGAAGAACAACGAAAGATAAATCTTAATGAGAATTCATTTACCATGAACAGAAATCATTTCTCAAGTACAATATATTTGTATGAATAATATAAATACAGTACTGAATAAAATATAGAGACGAAGATCCCATAAATCCATGACAATTTTTTCTCTTTTTTTTTGGGTGGGAGGGGGTATGATGCGGCATGAGTTGCATACTCCTCGACATTAGTCTATGATATTTATTCATAACTACAAACTAAGTTTTGCTTGAATAGTTGGTGTAGTTGTTATTTATGAGGAATGAGAATACAGTATATAAAGAGAAGTGATGATAATTCCGAGTATTTGTTCTCTATTTGAGTGAAGAATAAGTAGAGAAAAAGAATTAGTGAAGGAAAACAATAATAACATTTTTGTGAACTTGACCCTTTCAACCAACAATGGAGGCCGCTATGAGGTTGCCTCATTCATTCATATTTCATTCTAGGAATAGAATGAATGCTGAGGGGATGCGAGATGGAATGCTATCTGGTGGCAAGTGGAGGAACGTTGTTATTTTCTTGCTCTAATCCACACAAAATTGAAAACGTGACTCACATCCTCGAACAAGGGTCATGAGTGTCTTAGTTTATTCAAGCCTTTTACATAATAAATTATGAATAATGCCTATTTGGTGTTGTGTTGCTTCTAAATTCATACTAATATAAATAGTTCAATACATTAATTAGTCGAAGAACGGTTATCCAGCATTATGAACGTAATTGTTATATACCGGGTGGCGCAAAAAGAACGCATGGATTCGCGTAGGATTAGGATATATAGTATTAGTGGAGTAGAGCTGTCTGTGACCGCCGAGCGACATCATCTTGTAGGTTAAAGTACGCAGATTCAGTAAAAATGGCGCCATTGACCTTGCAACTTCGCGTATTATTGTTGAACAATATTTCAAATAGAATAAATCTGCCATCGTCGTTCAACGGAGCTTTAGTAGAAAGCTTTAAGTCTAGCGTATTGGCGTGTGATTCTTCTTCAATTGAAATATAAAGTTTACTGTCGTAAATATCGTTGAATTGAAGATCTGAATACTGCAATACATGAAGGAATTGCTGCTGTATCAAAAGTTATGAACCAATTTGAGGATTTTAATGATCATTAACGCATTAAGGGCGCCATCTTTCCTATGCAATTTAAAAAAAATACCTAAGTGTTTTGGAGTTTTTCATACAAATTCTCAAATTGCGTTATTTGCTTGGTATTTTGGTGTGAGTACGATAAATGTATGATTGAAATTCTTATAATTCTTTGAAAAACATGCGTTCTTTATGCGCCACTCTTTATTATCAATCACAATAATTATTGCATGTTACATGAAACTCTAAATTTAATGTAACTTTGAAATTAAATAATAACATTGTAATTTATTACTATAAGTGATTGAGGAATCGATCATGGAGTAAATAAGTTCAACTCATTATAATGGGGAAATCTTTAAAAATTCATCAGCCTTGAGCCATTCCAAATAAGAGTAATGATCTTCTCCTGACATTAACTGTTCTGGCTTGGAGTTCTATTTTCCTTGAGAATATCTCTAAATGTATGCATGATGAAATGTAATGGGAATATCCTCCAGAAATATAAAGCTATTTTTATTCATTTCAGAAATAAAGGGATAATAATGTGGAAGAGCCAGAGTGAAGAGTTTCAAAATTCAAATTATAATCATAGAGAGTAATAGAAGCTAAATCAAAGTAACTAAATTTGTATCCTCTGTCCAGGTTTTGCAAGGGAAAACAAAACGAATATTTATATTTACAAATGATTTTATTAACACAAACAATCTCTCGCTTACAGTAATGGAGTAATTTATCAATAAAATCTCAAAAAATTCAACACCTCAATTATTCACATTTGAAACAAACATTTCTTATCCAATTTGATACTTCTAAACTCTAAAACACATTGTTCAGCGTCCTTTTCACTGAACATACTTGAGAGTAAAAAATATCGTTGAATGCTGATTTATCATTGATAACCTGATCAAATTATCATTTTTCTCAATTAAAATCAAATACTGATCACAATTGAATCCACATTGAACTTTGAAGAAGTGTGCAGTCTTTTCACAATGAAACTGGCAACCGGCTGGAGTGCCTGGGTCCACTTACAGCCCTAAACAATATGAAGTTCAAATTTTTCACAATGAGCTAAAATAGTGGATCACAATAAGACAACGATTATTTACAATATTCAATGTGTGATGAATTTCATGACATTGTTCTGACTTTTGTAATAAGTTTATTAGTAATGGGAATGATTTCTTCTTTTGTTTCACCTATAACAGTAATACAGTCGTTTTTGGACAATTGTTTGGAAGTAAGTTTTAATTCTTCAGTTGCTGAATACAAGCTTTGAAACACTCTGATCTCTTGCTAGTCGATGTAACATATTTGCCAATCTTTTACATTAAATTTTTCTTCTGAAATTTTTTTCCTGAATTGTTATGGATTCTTCAACGTACTCTCAAATCTTAGAATCAATTATTCAACAAGTATACTATTATTCGAATTATTTCACAATGATCCTGATAAATCTTTCACGATTCTTGAAATCTCCAACCCAGTCAATTCCAGCTTGAATGGTTTTGTAAAACAAATATTAGTTCAAGCAGCTCAATAACTTCTATCGCAAAACCTCAATTTTTATCATCAAACCATCAGGGAGTTGAATTTTGACATAGATAATTTCGCAGTATAATTTACTCTTCTTCTTTGATTCTTGAATTCTTTCATTCTTGAATTATCCTATTCTGTGTATCTTGTAGTGAGCAGATCCCACTTTAAGCAACATTTATCTTGAATTATTATGTTCACTGCAACATCCACAAATAATTACTCACAAAAACTGTACCACCGTCAAAGTTACCCATTATACCATCTTCATTTGATTGTGTTCTCCTTTGACACATCACTTAAGAACTTGAAATCTTGCAATCAAGTGGCCAGATCCAGTAGTTATTCTTGTTTGAATTAGTGCCATAATTTCTTTTCAAATATTGTTTTCTCTGTCGAAGCACAGTTCATGTATGATCGTCAGAATATTCCATTCTTCATGTAATTCACCCTATAACAAGTCTTCAACCCTTCCAAGTCTTCAACAACAACCATTCATTTTAAACAAGTCCAAAGTTGTCGCAAACGTAGTTTTTGACAGTGGCAGAGTGTGTCGTCGTCAGAATTCAGCGCTCTTTCACCTTACCATGATGATCATAATTATATGCTTTGGATGACACAATGTGAGTGATCGTTGTATCAATTTGTCGCCGTCGTAGTTTATTGGTATCTCATTTTGTCGCCGTCATAGTTTATCAGTGTCTGACTTTAGACTCGCCGTCATAGTTTATCGGTGTCTCATTTTGTCGCCGACATTGTTTATCAGTGTCTGAGTCTAGACTCGCCGTCATAGTTCATCGGTGTCTCATTTTGTCGCCGTCATAGTTTATCGGTGTCTGTGTTTGGACTCGCTGTCATAGTTTATCGGTGTCTCATTTTGTCGCCGTCATAGTTAATCGGCGTCTGTGTTTAGACTCAACGTCATAGTTCATCGGTGTCTCATTCTGTCGCCGTCATAGTTTATCAGTGTCTGACTTTAGACTCGCCGTCATAGTTTATCGGTGTCTGGGTTTATAATTATTCAACATCATAGCTCATCGGTGTCTCATTTTGTCGCCGACATTGTTCATCAGTGTATGATCTCATAGTTGAACGATGTCTGAGTTTAGGCAGATCTAGACTCTATACACATATTGATCATGCCAAAGAGCAGCGATTACGAGGATGATGCAAGTGGGTGCTCAATGACGACCCAATATGTTGTCGTAGTCAGGTGTTGTCGTAGTCCAGTTAGATTGGCATGTTGAGCAGATGTACGGCAGGTAGCGCTGGCTACGAGTGGAGCAGCGAAGTTTGACAGGCCAGCAGCAGCCACAGAGAAGGACTCCGCAGCCAGGTTAGGTCTCTGCCTCCTGTCTGCATGGCGGCCGGATTTTCACCTGTAACAGAACAGTGGAAACGTTAATATTCATTAGAATCTCATCAGTAAAAGCATAGATGACGAGCTAATATTCTCTTCTGTGAAAGAATTTATAGGTTTTGTAGCATCACAAACCCAAAACCGGTTCTCGAACTGTTGTCGACCGAGTTTGTCGCCGTTGTGTTTTATCCAGGGGGCTGTCATAGACGGAGAGAAGTATTGTATCTTCCCTATGTTAAAAAGGGGTGTAGGCTGAGTCTCGATCACGCTAGTTTCCGGACGGAGTTTTGGCGCTGTATTCGAATTCAGAGCCTTTATATTAAGTTTCATTTTCATAAAGACTTTTAAAAGTTTATGGTATCTTTTGCGGTATAAATCAAAACTGTTGAGAGAATATGGTCAATATTCACGGCAAAATATAACATTTTTGTTAGATTCTTTGTTTTTTAAGTTGGTTTGAGTAGAAGTAGGTGTGATTCTCTACTACAGGTTAGAATGGTTATTCACTAATTCACTAATAATGGTTAACTTCTAATATCGTTACGCGTGTATCAAACTTTTGGATTATTCTTCAATAATATCATTGATCTAATATCGTTATGCATGTATCAAGCTTTTGAACCATCCGCTATTCAATCAGCTGTAATTATTATCAATTTACGATGTTTTCAAATACACCGCTAAAAGTCCGTCCGGAAACTAGCGTCATCCTACTACCCTTATTTCTCTTACTTCCAGTCCCTAAGATGGCAGGTCCCTGGTTTTATCAATGTCTGAATATTTCGCTACCATAGTTTGTCGGTTTCTGAATTTTTCGCCGTCATACTTTGTTGGTATCTGAGTCTGTCGCTGTCGTAGTTTATCGATGTTTTACTTGGTCGCTGACAGAAAGTCTGTAATATTGTGGCTCAATGCAATTTTCTGAGCAAGTTCGTTTCGAATGAACATGTAATTTATTAGAGAATGTTAATGCAGTTGATTTTACTAGTTATTTAGCTAAAATAGATTGTTCTGGTAACACTATTCCACTTGAATTTTTCATTTCAAATTAGTTCAGTTTGTCGTCGATCCCACTATGTTGCTGTCCTTGATTTATCGCCCGGTTAAATTTAATAGACGTACGAACAACCAGGCATCAGACTCTTTTCTAATGATATTGAAAAGTTTTACTTGAAGGTTGGACATCATAAAATAATAATGTTGTTATGAGCTTATGATTATAATGATTATGTTATAATGAGCTTATTTCTGATCAAGGATGATACGAAAATGATTATTGTGATATTGATTTTGATGTTCATATGATATTATGAAACAAAATGTTTTATGATATTGTCTTTTACTCAATCAACCACGTTTGAAATAATTACTATGGGTAGTGAGTTAGCATCACTAATGATGAACATTGTGTAATGATAATAAGAATACAAAAGAACGAAGGATTGTCAGTGTAGGCTATTTGAATATTATTCCCATTCCCATATCATACAGGTAGCGTTCACTCTACATTGTTTCGTACTCACAATGTAAAGCCCTGTACAATCGGGATACTTGGAAATAATGTGCAATATAGTCTTGTACCATGGTCATGGTGACAATAGGGGTATGAATGGGCCAGGCTATTTTGAATCGAAAACGCGAGGGTATTTCAAATTGGGTTTGTCTACTATATAGTAGTCTGTTGGTATCGTCATTGTAATAGAAATAATATCCAGTAGGTTCAATGCATTCACACATTGTCTCATTACAATAGTTGAACATGTGACATTGATAAAAGATTCATTCATTCAAATTCGAGTAAAGGGGGATAGATTTCAACAGCAGGTATTACATTACAAGTATTTCACATTTAATTTGGCAAGTAATTTCCATTACAGATTTTTTCAATGTTAAAAGTGCATGAAAATTCATCCTCTCGAATAACTCATTGTTGATATTTTACACAGTGATATTGTATGCTGTGAACATTGCATAAAGTTTTTATCATCAGTTGTGATGATAATCAATCCTGGTGCTTTTACTTACTTACTTACTTACTTTACTTTACTTAGCAAAATGAATTGAGAAGAAAATAGACAGTATGAAGAATGAAGAAGAAGAAGAAGAAGAAGAAGAAGAAGAAGAAGAAGAAGAAGAAGAAGAAGAAGAAGAAGGAAGAAGAAGAAGAAGAAGAAGAAGAAGAAGAAGAAGAAGAAGAAGAAGAAGAAGAAGAAGAAGAAGAAGAAGAAGAAGAAGAAGAAGAAGAAGAAGAAGAAGAAGAAGAAGAAGAAGAAGAAGAAGAAGAAGAAGAAGAAGAAGAAGAAGAAGAAGAAGAAGAAGAAGAAGAAGAAGAAGAAGAAGAAGAAGAAGAAGAAGAAGAAGAAGAAGAAAAGAAGAAGAAAAGAAGAAGAAGAAGAAAGACTGAAGGAGATGAAGAAGACTGAAGAAGAAGAAAAGAAGAAAGAAGAAGAAGAAGAAGAAGAAGAAGAAGAAGAAGAAGAAGAAAGAAGACAAGAGAAGAAAAAGAAGAAGAAGACAGATGAAGGAAGAACTGAAGAAGAAGAAGAATAAAGAAGACTGAAGAAGAAGAAGAAGAAGAAGAAGAAGAAGAAGAAGAAGAAGAAGAAGAAGAAGAAGAAGAAGAAAAGAAGAAGAAGAAGAAGAAGAAGAAGAAGAAGAAGAATAAGAAGAATAAGAAGAATAAGAAGAATAAGAAAGAAGGCAGTAGGAGAAGAAGAAGAAGAAGAGAAGAAGAAGAAGAAGAAGGAGAAGAAGAAGAAGAAGAAGATGAAGAATAAAGGAACTATACAGAAGAATGGTGGATGAATAATAATAATGAAAGCAAAATTTTGTTTTGTGATTCAACAGTGTTGCCCTACACTGCAATAATGAATCACGTTTCATCAGCCATTCGTTGCCAGGCGGGGGGAGGGGGGCATTTCGAAGGTGATACAGGACAGGTCGCCTGTAAAATGTAGCAGGCACAAGGCATAGAATGCAGTTATTTTGTATCCAAGTGAAGAGTATTCTCTTGATTAAACAGGAGAAACGTTCTGCGTACTTTCTCACTTCCTCTTTATCACTCACACTCACTCTCTCTCATTCTCTTTCGCTCTCGATCTGCTCTCTGTAAACAAATAACAGAGAAGCGCTCAGCAAGAAATGATTATTATGTTCGATCTTTGGCGCCAACAATAGGCGCTCTGTTATCATTATTCATCGAGGAAGAGAATGAGGAGCAGGACAAAGGAAGGAGGAGGAGAAGGAGGAGGAGGGGGGAGAGAGAGGTTGAGCAGAAGATTGAGGTGAAGATGAGAAAAGGAGGGAAGGCAAGGAAGCTTACGTAGAAGGAGGTGAGAAAGGAGATAGAAATAATGAAGAGGAGGAGCAAGAAAGTATACAAAGAAGGAGACGAGAAAGCAAAGGATGAGAAGAAGAATGAGGTGGAGATGAGAGAAGGGGAGAAAGCAAGGATGCAGACGAAGGAAGAGACGAGAGAGAGAATAGAGGGAAAAGTGACTGGAAATAAAAATAAGAAAAACAGAAAAGATTAATGATGGAAAGCTGACAGAACCAAAACTGCAATAACAGCATGAAAAACGAGGATAACTTGATTAGAAAAAGGGGGTAGTGAGAAAACATGTGAATTCAAAAGGAATCTGAAAGAAACAAGATTTGCAGAAAAGAAGAAGAAATTATTTTAGAACGGAATAAAAAGAAGTAAGAACAGGTTTATTTGAAAACTATGAAAGGAATGAGTGGAGAGTCTTGGTTGTCATTAAAAAGTACATTTGTGAGGACAAATCTCCACCTGTCTTTCATTATCAATTTTATTCTCTATCCTTTTTTCGGCACTCATTTATCTTATTTTTCTTCTTCCTGTTTTTTCTTCCACCACTTCTTTTTCTTCTTCCGCCTTTGCTGTTTTGTTGAATGTCTGTTCTTTTGAAACAGTGCTTAGAGTGCGGATGAAGCTTCATTTTCGATTATTATTCTCGTATCATTATTATAATTACCAAGGTTTATGCGCACAGGAAGGGGGGGTGGGTTGGTTTGATTAACATCAATCAATTGTACCTGGCAGAAAATTGAAGGGTCGTGATTTGAAAATAGGTGTTCATAAATTCGTAGAAATAAGCCGAGCGACAACTTTACGTTTACCATTCTAATGAACACTCTATCAGATTATTAAAATGTCATGAATATAATAATGTATTACATAATTATTTTAAAACCGTAATATTCTTATAACACTCATAACATTACCAGTATGATTCTCACTTCTAATCTTTCAGAAATAAATGAACCAGCGCTACTAGCGCTAGCTGACTGACCACATGTAAACAAGGTATGATAGCAAAACACATCTATCATCGAAATTACATGTGAACTGATTAAAAACGTTTCAAAATAAACCCACTTACTACCCTGATACGAAATTCAAGCAATGCGGAATAACACATACTTTCACGCTGTTGAAAGCCCATGCCAACATTTATGCCTGCTTATCAGACACGATTATCACATGAATTAATAAAAGTTTCCACACAGCCTCGGGCTCATTTAACACGTGAATAGATGGAGGCATGCACACAGGCGCTGGCTAATGAAACACACGTAAACAAATGAAGGGTTTCACACAGAGCCGTGGGCCAATTTCACACCACTTGTAATCGGTAAACATGGAAAATGTGTTGTTTGATGAGCGTCAGTCAACTTTGGGCATCTCTCACATTTATAAGGGAGAGAAAGAGAGAGAGGCAGGAAGAGAAGGGTAGTGTGAAAAGAGAGTGTGCGTGTGAGAGAGAGAAAAGAGAGAGTGATAGAGAGAGTGAAAACTCCATTTTCATTCGGAGAAAAGTCAATTTGGGAAATCAATGTTAAGCTGTCCACGACATGTCTCAATTCAAACGTTTTTATGTGTCTCAATTAATGAACTCGTAAAATTTTCCTCTCGCTCTCATCTTATACAAACGTAAATGTGTAAAAGCGTAGCCCACTTTTAATCAATGTTACCAATATTATTATGAGTGCATTGAAATTGAAATTGAATTCATAAAAGATGCTAACAATAGCTTACATTTGAATAGGCTGTAATCAAGTGTGCTCATTCAGAGACATCTGTAGCAACCAGCTTTCATTGTGATTCCCATTGCTTAGAAAATCCAGAGATTTTACTCTTCTCGAATTAACCTCATTTTTTAAGTATAGAGAAGTATTACATGTCTATTCAATTGATGAGTTGATATTTTGAACTATAGGAACCTGTAATTGTTAATTAATGTCAAATGTCAATGGATAAACTGCTGATTTCAACAATAATCCAAAAGTTACCCAAATTTTCGTAACATAATGTGAAATTTTTCAATAACCACTACTGTGCTGCAAGATTCTAACTTGCTATATTTTAAAGCAAATTGCACAAAAATAACCAAATCATTTTAATATTTGAGAAAAATTTTAAAAACCATTAAATTTTAGATTTTTGGAAAAATCTTTAAGTTTGCGCCACCAGTATCTCGGTAACAAGAAATTCTAGGATAGCTTAGAAGCGTAGCTTCTAATAGTGTATTTTTTTAAATTAAAATAATACTTCAAAGAAAATAAAATATTGGTAGAGTTGAGTATTCGAGATTGATATAATTGGTATAATAATATTGATTAAAACCAATTCAAATAAACTATTCGATATTAATAATTATTAAAGTGGAGTTTGCCAATTTCAAAAGGTTTTTTTCTATTTATTCAATATTATTAGAGGGTTTGTTGACACTCTGGGTACACTTTTCTACAGTTTCTGGGTACTCAATAGTTTCTTTATAGTATACAGTTTCTATAGTACCTGAGAAGTAATATGAAGAATAGCAAGCCTAGTAGCATAAGGTAATTCACCAGGGCAGCTGCACTAGAAATTAATTGGCATTGCAACTAACTACAGCAAATAATTATTATTCGATGTTCAAAGTTGTGACTCAACATCCACTGTATGGCTGCATAATTACACACTTACATCATAGAAACTATAGAATTAGCTCCATTTATAGAATATAGCTGTACATCGTTATTCTGTGCTTATATTACTGTAAAACGTTGTAATGAACATAATCAATATTATTATCAGTTCAGGTGTTTCAGCAAAGTGATCAGATCGCACTTTCCATTACTTATAGTAGAATAGTGTACAAAATTAATGTACTAGTGATCCTATTTTTCATTCCAATTCCTGCCATCAATAACACTAAACTTCCATTATCTGGTGCGAGCCAAGTGTTACACACACTCAGTCTGTTTGAGAATCGATTTTTAGTTAGAGGATGATGTAGGTGAACATAAGGCGCCTTCACACTGACACGCCAGCCATTGTCTCCAGTCTAGGAAACTAATCTTAATTTTCCAAGGCACCATGTGCCACTGCTGATACAAGGCACCCGATCCCCAACATTACTCACGCAAACAGCGTGTTGTGTCCTCATTCCACGCACTCGCTCTCTCACTCAGTCACACACTCACTCACTCAATCACTCAGTCACTCTCTTACTCATTCACTCATTTACGCAATCTCTTACTGACACTTATCTTTGCCTTGTTTCACAGAAGAATTCAGTACTATACTTATCGAGTTGAAATAGAAAGGTCATGTAAAGAGAAAATAAATAATTTAGAATCATGAAATAATTGATTTAATTTGAATATTTGAGATGAAGTGCTTCACCATACTGTTTCAAAAGAGATTATAACATGCTTAATGGAGCATGATAATATAATAATGCTCCATGTTTTATGTATGTGTGTTTTAGCATACAGCTGACAAGTGGAATTTGTCTTTCAATCTTTCTGTCGCGAAATTCAAGTAAAAATGTGATATTTTAGGAAGTTTTAATATTATTTTGTCATGTAGTAATCTTAGAAATTCAAAATTATTGTTAGATAATAGTTTTTTGGACTCATAATTTCAGTAAGATGAATCAACAACATTACCTCTGGACTATTTATCAAAATTTGGGAAAGAAGCAGTTTTGGACAAATGTCTGTTGATTCTTCCCACATTGTAATGTATCTTGCCAATAAATGAATAAATGATCGACCCCACACTGTCTTAACTCTGGGGTTGTATAATAAAATATTTTTCCTTGTTACTCGTGTATAAATCTCAAATGTACTGTACATATTATATTGTATTGGAAAATAAATTCCATTTCATTTCATTTTCTTTTCTTGTCTCTTATGGCGGATGTGTGGATGTTGGACACGGTTTATCAAGAAGGCCGTGATCATTTTCCACATGTTCTATTACTGTATTATGGATGTTGAAAGAGCTATAGATAAACCATCTACCATCAGCTTTATAGCTCTTATTATGATATTACAACTTACATCTTTTCACTGTAGCCTACAGAGAATCTATAATCAAAGTGTGGCCATTGATGTGGAATGGTCCCTAACAGTGTGTTGAAAATTTGCTTCCGCCATACTTTTGCCAATATTTCAAATTCATATTATAGCTCATATTATGAGCTTACAGGCAAAGTTGAACTCTACTGAATAGAAAGACTTGAATTTGTCAAAACCACATTGTTGGGTTCTGTAGAGTGGTGACATCTGGTGGCAGAGGTGTGAGACATAGTCAGTGAAGAACTAGAAACGTTAATAAAACAACGAGAGACCGGTTTATAAAACAACGACGTTAATAAAACAACGAGAGACCGGTTTCAGTTGTTACACACCATTATCAATCTCTGATAATCTTATCCCGCCCCTTAAAACTAGAATACAGTGCAGCAGAATTTATACTCGTGACCGAGCGCTGTGATTGGGAGTTGAACGGCCTATCAAGGTGAACGCCTGCCATTGGCCTAGATATAAGCTCCTCCCACAATGGGTGGTTTCTACAAACGACATAGCAATGGCGGTTCAAACAAGTAACAAAGTAAAGGAAGGCAAACCAGTTTCCTTCGTGAATGCTCTCTGTCTCTTTCCAATTAAATCTCCCTCACTCCTTATTTGTGTTATACTGTCTCACTTCATCATTCTCTCTCTTTCTCTTTTAATTTTTCTAATGAAGAGAACAACATTAACAATAGCAGAATGGTCATCATTCCGATCCAGTAGAATATTGCATTGATAGCCTATTTTGATTGCAGCGAATAATTTGTGGAATTTGAATTTCGTTACTCGATACTGGAATACTTATCGAATGATATGAACAACGGTGCAAATTTAGGCCACAATTCCATAGTGGAGAAATAATAGAGCGTAATTTGTGATAGGGCCAAGTAATATCGACAATCGATAGGGAATTATATCGATAGTGAATGATTTCAATCCAGCGGGTAATTGAAAGAGTGATATTATTGTGTGATTTTATTTAGTACCATGGAATAATTGGGTGAATTGTATAATTATTCAGAATCACTTCCGCATGCTTATATATGTGAGTTGCTGTATTTCATAATAGTAGAGATGAAATTTAAATTCATCTCAATCAACATGTCCATCATTTAAATTACAAGTTACATTGTTCAATGTTTAATAATATTAATATTACATGAATTCACACAAATACTGTAATTTCAAAAGAATTATGAATTGAACACTCCATCTGATGGAATGGAGTTTAAGGTGAAAAGTAGTAAGAACTTATTAAAATTAGAGTGTAACTGATAAATTCCACGAATTTATTAATTTAAAAGTGGAAAGAATAAGATTTGCAGTCATTCAATATAATTATATTATACTGAATATCAATAAATTCAGTCAAATAACAATATTCATACAAAATGTTTCCTATTTTTGCTTGGTTATTCTTGTACATTTTCATTTCAAGTCTGTATTAGTTGAAGAAGCGAAAACCTACCTTTAAACCTTGTCAACCATTGATACGCCCCACGTTTTAGTTCATGTTTATTTTGATCGTGGACATACAGCTTTATCCAGACGACACTTTTAATATCAAGAGCAGCAATTGTATTTGAAAGGAATTTTCTTTTGTATATTTTGTTTATTTTCCCGACAAAGTCATCACAAGTAAAATCTTTGAAAATGCACACAAAAACGGTGAATTTATTCAGAGCAAGACTTTCAAAACACTTTTCACTAAACGATTCAGTTCACCTCGCTTATTCGTTCAAAAGAAAAGTGAGAAACGGCTGACCCATTTCCAGCAGAGAAGAAAAACCACCGCTGAGTTTAGTTGGAAAACTGTTTTCCTAGTTGGAAAAACTAGGAAAAGTGCCACAAGGAAAACAATAAATTTCCATTGTCGATGGATTTGATTTGAAAGCCACCTGTGCTACTTCAATGAAGCGTTTTAGCTTCAGCTTCTCTTGCAGTCGACACTCAAGCTGATGAAAATTGAATCCATCTACTTTTTTCAGAATTAGGCTAGGTTCAAATCGAGTTTATTCATGATATAAATACATCTTGCTACGAATTTTGGATTATAATATTGTTCAAAATTCGGAAAAAAAACAGTTTTTAACTGTGCCTATTGTTGCATTACAGAATCAAAATGTAAACTCAAGGTACGTTTCCATTACTCCAAATCACATGTTCCCAACATGTTACCAGCACAAATTTCTATTTTGTAGTAAAAGAAGATTAGTGCCGGACACATGTCGGGAACATGTGACTTGTAGTAATGGAAACGTACCTTGAATAATATTTGGGTCTGTATCTGTGAATGAGTGAGTGAATAGATCAACGTTAGGCTGAGCGTACACCGGTTAGTCAAGACAAGACAAGACGAGATTAGTCACGTTTAGTCACAGTAACTCTCATAGCTGCTTATGAAGCAGCACACATCGATGCAATGACTAATTAAACGTTTAGTCACAGTACTTCACATAGTTGCTTATGAAGCAACACACACCAATAATATTAGTCATTGCATCGGTGTGTGCTGCTTCATAAGCAACTACGTGAATTACTGTGACTAAACGTGACTAATCTCGTCTTGTCTTGTCTTGACTAACCGGTGTACGCCTAGCCTAACACTATCTCTTGTTCCGGAAGACACGTTTCAAGCCGCCTGAAAAGTAGTCGTTAAATTATTCATCTCTCATCATCCCCCTTCTCTACCCACGCACAAGTCTAGAGCTCACGTGAGCATCACCCTTGTAAAATTTGATTGTTCTAGCAAAATCCAACTTCTCAAGACCTGACGCACACTGACAAAAGTTTAAAACTTCTACGTTCATTGCATTTGTATGAGAAAAGCAACACTACACTTGTAATAGCCTAGGCTCAGCTAATGTTCCTGTGTGTGACTAGTAGTCTCGTTTGTAAGTGTATAATGCAAGAGTGTAAATGTAAATGTAGAAATGTAAGTGTAGCGAAGGCCTAGAGGGAATGAATTGGAGTGCAAGCACTATTGAAGTGAATAAAGGGGCTGATGGTTATTCAGACTTTCAACTTTTCTCCCTTCCTTCTCCTCCTTCTCCTCCGCCTTCTCCTCCTCCTCCTCCTCCTCCTCCTGCCCTCCTCCTCCTCCTCACTCCTCCTCCCTCCACCTCCTCCTCCTCCTCCTCCTCCTCCTCCTCCCAGTCACACCCACTCTTCCGGGAGTTGGTTTCATCAAACTGAAGAGGCTTCAGCAATAAAACCACTTTAATACGTTCACGGTTCAACACTTCATCTGATCTATTCTCTCAACATCCAGTTTCACGTTGTCTCCTTCTCCAATCTCTTCTTCAGTTATATTCATTCCTGGATTCTTTCCCTCCACTACTTCTTCTTGTTCTTCTCCTCTTTCTTCATTCTCCTGTTTACCACATTATACCTGTGCTTGAATTCCTCAACTTTTTTCACCTTTTTTCTCTCCATCATCCTTCCATTCGTATTCATATTCCTTCTCTTCTTTGTACGCGATCAAATTCCTTCTCTTCTTGGCTTCGTCTTCTTTGTCCCTCTCTTTCATTTGTCTCATTCCCTCTTGTCCTGCTATCCCTTATCTTGTTCCCGTCTCCTACTTCTTCTCTTTCAACCAGTTATCTCTTCCTATTTTTTCTCCTCTTTCATTCTCTTCCTCCCCCATCGTCATCATCATCATCATTATCTTCCTCTTGCTTCATCTTCTTCTTCTCTTCTTTATTCTCCTCTTCCGTATTCTTCTTCCCATTCTCCTTCCTCCTCTTCTCCAACTTCTTCTTCTCCTTTTCTTACTTCTTCTTCATCACTCACTTTTCCTTCTTTGTTTCTCCGTCTTCTAATCCTTCTTCTTCTTCTTCTCCTTCTTCTAATACTCCTTCTTGTTTTTCTCCTTCCAATTCTTCTTATTCTTATAATTCTTCTTCTTGTTCTTCCTATTCTTATTCTTCTTCTCTACTCCTTTCCTTCCAGTGTTTTCTCTTCTCCTCTTGTTCCAGTCTCCTCCCTTATTCTCATTTCCTTTTTTGTCTTCAATCACTCCCTATTCTGAATTTCTTTCTATTTTCTGCTTCCTCTCACCTGGGGTGAACTATTCAGTGAATATGACATTTTCTACAACTAGTTCGTTTTGCCGCTCATTGTTCGGTTGACGATTTTTAATGCACAGTACAGCGTTGTTTTAACGTGAAAGGTTAAAGGGCAAGACTATGCTTTATTGAATTGAATGTTCTTCTTTTCTTCTTTTATCACATCTTCTTCTTCTTCTTCTTCTTCTTCTCCTTTACTTTCTTCTTCTTCTTTTCTTCTTCATTTTCTTTTCCTTCTTCTTTTTTGTTTTCCCTCACTCCTTGCTAGCATTTTATATGCTATTTTATATTGTATCGTTTTCAAAGCGATACAAAGAGTAGAGAGACTATTTTAAATGTAAGGAAAGGAGTAAGTGATAACTCTGTTGTAGATGAGTGTTGAAGATGGATGGAAATCAGAAAGCGCTCCACTCAAGTAAGTGATGGAATGTGTTACTTATAAAATGTAGACTGCTAAGTCGCATGAAAAACCAGTTCAAACTGATTCATTAGAATGCAGTTCGTCATGTAAAATAAAATTGAAGAGTAATGAATTATAGAAGAGTAATGTAGTAATAGAAGAGTAATGTTTTTAAATGTAGTAAGCACTTTGAACCAAAAGTGCTCGGGGTGTGTTCAACCTCAGTGTGTCTCTGGAGGGTTAAAACAGAAAACTCAATTTTCAGAGTATTTTTCCTCACCATTGAGTATGTGCACAACGGTGCTAGCCGGCTGCGCGTTGGAGGGCACACACGAGTAGTTGCCCGAGTGTACGCCTAGCCTAATAGTTGAACCAAAAGTGCTTGGGGTGTGTTACACCTCAGAAAATTCCATTCAAAATTTTTTTTCCTCACCATTGAGTATGTGCACAACGGTGCTGGCTGGCTGCGCGTTGGAGGGCACACAGGAGTAGTTGCCCGAGTGTACGCCTAGCCTAATAGTTGAACCAAAAGTGCTTGGGGTGTGTTGAACCTCAGAAAACTCTATTCTAAGAGTATTCTTCCTCACCATTGAGTATGTGCACAACGGTGCTAGCCGGCTGCGCGTTGGAGGGCACACACGAGTAGTTGCCCGAGTGGAGAGGCGTGGCCTGGCTGACGAGCAGGGTGCTGCTCTTGGCCGGCAGTTGGGAGGTGACGTTGATGCCGCGGTCGAGGTCGTAGTTGACCATGCGGTTGTTGTGGTACCAGAACATGTAGACGGGCGTGTCGGGCGACTGGCGCAGGCTGCATGTCAGCCGCAGCACGCTGCCCAGCTTCAGGTACTTTTCGCGCGGCCCGGCGATCTCGGCTCGCGCTTCTGTAACACACGGAAAACGACAAAGTTCAATCATTTTTATTGTAACGAGAAATGACAAGGGAGAGTCGACAAAGTCCTATACAGTACTATTTCATAAGAAAAAGACGAAATATGTAGCTTACTATATTATTTAAAGAATTGAAAAGTGAAATACGACAAAGTCCTATCACAGAGAAGAGATTACTGAAGAGTATAGCTTCTCTAAGGTCCTATTATCCATATTAAAAGAAATGGTGCCCGTGGAGAGTAGATTTCGTGGAGAAGTTCATGGAGAAGTTTGAGTGGACCGATTTTGATGCGGTTTGCGCTAAGATAAAAAATAGAATTTTTACAAGCTTTATTTTTGGTTTTTAAAGATAATCATTCTGAATGGGTGAAAACTAATGAATACCAAAAACCTGTGGCGCTATCTATTGGCATTGAAATGTACTAGGTTATTAAATATATAATGAGTTAGTTTATGAAAGATTGTAGACCTCAGAGGCTAAAAGTACTACAGTCTGCCGGCTCTATTTTTGTTTTTCAAAAATAATCATTTTTAAAATGGAGAAAAATAATGAAAATCAAAAGCCTGTGGCCCTATCGGTTGACATCAAAATGTACCAAGTTATTGAATATACTGAGATAGTTTATGAAAAATTGTGAGTGCTCAGAACATGAAAGTTTTACAGTGTTCAGTAATAACTGTACTAGGTAGGACTTTATTGGTATGACTAAGCTGCTATCAGCTGCAGATAGTCAAAATAGTAACTATTTAAACCTAAGAATATTAAAAATTCAAATGCGAAGTTCTACCCATTTTTTTTGTTCATATTTACAATGCTTACTTGAAAAAAGCAAACCACAAATAAATTCAAACCAACACGCTCCAAATTATCAATAAGCAATGAACAATGAACTCAATGCAATTGATGGGGTATGTTGGTTAGGATAAACTATCCCAGCACGCTGCTAATTAATTCTATGTTTATCGATGTATGCCATGAAACTGATGCAAACATCTCTCCCCCTGATTGCAAGCGATACATGCAACAACAAAACAAGATCCGTTACTTATTATGATGACAATGTCTGCATATGACACAAATCTCTCAACTTCCAGTTGCGTATCTCAAAACTGTATTGCAGAATTCCAAGAACCCATCAGCCATTACCTAGTTCCAACTACGTTTGTTTTTGTTTACCATAGTATTAATAATAATCTGTTGAACTTCGCATGCTACACTGCACTTAACTAATTTTCCAGTTGTTTACAGAGTGGTTCGAGTTGATTTTCACAGTTGAAACTCGTCAGCAAATACGCTGAGTTCAAATCACTTCGGATCACGATAAACTAGTAGACAAATAGTGTGATGAGCAAGTTCCAAAGTTTCTGAGTAGACTGATTAAAAGCATTGAAGTTTAATTCGATATGATTGGATTATGGGAACTTGGCAAAATATTATGACAGCTGAACTAGGTAAATAGCGTACTAGAATAGCGAAAATGTACGAGCTTGCTGAAAGTTGAAGCTTGAACTTTCTAATTTGAAGAAAAGGAGAGATTTTTTGAATACCCCCTCAAGGAAACGGAGGGGGGGTTATTTATTTATTTTCATATGTCATAGATAAGAAAAACATTTGTTAAATATTGAGAACGTTCTCCTTCTTCCTCTTTGACTTTGCCTTATCCCATTTAAATTTCTTACATATTGAGAACGTTAAATTCAACTCAAACATTTTACACAGATTGCTGTTTGTGATTCAGATATTCCACACCATTTATTGACCTGTAATAATTATTATAATTTACTTTATGTTCTTGCTCCCAATTTATATTAAAAAATGACTAAATTTTTCGATTTGTTTTTGATCCACTTCCCTTAAAAGCTAGGGGGGGGAGGCTCGCCCCCGTGTATGGGCGCCCATGCCTACACCTTATCCTGATCTTCCTCCTTCTTTTTTTCCTCCTTCTCCTCCTTCTCCTCCTTCTCCTTCCTCCTCCTTCTTCTCTTCCTTCCTCCTCTCCTTCTCTTCCTTCTTCTCCTTCTCCTCCTTCTCCTTCTCTTCCTTCTTCTCCTTCTCCTCCTTCTCCTCCTCCTTCTCCTCCTCCTCCCCTCTCCCCTCCTCCCACCTAGTTCTTCTACTTCTCCTTCTCCTCCTTCCTTCCCCTCCTCCTCCTCCTTCTCCCCCTTCCCTCCTCTCCTCCTTCCTCCCTCCCTCCTCTCTCCTTCCTCCTCCTCCTCTTATCTCTCTTCCCCTTCTCCCTACCTCTCCTCCTCACCAATTCCCTCCCTCCCATTCAGAAGCACTAGTAGTGAGGCCAGCCTATCCCATAACACGAGTCAAGCCTGGCTCTGAAATTTCAAAGCAGCCAAGTAATTTTCTGAGATGCGCTCCACTATTATATACAGAGTGGTGTGGCGTAGAATTTCTATTTCATGTGTGTAATTGCTTTGCGGAATCCTCTGGTAAGAGATGATGGCGGGACAGTAATTTCACAGTGGAGGGGTCTGTAAGAGTTGGTATCTCAAAGTGGGGTTGTACTAAAGAGGGTAGTAGTAATGGTAAGAGTGGTGGAAGAGTGTTTAGGGGTGGTTTTACAGTTGGTAGGTTTGAATGGTACTCTCGCAAACAGGGTATGATTCTGAAGAGGTTGTTTTGTAGAGTTGCACTCATCTATTTCACCGCACATTAGATCTTTACTATCCAACTATCATTGCATTATTATCGCTATTATTATTATGACTATCATCGCTATTAATACACTCTATGTGATCTTCATGTACCTTGAAGTCATTTCAATATCGTTTTATTAGATCCCTGTAGTTCAGAGGCTGTGCATCTAGGCTGTGTACTTGAACAAGTCTTGAAATGGAATAGGTTAACCGATTCACAAATCGAAGCTCTTTTCACCCATGAACTTTCAAATGTCTGACTGCCTACCATGTTTGTTGGAGAATAATTCATTTCTGTATTGATACTGTCTTGATCCTTCTCATGTGATGCATGGTTGATATAACATTATGGTACGAATATATTAATAAGATATGTATGTATATCGTCATCCTTATGATCATTTATATTTATGTATAATAATATTTTGTTGCTTAAACAATATAACATTATTTTCTAAGAGAGTTGTTACATGCCAAATCGTTTCGAAAATGCAAAATATATTCCCCTCCACATATATATTGCAATAATAAATGTCTTACTTCAATCTCGATTTTAATTCGTTAACGATAATTCAAGCACTCTGCACACATGAATTTATTCATAATAGTATTCAACAATGAAAGCAATGCACGCATTTGCTGCATCAATTCTTTGTAAAGACGGAGATTCCGATTTCCCATTGGTCGAGCTTCTATCCTCCCACAAAATGGCGGATGAATGATAATCAGACATCAGCCATTTTGAAATCTACTAGGACGCCATTACTTGAATGTGATTGGTCGGAGTTGTCTGCCATAATAGACTGCTGTTGAAATCAGCCAATCACAATCCAGTAATGGCGTCATTGTACACTCCCAACTATGGAATAGTTTAAATCAAAACCGCGATTTTCTGGGACGATACAATTTCAGCCAACTCATTAATTTTTAATTGAATTTAGATAATCCCTTTACATTGTCTGCATCTCTACTAAATACAATAACCCACTATTGTTATAAGATATACCAACATGATTTCAAATCACCCTATTTTGTAATGTGCAACTCTATGGGATACAATCACTAGTTTAATGTACAGAACATACCAACATTACCCTTAGGCTATTTAGCCTACTATTTACCATTTACAATTTACTATTTACTATTGTGTATGAGTATTGATAATGACTGAACTAACCAGCGACCACATAATACAAATATGTGGTATTATGTGGTCGCTGAAACTAACATGGCCTTATTTTATAATGTACTACATAGGTGCTTTACTGAATACAATCACTTATTATTGTCTATAGAATAATTATACAAACTGGAACGTGAACTACCACTTTCTGTACTGTAATGTTGTACAGTGGTGTCCTTTGTTGTAGAACATGTGGAAGCTCTCCTGTATTTTGTTAGGTAAATGCTGCAGTGTACACTGTACCTACAGTGCATTTCGGAGACTGGATGGATGCTTTCAGGCAAAAACGTTTAGACACAAAACAGGCGATGGCAAAGCGGCATGTTTTGTCAGACAACAATGATAGCCTGCCACACATTCTTTAGTTCAACTGTCTGCTACCTTACAAATACACGGAATCACACGCACTACAGTAGTGTTAGGTCGAAATGAAACAGTTTCTCTTCGAAAACGAGTGGTTGATCAATTAGTTGAAAGATTAACGTAAGGCTAGGCGTACACTGGTTAGTCAAGACAAGACAAGACGAGATTAGTCACGTTTAGACACAGTACTTCACATAGATGCTTATAATATGAAGCAACACACACCGATTAGTCATTGCATCGGTGTGTGCTGCTTCATGAGCAAGATTAGTATGTGAATTACTGTGACTAAACTCGTCTTGTCTTGTCTTGACTAACCGGTGTACGCCCAGCTTAAGATTGCGGAAGATTGAATTGCTTTTTCAAATTGAATTTCATTGAAGTTTTCGGCAAAATTTGCATGAAAACTTACAATATAAGAGCTTACTATCCCTACCAAAATAAGACACCAAAAATTTGAAGACTTGTAAATATTGTTTGTAGAAAGCTATGCGAACAAACTGATTGCTCTGATAACTTTTTGTGTGGCTTTTTATTTTTATTTTGATTACTTAGGCTAGGCGTACACCGGTTAGTCAAGACAAGACAAGACGATATTAGTCACGTTTAGTTCACTTAGTTGCTTATGAAGCAGCACACACTGATGCAATGACTAATCGATGTGAGTTGCTTCATAAGCAACTATGTAAAGTACTGTGACTACACGTGACTAATCTCGTCTTGTCTTGTCTTGACTAACCGGTGTACGCCTAGCCTAAAAACCTATTGTAACAGAAAACTGACACTATTCTGTCAGACTGCTATAAGACACTACATTCTTGAAACACCGATTGATACCTGATAGCCAATTGATAGAACTAGGTTGCTGATACAACTCTATTCCCATTTATACAGACTCTTCTCTCCATTCGCTTGATCAAAATTCCTATGATTATTATTGATTTAAAAAGCAACAGCACACTGAATAGTTGAAACTGAATAGTTGGTAGTAGAAATAGTTCAGAGTTATCAGCTTTAATTGGAAATTTTATACCATAGCTGTATCAACAGGTTGACAAAGTTCGTTGATTAGGGCGTTGAAAAACAGCTTCGTTGACTAGGACGTTGAAAAAACTGTTTCGTTGATATTGTAACGTCGATAAACTAGTTGGTTGATACACAAACACACCCGCACGCACACATTCGCTCTGCTGCTTGCTCAGCAAAATGTTTAGTGTGCTGAAATTCAATGCCAACATTCTACATCCATTAGCGGCACTGGTAAAGATAATTAGCCTGGGGTGGCAACCCTGTCATTACGCCCGTAAGTTGATGATCGCTAGCTCAGACACCTTTGACATTATATTTATAGAGCTGCTCCATGAGTTATCTCCACTGTTTGTGAGGATTTCGTTCTGAAAGGATTTTTGTTTCACTATGGGGAGATGAGAAGGCTTGAAATCAGGAACATATTAATTGAATTTATAAATGATATCAGAATAATTCCTGATCACAGACGTCAACTTACTCGATAAATATAATAATTATTATAGTTCATCATAATGGATTATAATATTATCATAATGGATCCTGATTCAATGAAAACATGATAAAAATTATAGAAAAGCGTTCAACAAAGTAGAAAAATACAAATATAGAATACTAACCTACTACATCAAGATGCAGGAATATACTTGAGGGTGGGTGTGAAGATACTTGGCACTCATAGATGCCTGCGTCTCTTTCTTGAACGAATTTTATCTGAAGCGTCCAGTCCTATAACAAAGAAAAAAGAAACATTACTCAAAACCGAGAACAATATTGAGAATGAGATGCAATACTGAGATATGGGATTTCTCAATACTGCAATTTAATATTGATGGAGCCGTGGTTCAGCCAGAGCGTATAGAATATAAGAATAAGAATAATTATTATAAGAATATATAAGAATTTTCACTTCTATTTTCTCTGGGTTTAGCTCATTATTTTGTGGGCATTTATTCATAGATCATATTCTGATAACTGTGTTTGAATCAATATTGAATATTAACATTTTCAATATTCATAGGTCTAATATCATAAATCGTAATGTTGGATCCCAAGAAACCCTCTTTCAATAACCTTTTTGAATCCTAGATTCAAGATTCTCTAATGGAAAATATCACACTTTCAATAACTAGCCTATATTTAGGAGAAAAAGCGTAGGTTCTTTAAATCTCCATCAATATCAATTTATCACATTTTCAATAACACTAGGAGACAAGCGTAGGTTCTTTAAATGTCCATCAACTTTTGTGTCAGGAGTTAATGAAATTAATTATGAATTATTACAAATATTTTATAAGTTTTCTGTTACCCATTTCCGAGAAATAATTCACAGAAGTTATGATTGCCTTTAAAAATAAACTAGGAAGTTTCCTTCACATTTTTTAAAAACTAGTTTGTTTCGAAGCCATTTGAAAACTATCCAGGAAGAACATGAATTGCTTCCCTGGGAAAACTTTCCTTTGATAACTTGTATTAGAGAATCTTGTTTTCTTCAGAATCTAAAACGGTGCTATTTCTCTCTCACTCTTTCTTACTGTTTCATTCTATTACCTTCCCACTTCTCCCATTTCCTTTCTCCCTTCTTCTCGAAAAAATCCCCGCTTCTTCATCGCTTTACTTATAAAATTGGAACAATAATTTTAAAGTTTTGTTCCTTGTTCCGTTCCCAGTTCCGTTCCCCTGGAGACGTGCCCTGTGTATAGAATATCAAAACTGTTATTGCAAAGTGGAAACTTTCATGTGCCTGTTTGTTCCAAGACACTATAAAATAGTTCAGAGTTTTTACCTTTTTGCAGTGGAAAATTCTTCTGGGAAAAACGTTTTGCTGTTATTGGAGCTATCAGCCCGAGTAATACTACCGAGTAATAGTAGGCTACCGATGATAATTTGTTTCTCAATACTGCAATTGAATATTGATGGAACCGTGGTTTAGCTTATTATGTTGTAGGCCTTTATTCTTGAATCATATTTTGATTACTATGTTGGAATCAATATTGTATAATGTTGGAATCAATATTGTATAATAATATTTATAATATATATCATAAATCGTAATGTTGGATTCCAAGAAACCCTCCTTTAGAAACCTTTTTAAGAACATCGATAACCTCACAGAAAACACCAAAACATAGTAAACTGTTAAAAATACTGTCAAATTTGAACAATGCACAGTATTATAAGCAATTTTAATTCCATTCCCACATAATAATTCTCAAATAATTTTGGGAAATTTCTCATGAGATGAACAGTTCTTAAGTATAGCTGAAGCTTTTAATGCGTTCATTTATTTATAATAGGGTAAATTGATTGATTTTAATGACGATTGAAAATTCTACCAATTAATGAACATTGTCAATTAATTTCATCTTATCAATAATTGACTTGTTGACATAGCATAATATTATCATACACAAAATTAGCATCTTACATTGTAATACCTTAATTTATTATGAAAAGTTAGTTAATTGTAGGGTACCAAACAAAAATAAGTTCTCCAATGATAATAAACATTGATATCAAATGAAAATTTGAAACAAAATTCAAATTAAATATAAAATATTCACAACATAAAATAATCGAGAATATCCGCTTTTATTATTCTTTTCACAAATTTTACTCATCTTTTCCACACTGAAATCGACATTTTCAAACCAGAAATTCACTGTTTTACAACTACATAAAAGAAATTCCACACCCAAAATCTATTACAACTACTTCTACTAGCTTCACCCATCTTTTCAACATTCAATTCTCCCTTTCTTATCGCAAACTCATAATTTCCCAATATTGAAAAAATCAAGATAGCCGAAAAAACCTCCCCCAATTTCCATCTTCACATAAATACTACCAGCGAGCAATTGTGCATAAGTTATAGCAATCAGATATCCGTATCTGACTTCCGTTCAAACCATAAGTTCAAATGTAAGCCAACAATAGCAAAGCGTTTGGCAAAGTAAACGCGAAAAGCAGCACCGAAGTTATGAGTTAATAATGAAGCTCGGCCCCGCACACAGAGCAAAGTAAGGCACACGCAGTATGTTTTCAGCCTGTTATCTGGCTCTAATAATTCATTAAAAGGTACACATTAAAATTCCGCGGCCACCCTCCTCCCCCTCCCCCCCAAGGCTGTACTGCCACCGCCATTGCCACAAATTACTTTAATAACCCTTCTTTCCTGTCTTCTTCTTACTTCTCTATCTGTGCTTCCTAACCTTCTGATCTTCTTCTTCTTCTTTTTCTCCTTCCTTTTCTTGCTATCAACGAAAATTTCAATATTTTCTCTCACCTACAACATGTACCCTATTCATGGATAGCCTTGAGGCTTCATCTTCTCCTCTTCTTCTTCTTCTTCTTCTTCTTCTTCTTCTTTTCTTTCTTCTCTCTTCTCCTCCTTTACCTTCTTCACCTACCTTTCTTTCCTCATTCCTTCTAGTCTCTATCAATCTAATTCGTTAAAAGCTTTTGTTTCTGTCATCTCTTGTTTCTCCAATACCTCCTTTGCTCTCTTAATTTACGTATTTTTCCTTTTCTCTCATTCTTCCTTTATTTTTCCAGCTCTTCATCTCATTTTCAATCTATCCTCCGTTTCATCTTTCCGATCATCACGATTCATCTCATCTTTTTTCTCTACTTCTTCTCCGACCACACCCACTTTCCTCTCCCCCTTTCTTCTCTCAAAAATTCCTCCTTCCACTCTTTTACTGTCTCCCCTGTAATCAAAACAACCACCTTTTCATGTATTCAACCCGTGGTGAAGCCTGCCGGCTGATTTTATTACAGTTCCACTGTTTCACGAGTTACCGATACCGGAAAAAGTGGAGATTCTCGTTTTATTTCTCCACTTACCGATTCGATATCGACAGAAGAAGGGAGGTAGAAAATATAAAAAAGAAGAAAATCTTCCCTCATATATAAACCGTACTGCTTTCGAATTTCAATAAGGAGAAAATCTTTAGGAAAACAATGCGAATGAAAAAATGTCAAGAAAAATCTGTTTCTTTCCTTATGATATTGTATTTTATTTGAATAAATAAATGCCTTTAATTAATGAAACAGTATTTCAATTTTGAAAATAATGAAGTACAATAATGAATCTTCATCGTCAGCATATTCTCCATGGCAGAGTGCTGTCAGGAGTTGTATTTTATCTATTAATTATAGATAATTGTAATAATTGTAATCAAATAATGAGTAATTGGAGTTTAATAACGAATGTATCGATAAATTTTCAATTGGAACAAATCTAGAACAAAATGAGTAGATTCATAGTATCTTTTGGTAGTTATTAAAAATACAGCTTTGAGAAAATCATTTTTCAATGACATAATTAGCTTAAAAATTGATAAATGATCGACTGACACGGTTGATTGCACAACAGCCAATTGAATCTCCGTTAAATTGACGAAACTGCAATAATTGAACTCTGAAAATAATGTCATTCGGAAACAGTAGTTGAATTGAATTTACTATTACTAATTTTGCAGTCAATTGCAGGATTGTGATTGACTTCTAACAACTTTAATTACGATCCGAAAACTTGCATAAAAAATACGTAGGTTCAGTTACCAATATAAACACCAAAAACAATAATGGCTTGCTGTCTTCTAATTGGTCATTTTTTCAAAATGGCGGCTATCGACGTCAGCCAATGAGATGCCTTCTAGGGGATAAGAGATGAAAGTATGAGAACATGGATGCTTGTATGTGGTATTTCTAAGTATTCCTAGTGGAAAATAAATCACGTAAAGACTTTTCATTAGTGTGCCAAAGTCACATTAAAGCTTTTTTCTCGTTTTCGTGATTCTTTCTTCTTCATCTTCTTTTTCTTGCCATCCTTTGCTCCATAAAATTATATTAAATGATATGAGCTTCATCTATAAAACAAAGCTCAAGATTTTCAAGTCCTGATTTTTATCTTACGTTTTAGAAGGTTTGTCTTTGTTTTCGTCCAATCAATGATTTTTCTTATATCAAAGTTATAACCATATCTTTATTGGTTGATCGAGCAAGATCTTTTCCAAAGATGGACGAGTTTTATTATCATGGAAGACAGACTGTAGTGATAAAAAAAGAGTATGAGTAGTTTCAAAAAGACAAGCTTCGGTAGGAACGATGCGATTCTCCTAAGTTATATTACTATATTCACTATTGTTGAGGTATATATACCACTTTTGTTGAGCGGACAAAAATATGGACGATGCGCCATTTTGATGGAATGTAAGAAGAGGAAAGAAAGAAGAAGAAGAATAAGAGAGGAAAGAAGAATTGCTGGTTCTGCTGATGCAGAAGATAAAAATTTGTCATCCGTCCATTGGTCATAAATCATGTTGAAGAGAAGAGCCCTGCAATAGGTATTATGGCGGTTTGAAGAGCAATTCGAGGATGGGCAAGAAAGAGAGAGAATAGGATTGGAAGGAGATGGACAATAGAGAGAGAAGAATATGGGAAGAGAGAAAGAGAAAAATATGAAGAGAGAAAAATATTGGTAGGATGGAAGAATGAAGAGATGAAGAGAGAAAAAAGATATGAAGTGAATTAGAAGAGAATAAGAAGGAGAATGAGATGGGAGAAGACGAGAAGAAGAGAAGAAGAGGAGGAGAGGAGGAGAGGAGGAGGAGGAGGAGAAGGAGGAGGAGGAGGAGGTGAGGAGGAGAAGAAGGAGGAGGAGGAGAGGAGGAGAGGAGAAGGAGGAGGAGAGGGAGGAGGAGAAGGAGGAAGAGGAGGAGCAGGAGGAGGAGTAGGATGAGAATGAGAGGGAGGAGGAGGAGGAAGGAGAGAAGGAGGAGGAGGGAGGAGGAAGAAGGAGGAGGAGGAGAAAGAGAATGATTGAAAAAGGAAAATAAAAGAGGAACAGATGAGAGAGAGAAAAAAAAGGACATAGATAACAGAAGAATTATTACAGAGATGCTTTAGGAGTTGGAGTGGAAGAAAAACAAGAATAGAGAGAATAGAAAAATAACAAAATATCATTTTAATGCAACATTATTTGAATAAATTTTTATTTGGATAAACACAAATAGATTTTTTTGCATATCAGTATTTATGTATTTCTTCATTACGGAATAAATTTGCGGACATCAAATAGTTTCTTGAGTAGTTGTCCATAAATATCCAAGGACTTCTTCAAGAATAGAAAAGCTGATTATTTCCACTGATCTTTTGTTTTCCTTCGAGGTTTGTTTCTATCGTTTGGCGAAAACTTTATGAGTTATTTCGTGGAATGAAGAATCGTAACGAAGGTTATTTTTCTGTCGCTCAAGTCGATTTGGCCAGCTTATTGTAGAATGTAGCATAAAAAGCGTACAAGCATAAAATTGCATTTTTAGCGTATCATAAAGTTTATCGTCAATAGATGAGAAGATAAGAGGATACTATTGAGAGATAAGAGCTTATCAATAAAAGATGAGAGTAGTATAAACGTGATGAGAGGATACGCATTATGAGCATTTTAGCGGATCTCTTCAGTTTCTGAATGTTTGGTACGCGGAAACGCATAATGGATTATTTATCTTTGAAGAATGAAAGAGTTCATTCTTATAACAGTAAAAAATTTATGAATGAAGGCAACAGTGTTAGAAATATGGTAAAGGATGAGGAAATTATTACAAAGACCGTAGAGTATACTTTGAATAATATAGTGTAGAAATAAAAATAGCATTGAAGTTTATTGCAGTGGATGGATGGTTTAAACTAATTTTATCAAAGAATATCAATTCTTTACTCTGTTATCAATTGGAAAACACATGAATATTATTATTTTCTAGTGATACTTCTTCATTATAGCAATGCAATCTTGTGTAATTCAATTTTATTCTTCATTCATTAATATACATCTCCTTTTTATAATACATAACAATATTTATATTGTACGGTGCATTTATACTATCAATCTATGCGATACATTCTTATATCTATGGAAATATAAATTTCTTCGATACTCACTTCAGAATTGTGGAGATGCACGGCCTGATATCGTTCATCCCCTGTGTAAGTGGTCAGACCAACGGTGAGCAAATGGTAGTCTTTTCTCCTGATCCACGATACCTGAAAATAAAGACAAAAAATTAAATTGAAGTCGATTTTCTTGTGTCGATTCTCTTTGGTTGGAGCTCTGAAGGAATAGCTCGATCCACTGATACTAGAATACATGGTAGGGTAAAAAGTACAGAACCTAACATAAATTATGAGAAGCGTGACGTGACCTGCAATCCAGTAGACTAATGCCCGGTTTTTCAGTCGTTCAATAAACTATTGAACCAATAACTTTTTTTTGCATTTGAAAACACATGGTTATTGATTCAATAGTGCTATTGGATTCATAAACTGGCTATTGAGCGACTGAAAACCGGGCATAAGACTAGTAAATGTTATTATAAAATGTTTCAATGGTAACTGGGCTTAGAGATACATGAAATTCTACTGCGTATTCTAGTCATAACATCTTAAGGCTAAGGCCACATTACAAGGAGCTTTGCTTGGTGCTAAGAGCCAAGTGACTACTGATCCTAGTGAACAAACGCATTGCGTAGTATTGCAGATGGCCACACTGCAAACGCTTAGTTACTAACGAAGCTCCTATACCTTAGCACGTCGCTCGTAGTGTGGCCATCTGCAATAGTACGCAATGTGTTCTTTCACTAGAATCCGTCACTATGCGAGTCACTTCGCTCTTAGCACCAAGCATAGCTCTAAAGGTGGGGTTTCGTTACTGCGACCAAGTGCCGCAGCGGAGCCCGACCCAGCATTGCCAGATGCAATTGATGAAAAATCTCAACTATTTATAGTGCAGACGTAAGAAAGACGGACTGAAGCAAGGTTAGTACTCTCTACTAACCTTGGGACAGAAGTACGATCGTAATAAGACCATATCGGGTCCTAAATAGATAGAAAAATAAATAAAGCCAATATTTTGTCCAAGGCCATGTTCACTTAGAATGCAGGCTGGTAGGAATTTATTATTATGAGCAAAATGTACAAACCATACTTGCATATCGTGGTAATGTACGATATTACAAGACATACATTCGAATCAATGTTTTTTGTTCTATTTGATTGCAAACGATGAACTTTAAATAGGATTCTATTAATATTTACATGGAATTTGATGCAAAATGAATCGTGTGGAAACACCTTGACAATCTATATCTTCCTCTTTTCCTTCATCTCTGTTCTTTTATTCTTCTTCCTCCTCTCCTCACCTCCTCCAACTCCTCCTCATCCTCCTTCTCCTCCTCTGACTCCTTCTTCATCTTCTTCTTGTTCAAATTCACCCTTCACGCGACAAGTTCACCTGAAATACTATCCATCCATCTCACAACCGACTGACTATCCATTGTCCCTTTTGGTCTCGACGTCTAGTAGACTGAAGCAGCTTAGAGCTTATTCGGGTGGCTTAGAACTTGAAACTTGATAAGCTCCTAGAACTTACTGAGCTTCTGACAGCTTCTGTCTATTCATCCATCCCAACCTGAATGGAAGCATCAATTTATTTTAACTCTTCTTCATCTTCTTCTCCTTCTCCTCCTTCTCCTTCTTCTTTTCTTCTTCTTCTTCTTTTCTTCTTCTCCTTCTTCTTCTTCTTCTTCTCCTTCATCTTCTTCTTCTCCTTTTCCTTCTTGTTCTTGATCTTGTTCTTGTTCTTGTTCTTGTTCTTGTTCTTGTTCTTGTTCTTGTTCTTGTTCTTGTTCTTGTTCTTGTTCTTGTTCTTGTTCTTGTTCTTGTTCTTGTTCTTGTTCTTGTTCTTGTTCTTGTTCTTGTTCTTGTTCTTGTTCTTGTTCTTGTTCTTGTTCTTGTTCTTGTTCTTGTTCTTGTTCTTGTTCTTGTTCTTGTTCTTATTCTTGTTCTTGTTCTTGTTCTTGTTCTTGTTCTTGTTCTTGTTCTTGTTCTTGTTCTTGTTCTTGTTCTTGTTCTTCTTGTTCTTGTTCTTGTTCTTGTTCTTGTTCTTGTTCTTGTTCTTGTTCTTGTTCTTGTTCTTCTTGTTCTTGTTCTTGTTCTTGTTCTTCTTGTTCTTGTTCTTGTTCTTGTTCTGTTCTTGTTCTTGTTCTTGTTCTTGTTCTTGTTCTTGTTCTTGTTCTTGTTCTTGTTCTGTGTTCTTGTTCTTGTTCTTGTTCTTGTTCTTGTTCTTGTTCTTGTTCTTTCTTGTTCTTGTTCTTGTTCTTGTTCTTGTTCTTGTTCTTGTTCTTGTTCTTGTTCTTGTTCTTGTTCTTGTTCTTCTTGTTCTTGTTCTCTCTTGTTCTTGTTCTTGTTCTCTCTTCTTGTCCATACTCTTGTTCTTGTTCTTTCTTGTTCTTGTTCTTGTTCTTGTTCTTGTTCTTGTTCTTGTTCTTGTTCTTGTTCTTGTCCTCCTTCTTCTTCTCCCCCTCCTCCCCCTCCTCCTACTCCCATTTTAGTATATTAATGATAAATTTCCAATGTTAAATGTACATTAATCCAATGTTAATGTGCAAAACTCAACAATGGTCATGTTCAAATGTGTAGATTCTTAGAGATCAAGAAATCATCAGTCTAATGCAGGAACGTTTCTGTTTAACGCGTAATTCATCTTCAATTCCTCACATATTAATCACAATCAACAGTAACAGTTGATAGACGAATTAATCACAGTTACAAGAGTGACACAAACAGTGCTGTAGCAGTCAGTCGATAACGGTGAAAGTTACGGGCGTTAATAGCAGTTCCATAACGGGACCGATCAAAATCCAGTTGGAAACAGTTGCTGGCCCCGAACCCGAAACTTATAGCGGGCGAAGACCAGTGATAAATATGATTTATCCCCACTTCTCGAATCTTTCCGAATTGCATTTTCATAGCTGACAGTTGAAAACTCATTCGAGCAACTTGGCTCTCCTTCCTTCGAGACGCGATACCATCGACAGTTGAAACTTCTTCGAGCAAACTTCGAGAATCGATATTTTCTGGCGAAAGTTGAAGTAACGATATCATCGACATTGTCTGGAGACGTGACTTGGATACAGATGCATTTGAATGGTATGAAAAGACCATTCCAGGTTTAAAACCTCTTCCTTTGCTGGAATTTTTGCTGTTATGCGCTAGTTTTATGAGGTCAGCATGATCCCGATGTGGTTGTATGTGTTTTCAATATGGCTGCTTACTTGTGATTTCAATATAAATTTTCATGTGTTTTTAATGTTATTTCTTGTGATTCTTACGATTTCATCATAATAATATTATGCTCTCATAATATTATGCAATGGTTGTATTATGAGAGCCTTCAAACGACGAGTGAGATACCGAGGTTAAAATACGAGTGGATAGATAATTATGCCACGAGTTATTTTAAGGTATCTCAAGAGTCGTTGAAAGGCTAAAATACAACCATTGCTTACACCGTTTTATCTACGACCAACAAAAAAACAATATTATCAACATTATCAATCTAAACTAACCTTGATTCAAACGGCGATGTTCCATTTCAATGTTTGCCGTATAGGCTAGGAATTTGTTCTGTTCCAGTGTTTTAAAACTGGATCAGATTGAACTGAAAACGTTTTATCGTGTTCAATAGATTTTTTAAAATCGTCATTACGATAAAAATGATAATAAGTACTGTACCAATTTTCCGTTGTATAACTGAATCAATCTACGTAATCTAATTTAAATTACTCTGAAATATTCAACGTTATTCACGGTAATTGAAATTTGTATGGAGAAATAAAATTTCTTTTAGCAATAATGATTGGGCAACAACACAATGAGACGTGTTAATGACGTATTGAAGGAAAGTTGTAGAGAGGTTCAAATTCAATTAAAATCCGTTCGAAAGTTGCTCTCGCCATTTTGTAGTTAGTTGTCTTCTAAACTGATGTCACTTCTTGATGACGTCACTTCTTCTTTAGCCAGGGTTGAAGACAATGGGACATTCACCTTCAATGTAATTTTGTCAGGAGGCTGTTTTGTGTTCTATTGAATAATAAGCGGCGCTCGGATAATCTTGAGCAAATTGAGAGAGTCAGAGAGAGAGAGTGGGGGAGAGAGAGGGTGAGGAGGTCTTAATCATGTAACTTTGTCTTCTCGAATCATTAGGTATCTATTGTTCTGTCAACTAAGTCAGTGAGGGAGCAAGCAAGTGTATAGATAGACCCAGGGGTTGGATTCAGGATACCTCAACCATGTAAGCACTTTCACCTCATCACACGCTTTGCTCAGATAATAATCATTTTAATAATCATCAACTTCATTAGAGAGTGCCTAAACAGTTTCTTACAATGTGCTAATTGGCTTAGAACGTAAAAAAGGTTATCTAGAAAACCGAATCGTTCAGGATAATCTAACCTCTTGCTTCAACTCACACCTCATGCAGATAATTATAATCATCAATCCCTGAATAAAGAAATAAGGTTTTTTTTCATTCTACCAAAAATGGATCAACTTGAGCTTAAAATATTTGAAGTGAATACAACTTCATTGTGATTTATTTCCAATAAAATTCAGAATGGACCAAAACTGGAATGAAGTGATGAATGAGATGAAACACGGTTGTATATTATTCTAGAAATCATTCAAGCAGAAACTCTATTGAAACTTCTTGACAGCATCTCAATGAATGGAACGTATTAAAATGTTCATATCAGTTTAATATTATTCAAGTTTAGAAATGGTAAACATGTTAAGATTAAAGGATTCTACATCTTTCACTCTAAAGTGAGTGAGATTACTCTGAATCTCAAGTTTTACCCATCACATTATTCATGTATAAATTATCAAAAATAGTTTTCATTCACATTCAAAAAGGTCAAATGGAGAATGTAAATATGTGAGCAAGTTCTTGAACACGAATGAGAGAAAGTGGAAGATTATCCAAAAGTTTCCAAGTTTATTCGCGTCGTTTTCTTGGAATTCACTTTTGCCTTAATGAATTAGCACTACGTGGACTTGGATGTATTGAAAATAGTTGAACTAGTTTCTCTGAAAGTTCAGTTCCTCGTAGCTCTTTGATTTGTAAACGTGATATAATCCACTGTTATTCAATGGAAGCAGAATCATGAGATCACTCTTGCTTTAATATAATATTTTATCCCATCAGGTGAGTGCTGTAGAGGTCAATTGAATTACTTCAACATTCATGCTTCAAGAAGTTCTGTTAAAGTTGAAACAGACAATCCTGTTAACATTGTGTGTCACCACTGTTGACTTTGACTTGAATTGATCATTCAATCGAGAATAATTGAGTAATTGATATTGTATCAGGCTATTGATTGCAATCCATTGTTTCAATATCCCCGTGACACAGGGCCCTTTGTTGTATACTGTTTTGAAACGGTGATGGACCACGCAAATTGATATGATGAATCGAAGAATCACCTACTATTCGATTTGCTTATTGCGATTTTCAGAATCCAAATAGCGCTGTTTCAGCTCTATATTTTCTATTAATATTAAATTTGTGATTTAGGCGCGAGTGGCGAGAAAACAAGTTGGTATTGTTTGTTATGGCTGGTTTTCACAATTCTAGTAGACGTTCAGGTTACTGGAGGCAGGTTGGATCATAATGATCGTCTACTCTAGGCTATGTAAACAAAAGTCCAATGCACACCTAAAGCAGCTGTTTCAGTCTGCATTGGACTATCTGTTTGTAATCATTATGATCCAACCTGCCTCCAGTAACCTGAACGTCTACTAGAATCGTGAAAACCAGCCTTTATTGTATTTTCATGGATACGACATGCATGTTATTAAAAAAACACCATTTATCACAAAAGCAGGATACGTCTATTAGCTCACTAAAATTGTACATTCTATCGTGATTGAAACGGGGTAGTCGGTTTGTTTCTTTATGTTGTCTATGATTATAGTCCTTGGATGTTGAATTCAAGTTTTCAACCTTAGCAACCTTTCGGATAACCACCAAGATCAATGGATAACCGTCTGATTCATTTGTGAACACACTATAATTAAAACTAGAAATATTATTTCGAGTACTTGATTGAATAAAAAGAATTGGAAAGAAACTGTTTTGAAAAAGATTTTTCAGATTGAGTCTTTTATTTATTCATTGGATCAAACAATACAATCTTAGGCTAGGCGTACACCGGTTAGTCAAGACAAGACAAGACGAGATTAGTCACGTTTAGTCACAGTACTTCACATAGTTGCTAATGAAGCAACACACACCGATTAGTCATTGCATCAGTGTGAATGACTGTGACTAATCTCATCTTGTCTTGTCTTGACTAACCAATGTACGCCTAGCCTTAAAGCAAAGAAAAAACAGGTTTCAACCCTAAACTTCTTCTATTTAAAATTTTGTCTAATTAAGGTTATGAACAATAGTATTGTTCACATCAACGATTTTCACTTGAAAAAACACAAGCTGAAAATAAAATGTGAAAAAAATCAAATTATATTCTTCTCAGAATTTCAGCAACGCGCAGCAGGTTAGCTGGTTACAAATAATGTATAAATAGTAAAATAATGTTAAATGAAAATCGTGGTTACTACTTTGGCAATTTCTACATGATTGTAATCATACAGCATCCAAGTCGTTTTCAAACATCAAGTAGGAATACCACACAAACTCTAACACAGAAGAATGAATATTTTTCATTTGATTTCAAGTAGTACTCACCACTCCATCGCCAATACCATGCACGAGACAGGGTATAAGTGCCGTGCTGCCAGTCTGTGCTGTTATAATTGTCGAGTTCTCGGTGGCAAACTGGGGAGGCAGGGCGGGGGGGAAACTGGCTTCTAATTCGTTGCCGGTTGCTTCCGTCACCGAAGCGCCTTGCTGGCCTGAAACAGACGGAAAAAGTGCTGATTAAACAAAAATATCAACCAAAATATAGCTACTAAATAATTTGTACTTGTGGAAAGTCAATTTTTCTCTTTCCACGAAAGTTTATCGAAGAGAGAAGTAGGGTTGTTGAACTAAGTGAGGTTCCACAGAAAAATACAAACGTCCCCTTTTTCAACAGAAAACTGGACTTTCCAATCATTGATTTCTTCATGAGGTCACATTTCACTGTAATTGTCTCCAATGTTCTCGACTATCACAGATATTTCAAGGTTTCTAGTTACAAGTTGAAAAATCATACTAATTGAGTAAAATTTTCAAAAATGGACAGAAAAATTCGACTTTTTCCCTATACAAAATTCCTTTCGCAATCACTTCATCTATTTGTCAATTAATCTTTTTGAATCGCAGTTATTCCTTTGGAACATTCCACTCCATAAAAAAGGCCCCAGAAGTAGGATACATAAGTTTTTAGCTTGAATTCCACAGTTGGAATCGAAAGTTCCGTTTAATTTTCAAAGAGATCTGTGGTTCACTGAGAAATTCGAGAGTTTTTCTCCTTTCAAATGAGAAATTCCTTTTCAATCGATTGAGTTCTGATCTTTGCCTCTGCTACACTGTTTAGTTCAGTTCCACTCCATTTTATAAACGTTCAAAGAGATGCTAATTGACCAGGAATTCCACTGAAATTGTTTTCTGGTTATTTCATTGATCATTACATTCCACCATTAGTGCTACTGTTCCAATGAATTTCAACTATTTTCTAGAATTTTATTGATGCTTTGTCCAAACATTGATGAGAGAGGCATGGCCTAGCCTTTTTTTGTGGCTTGGAAGGGGTTGGAGGGGGTATAGTGGTAAAAGGGGAGAGAGGAACCAGATATGTGGTCAATTTTGATCCAGAAATGATCAGAAATTTCAAAAATCATATCATTCAGTCATCATCGGAATATTCAGTACCATCTGAATTGAATGTTTAAACAATAATTTTGGATTTCGATAAAAAGGTAAATAAATTCATTTATCCATTATAAAAGTTACAAAATAATATAATGATAGCATGTGCATGCTATCCAGTTAAACAAGAAAATTCTTGGTCTGTTGAAGGCAAGGTATTGCAGAGATGACATAATACAATATGGCAGATATCCCATTCGGCAAATGACATTCGTCGCCATTTTGTGGGAGGAGACTTTTGACCAATGATGTTTGAGTACTGTTCTTGACAACCAATCAAAAGCGAGAGTAACAGAGTCTTTTAACTTTCTATTATTCTCCATTTTACTTATACATTTGAATGTTCTAATCTTATCGTATTCATTTTTAGATTTATTTCTTTGCTCGCGATCTCTTCTCTTCTTTCTCTTCTTCTCTCCTTTTTCTTCTTCTCTGTTTCCTATTCTTCTCTCCTTTCTCTTTTTCTCTCCTTCCTATTCTCCTTCCCTTTTCTTCTCTCTTTCTCTTCTTCTTCTGTTCGCTCTCTCCTTTCTATCCCCTGTATTGTAGTGGAGTGCATAAGATTATCCTCTATTTCTAAACTGCCCCGTCCATTAGCCAAAGATGAGATTGAAAAGTCCACTTAACCCGATTCCCTCCGGAAGTTGGCGATTCAATTGAATTGCAACACATTCTCAGTGCCAGGAAAATCTATTTTTGAACTCAGTAGTCTATTTGCAGCCTCATTGGAGACATGCGAAAGAAAAGGTAGCTGTTTTGTGCTAAAATTGTGCTTGGAGATTGAAGAATTGAATTAGATTTTACGATAATTTGACATCCCAATATTCAGTGATATTCAGCAGATTCCTTCGTGTATACACTTATAATTTATTAATCTCGATTAATTCAAATGATGACCAAATAAGTATACCACGCTTCGCCACGGCAGCGCGTAGATAATATTGACGTGTTTTCTAATCAGCCTGTTTATGTCGGAGCTGCGATGTTAATTGCATTTGGACAATCGACCATCGATGAAAGCGTTGCTAGTATCACAGCTGGGATCGTTTATCACAGCTCCGACATGAACCCACCCTTGGATTGTAACCATTACTTTTATTACAGCTATTTTTATACAGTATCTTAGTGCTTACTATAAAGTTTTTCCAGAGTGCCAAATGACGCTCAATTCTGTATAATTGAATGATAATAATTTTGCACTTGACATTGGCAGTGAATAGATAATTGAAACTGATAGAGTTAGAAAAAGTTTTTTTTTTCACTAGAGTAGCAAACCTTTCGTTAGGATAGTTTACAAGTCGCAATTGATAATTTACTAAAAAAAAACGGTATCTGAGTAATTACACCAGTGTTCATTATTGAAATATTCATTTGGGATGCGAGAATAAACTAAATAAATTACAGCGACAGTGTTCACTGAAGCAGGAGCGAAAGTTCTTCTCTTCTCATGAGTGAATAGCAGCAGACCAGTTCGTGCCCCCGAGGAGTTGCCTAATACGATTCTATAGCCGACGAAAATAAATTTACACCGGAAAAAAGGACACGATGAGCGGTGGCGGCAAAATTCGCAGAATTATTTCCACTTTTTCCTCTCTTCGCGCCAAGTTCAGAGCAGAAAAGTTGGCATATAATTAAAAAGTTGCAGCATTACTGCTACACAGCTCAACCCGTTTCTGATTGGGATGGTTCCGCCGGCCGAGAAAAAAATGGCAGACTTTAGTTATGACAAGTTAGAAAGTATTCAGAGTGCAATAAATCAGACAAGGAGGGGTCCTTGAGTCTTGTTCAGAACTCCTGAAATAAGGACACTCTGATGGGAGTTTGTAAAGAAATTGAAGCAAGTTGAACTTGGATGCTTGTTCTTGTAACTGATTTGAAGCATAATGGAGCTTGAAAACTTGAAAATTTCTGAAATCTTTTTTGTGATTACTGGATGATCTACCTTTCCAAGGTCCGATTCCAATACGAAAAAAAGCATCCAATGAATTCAAACAGTAAACTTTTTTAAGGGTATCTCTTCTATTCTTGCTTTTTCGTATCTTCCAATCCATTATTGTAAATATTGTAATCTTCTCCATCTTCATATTTTCAAGATGGAGAGTTCTTCTTTCATCCCCTAATTAATAATCTTCATGTTCAGTTTTAGGCTAGTCAAGACAAAACAAGATGAGATTAGTCACATTTAGTCACAGTACTTCACATAGTTGCTCATGAAGCAGAACACACCGATTAGTCATTGCATCGGTGTGTGCTGCTTCATTAAGCAGCTATGTGAATTACTGTGATCAAACGTGACTAATTTCGTCTTGTCTTGTGTTGACTAACCGGTGTACGCCTCGCCTTAGTTATTAATTTCATTTTCAACTTATCCAGTTACTTGCTGCTGATAAAATTTGATTCTTCTTTCCTCTCTTATCAGTATGATTTTTCTTGTAGTTTGTAGTCTTATAATCCCTTCTTTATCTTGAAATAAGCTTCCTATCAAATTCCAGTATTATAGTAACACTTGTTATATTGTCATCGTATGATCGTTTTCCAAAAAAAAATTTCATACTCCTCATATTAATTTGGTATCATACTTTGTTCAATATGAATTAACTTGATATGATATTGGAGCAAACTGATTTCGCTATCCTAGACAAAAAAAAGACATTAATAGAAAATTTGTTTATTACATTCTTTTTCTAATTCTTTCCCTTCCTATTCCCTTCCATTCTAAGTTTTCACTTTATTCCTAACTTTTCTCTTCCTTTCTAACATTTTCCTTTCTTTCTCCTTCCCTTCCTATAGCTTTTACATTATGATTCTTTCACTCTCCATTCCCTTTCCTTTCTTATTCTTTTCCTTTCCGACTTTTTCCTATCTGATTCTATTTCTTTTTATTCTTCCTTTCCTCACCGTCTTTTTCCTATCTGATTATATTTATTTTTATTCCTCCTATCCTTTTTTTACGCCTCCGATTCTTTCTTCCAATCTTTTTCTTCATCCCACATTTATTCCTATTTTCCTTTCATCTTTCTTCTACCCTCCTCTTCAAAATCACCTACCTCCCTCCCACCCGGATTTCACCTACTTTTGCCTGTGCCAAATCTTGCACTGCGGGCGATGGGCGGCGGTGGCTAAACCGAGTACAACAGCACTTCTTCAAAGGTGTTTGTTTCCTGTTTCTAGCCGGCCGAGGTCGTAAATGTGAGCTATGAGCCTCGCAGCCAGCAAACTTGCTCGTCGCTGATCTTTCCTGTTTCGAATGAGCCGCATTTACATAAGAAGTGGGTGTTTGCGTGCGATGTGAATGTCGCCGTGAATTGCGTACGATGTAAAGCCGTCTTTATGCTGAATGGGAGCTCAGCGCCAATCAGCCTATGCGGAGATCTACAAGCGAATCTCTATTACAATGAATTGAACTTCTATTCTAACTTTTCCTCCTTCTTTGTCTATGAATTCTCTATTCGCTGTGTGGACGTAGGTTCAAATAATAGATTTTGTTTTAATACCATTATATTATTTACGCAATAATTCTGAAATGTTTTCTACGCTTTTTCTAGATTAGGCCAGTTTTTTTGCTATTGAGAAGTAGCTGCCAAATATTAGCGCGCTCAAGTGAGAGACAGTGGAACAATTGATGATAAGTTAACATTGAATCAAATGAAAAAATGCCTGTTTTCAAACCCATCGTATTTGATAAATATTCAGCCAAAATATTCCAGTAACTTATAGAATCAAAGCTAGGATGTTCAAGAACACTTCAGTTGTCTGTTTAAGAGAAAAGAAACAAAGATGATTTTAATTCGATCCTCTTTCCAAAAGCATTCCTTTCCAAAAGAGAGTGAGATACGTACTGATATAAAATATGGGAAATACGAGATATACTCGTAATACTCGATAAATACTCGTATAAGATGTAAATATAATGTTGTAATTGAGTTAAATATTATTTGTGTGAAATAGTTTCTGTCTCTGGAATAATAATGTTTATCATACATTCGATACCGATGGTTACACATAGCAGGAAGTTCAAACTTCAAAAATCCTAACCTAGCAAGAAGAGTCTAGCAACAAGATAACGAAAATTCTGATAAAAGTACTTAATCCAATTAATACAATTAAAACACCTTAAAACCACTAAATGATAGATAGCAATAAAGTATTGATGATACCTTAATGATTTAATTAAATTCTATCCCAAAATCGTATTTTGGTCCTATCTCACAATGTTTAAAATCCCCCAGGTTGTTCACTCTCTCTCACTAGAGCGCGCTGATCAGGTCTATCAGCTACTCCTCTATAGGTCACTCAAATGACATACTTCACATACTTACTTTTTGCAAGTTCACTATCCGATATAATATTCGTAGTAATATTTATATAGCTTGGGAGTAGGCCTATGAATAGAGCAATCAATCCTATGATATTTGCAGAGCAGTTACCACTATTCAAACTACTATCGAATTTTTACACAATTTGCGTCCAATTCAGACGAAAATTGAGTGAGAGCTTCAGGAAAAAATGAAGTCAAACACTCTCTGATTCGAGCAATCAGTGGTGTTGTCAATATTGATGTTGACAATGTTGATGGGAAAAACGCTTTCCATTAATGATTTTTCAATCACCGTGGACGGGTTCCAGTTATGTATGGAGATTTACCAATCAACTACAGTGTCAGAAAAATCAATACAGTCAGGTTTTTTAGGTTGTACAGACACTGTATGTTATGTCTAGAAGCAAGCCTCCAAAAATTGAATTATGTTTAAAGATTATAATAATTTATTGATCCATTACGAACTGCGATGTACACACCCATACCCCACCCAAACTAGAAAAGATAATTCAACTTCTTCAACTTCTTCTTCTTCTTCTTCTTCTTCTTCTTCTTCTTCTTCTTCTTCTTCTTCTTCTTCTTCTTCTTCTAAATCTATCACACTTAGCCGAGACTCCATAAATCAGAGTCTTTACCCCGCGAACAGTGGATTTATTTCGTCGAATCTACATAAATAAATACAGTGAAAACTTCTTCTCATTCGCCGTCTTGGAGCAGCAAGTTGGAGATTAGGGCCCGCTTCGCTATGCTGGCTCACTTCACTACTCTTGTGCTTTCGCTTGAAAAGCATTTCACCAATGTTAGCTCAAGGGAGATACCGACTCTCCTTTATTATTTCAGCTAGTTGTTGTATTGTTCCGCCTTTTTACCTACATTTGGTTCTGTTTCTTTTTCATCTGCATTCATTTTGTTCTCAAATTAGTTATTCTCCGATTACTAATTTCTCTCCTTATTCTCCTTCTTATCCTTTTCCTTCTCCTTCTTCCTATAACTTTTTTTCCTTATTCTTCTTCGCCTTCTTATCCTTACCCTCCTTATCTTTATTCTCATCAATAAAGAATTCTAATGTCCACATAATAATACTGTAGGTGCATTTCAAATATAAAGAATAATACTGTTCGTTGAACATTCTGTTGGCTTCCTTCGCTTTAATCCTTTTTTACACATTCGTTTTCCTCCATTTTCTCCTGCTTGTCAAGAACTTTTTTTTTGTTTCAATTCACATTTCTAGGTTTCCTTCTCATTCTACCTTTTCTGCTCTTTCCTTCCCACTCCTCTATTTTTCCTTTTCCCCCTCCCGCACCCTCTCCTACTCTCTCCCTATTCCTACTTTTTTCTCATGTTCCTCATCTCATCTTCTTCTCGACATTTTCATTCTATTTCCTCCTCATTCACTTTTTTTCTGTGTTTCTTCTCCTCCTTCACCTTCTTTTCCACCCTGTTATTCTCCAACTTCTTCTCTGTCTCTTTCTCCTTCTTCTTCTCCCCCCTCTCCTTCACCTTCTTCTTCCCCCTTTTCTTCTCCTTCTTCTACTCCTTCTCCTCTTTCTTTCTCTACTTCTCCTCCTCTTTCTTCTTCTACCTCTCCTCCTTCTCCTCCTTCTTCACCTCCTTCTTCTCCTCCTTCTCCCTCATTCTTCTTCTCCTCTTACTTCCTCTGCTTTTTCTCTTTCTTCCTCCTTACAATTCCATCTCCTGCTACCACATGCCAGCTGCCGACCTTCCACTGCAATGTTCACAGAGCATAAACAAGCAAACGGACAAGGCGTCCCCTGAGAAATAACAATGAGACACCTCAAACACCACTACCACTAACTAGTGAGCAGTTCTACTTTCACTCTCCCAAACACTCCCTCCCTCTCTCTCTCTCAGTCTGCAAAATAGCACCAATTGTGTGAGGTTTATGCTTTATTTTTCATATGCTTTATTTGTTGGTTTTCATAGCAGTAAATTTGTAAATTATGAATAGTCTTCACCACTGATCTGATAAAAGGTGTTAAATTTATAGTTCAAATTCCAACTTATATATTCTTATGTTGTCTGTTTCTGCTCGGACTTTCTGTCATTATGATTTCTAATTTGTTAGTTTATTATTTCCTTATTGTAAATTGTGTGAGTGTGTTTGTGTGCATGTGTGAAAATTTTGAAACCTCAATTTCTTCTGATGTTAATGGTTTAGTTTGCTCGGTTCTCGCCTTCATGTGCCTCTGCTCTGGCTCATGTCAGCCTTATGTCAGATGATAGTGCAGCCACGCCAAACACTAAGGGCTTGATTCAACAGGCTTTCTCACCCTACCAACAATTTTTAAAAGTTTGCCATGTAAATGCACAGTCGCTTCAGTGTCACATTGATGAGTTTCGTGATTTGTTTAGTACACAGGTATGTGATGTGATTCTAATTTCTGAGACCTGGCTGAAACCTCCCATATCCTCTAAGGCAGTTGAAATTAATAATTTCAAAGTTCTCAGAAATGATAGGCTACATAAAAATGGTGGAGGAGTAGCTGCTTTTGTCAAGGAAGATCTGGAAGCCAAAGTATTATTCCAGTCCGATAATTCCAGACCAAGCAGGCCTGAGTTTATGTTTTTTGAAGTTTCAGCTCGGAGCACTAAGGTATTGATTGGTGTGTGTTATCGTCCTCCCCATATCGGCTTCATGACTGAGTTCGAGGACGCTCTCCTTCAGTGTATGGCAACTTACAATCACGTTATTGTTATGGGAGATTTCAACACGGATCTGCTTGGACGTAACACTTTCGACTCCACGCAACTGAGGACGATCTTCTACGCCTGCCACATGTCGGTGCTCCCTCTTCAGGCAACACACCACACTGCAACTTCAAATACATTGCTCGATCTGATTGCTGTCAGTGAGGTTGATGCTGTCAAGCGGCACGGACAAATACCAGTACCAGGTCTCTCAGCGCATGATCTTGTCTATTGTATTTATGCTTTGCAAGCTCCAAAACCACAGCCAAAAATAATCAGCTATCGCGATTACAAAAATATCAACTACTCAGAGCTGTTTGAGGACCTGTTTGGTGTTCCATGGCATCAAGTTTACATGGCTGACTCCATTGATGTAAAGTTGGATCTATTCCAACAATTCATGTGTAGCTTATTCAATAAGCATGTTCCTTTGAAGCACAAAAAAGTTACACGGAGCCCAGCCCCATGGATTACACCGGACATTCGGCAGCTTATGAATGAAAGGGATAGAAAATTTAGATTATCCAGGAGAACTAGGTGCCCAATGATCTTTGGCAGTACAAAGACTTCGAAACCGTTGTAAGCTGATGCTTCGTAACTCTAAATCACTTTACTTTCGTAGTCTACTGACTAATAACAGAACATCTTCATTTGTTTGGAAGACTGTGAAGAGCATGGGGTTGGGAAAGGAGAAGTGTTTGGCTAAAATCTCACATAGTCTTGAGGAGCTCAACTCATTTTTTTGCAATATTCCAGTTAGTGATGAGGGTGCTCGAGCCTATGCAGATCAATTAGAGGTTAATGCTTTGGAAAATGAGTTTTACTTTTCCGAAGTGAGTGAGTTAGAGGTTTTCCTCATCCTGAACCGTATCAAGAGCAATGCAGTTGGTGAAGACTCTCTTCCTATAAAGTTCATCAAAGATACTCTTCCTGTCACTCTTCCACATATTACTCATTTATACAATTTCTCTCTTCTGTCTGCAAGTTTTCCAACTCACTGGAAATACTCAGCTGTCCTACCTTTAAATAAAACACCAAATCCTACTTCTCCTTCTGATTATCGACCAATACATATACTTTCCTCTTTGTCTAAAGGCTTGGAGAGTTGTTCATCATCAGATAATTCATCATCTCACCTTAAATAACTCACTAAGTAAGTTTCAGTCTGGTTTTCGTAAGGGACATAGTACCACCACTGCATTGCTCTGTGTGACGGATGATATTCGACAGGCTATGGATTGCAGACAGGCTACGATGTTAGTTCTTATCGATTACAGTAAAGCTTTCGATTGCGTCCATCATCCCCTGCTTCTGAAGAAACTCAGGAACTTAGGATTCTCTGATCAAGTTGTACAATGGTTTAGCTCATATCTAGGAAATCGTTGTCAGTCAGTAAAATTCAGTGGTCGTTCATCAGGGTACCGTATTGTTGAGAGGGGCGTTCCCCAGGGATCTGTCCTTGGACCTCTCTTATTCAGCATTTATATTGATGATGTGGTTAATGTGTTCAGATTTTCCAAATTTCACCTGTATGCTGATGACCTGCAGATGTACATTCACTTTGACCTGAATAACTTTGCAGCTACAGTTGACATGATGAATAATGACCTTGACGCTCTAACTGACTGGACTTACAGACATGGACTCAAAATCAATGAGACAAAATCAAAAGCAATTATTATTGGCTACTCAAAACTCACTTCTCGCCGGGGGATTGATTTTAATAGTGGGCCTTTCATTCAAATCAATAACAAAAATCTGCCTTACAATGACTCTGTTAGAAACTTAGGATTGACAATTGACAAAACTCTCGACTGGTCCGAACAAGTCAATGTTACATGTAATAAGATAGTTGCAGGCATTCACTCCCTAAAAAAGATTGGTGACTTAATCCCCTTTAGCGTGAAAGTGATGTTGGTGAAGTCATTGATTCTTCCATACTTCAATTATTGTGATATTGTTGTCAATGACATGAGTGTTGTCTTGTCTGAGCGTCTGCAGAGAGCCCAGAATTACTGCATTCGGTTCATCTTTAATCTCAGACGGGACGACCATGTTAGTCCATACTTTCAGCGGCTGGGTATGCTGAAGCTCAAACCTGTGCGAGAATATCACATTCTGATGCTGCTCTTCGACTTGCTTAATTCCAAATGCCCAGGATACTTGGCTGATAAATTTGTATTCATAAGAGAACGGAGTGGACGGGGTACTAGACATGGTTCTCAGTTATTGGTAATCCCTAATCACAGAACCTCAATGTACAATAAGTCTTACCATGTTACAGCTTGTCGCACTTGGAACCAGCTACCATCAGCTATTAAAAATATCAACAGTAGAGCTCTGTTTGGCGTGGCAGTGTTGAATTGGCTGGGAGCGGGTGGCGCGGTTTAGGCGAGGGCTGAGTCGATGTGTTTAATAGAATTAATATTGTAATAATTATTTGTCAGCATTAATTAGCCAATTTCTTCATTTGTATTTCCATTTTAATTTGAGGTTTCCAATAATCCTACAAATTCAGGTATTTTTAATGATGTAATTATTTTCACCAGTTTGTGTGCATGTGTGAGTGAATGGTGTTATTGAAAATTTATAGGAATACTTTGTTCTTAGTTTATATAATGTTATTGAAGTTTGATTTTTTTTTCTTCTAATTTTCTACTGTATATTGTTTTCATTTTTTTTCATTCTATTATTTTATTGTATGATTCAAACTTTATAAATTTGTATTGGTTATTAACATGACATAACTTTGTATATTTTATATATTGTAAAGGGTTGTGTGGTAGAGAGGACCAGGAGTCCTAACTCCGCCCTTAATAAAGGCAATCAATCAATCAATCAATCAATCTCTCTCACCACTCACCTTTCCTTCTGTAACACTCCTCTTTCCCTCTTTTTTCAATTTCATTTCTTCTTTGTTCTGATTTCCTACATAATACCATTGACCATTAATCTACAATAGTCAATGATAATCTATCCATTGTCAATGATAGTACACACACCATGTGCCTCATGTTCTTCTGATTTCTCCTTTCCCTTGTTTTGTGCGTTTTATTACTTTTCCACGTCATTTTCCAATTCTCCTCCTCCTTCTCCTTCTTCTTCTTCTTCTTCTTCTTCTTCTTCTTCTTCTTCTTCTCCTTCTTCTTCTTCTTCTTCTTCTTCTTCTTCTTCTTCTTCTTCTTCTTCTTCTTCTTCTTCTTCTTCTTCTTCTTCTTCTTCTTCTTCTCCTTCTTCTTCTTCTTCTTCTTCTTCTTCTTCTTCTTCTTCTTCTTCTTCTTCTTCTTCTTCTTCTTCTTCTTCTTCTTCTTCTTCTTCTTCTTCTCCTGAAATCAATTTTGGGCTGAGTCTTTTTTTCTCTACTAAATCATATTGTCATGATAAAGATTTTTGTTCTGATGAATGGATGATTGAAAGAAAGTATCGAAGAATAAATAATTTCAAATTAATTATAATCGTGAGGATATTTATGCGGAAAATACAAGACTAGATTATATGTAGAAATACAAGACTAGTACTAATCTCCATGGATAATAATCCTCAATGATTCTTGACTCCATTATGCTATGGAATTGAGCAAGATTATTCCAGAAGATGTTGAAATTATATTGTAAATGCCTAACAGTATCCAAAGCCTAACTGGAATAACGCACAGGATGATATCAGAATGAACAAGCGAAGCCCATTTAAGATTGTCATCAACTTCGGAATGGCCTTTCACTGTGCGCATGTAAATTGAAAGTTAGTCCATTCAAAGAACCATATTTCACTGTTGGCAAAACAATGAAACAGTTGTTGGCGAGATCTGTGACTCCCCTTACCCCCCACCACCCCTCAGGGGGCTCGACTCGGCAAACGTTCATTTCCAGCGAGGTGAATAATGAGCAGTAGAAAACTCCCTTACAAGTTCTCGCGAGTTGCGAGCACACATGTGCGTGTGAGAGAGTGGATGAGTGTATGTGCATTTGTGTTAGTGAGGAAAAGTGAGTGAGTGTAAATGATTGAGTGAATGAACGTGTCATTGCGTGAGTGAGTAATAGTGGAAATAAAAACAGTGTGCTGAATCAGTTAACCGAATCATCAACTTTGAGATCAAGCTGAGATATTTAGGGCCGGTTCATGAGCTCGGGATTTAGCTAAGTCCTAGACTAAAACGGCTGGCCACCGTAGTATCGACAAACGTTTGCCTCGACACTATGTACTAAGGGCTCTCTATGCTGCTAACCCACTAACCTGTCGAGACAAACGTTTGTCGATGCTACGGTAGCCACCCGTTTTAGTCTAGGACTTAGCTAAATCCCGAGCTCATGAACCGGCCCTAAGTATCCACAATTTCAAAAACCATTCTTGCAATCCACTAGGTTTTTAGTCATTATTAATTTCGTCGTAAATTGCCGTGAAGTGACGTCATTTATTGAGACCAATACTAAGAGATCCCTATTGAGGCCCGTGAAATAAAGTCATTGGTTGAATTCAATTCACTCTCATTACCTTGAAAATTGAACGTTTGAAAAATAATTTTTTTGCTAGGGATGATGCCCACAAGCTCTAAGCATGTGCGTGGGTAATGTAAGGTTGATGATGAGATATGAATGGACCTACAGCTTCAGGTGAGTTCCGAACCAGCGAGAAGCGATTTTGAAGCTCATAAATGTTTGTATTTAGAGGAGCCGGTCAACGATACAACGGGAGTGGTAGGCGATGTCTCTTATCTAATCTCACCGATTAGCCTTGCCTCTGCCACTGGGACCAACCCACTTAGAACTTTATTCACACAATAATTAGAATATAACATCAGCAAATGACAAAAAATTAAAAAAACACTGATATTTTTAGAACAAGCAATCTAATGTTTGAACAGATTCATTCAATTTGTCGCTTGGCATTAGATAGATAGATATTTCTTGACGTTGCTGATAACCGTAGAGTACGATGGCAAAGAAATAATACCTCTCTATCTATCCGAGGCGAAGTGTGGTATACTTATTTGGCGATGACCAAATAAGCATACCACGCTTCGCTACTACTATCTATCTATCTAATGTCAAGCGTCAATTTAAATGAATATCACTGAAATCCTTTCTTTCGTTGAAACGATGTGTCTGATGTGTTGTAATGACTCCAGATGTGCATAGAGTTATTCATGAAGTGGTAGGCCCCTACATGCCTGTCATCGCAAACTTCTCAACAAGCGACAGAGCGCGTCAAACTTGCTCGCTTATAATAAATCGCGACGGCAACTGACGACAACAAGCTGCGTCATTCACCAGCTGCTCAGCCAATTACTCACGTCATGCTTTTCAAAACTTGCTGAATAATTTCAACATGCTATTAGTGGCTGACTAGTTGTTATTGTTATTCAAATTCTGGTGACAACTGAGGGAATTGCGAGCAGATTGAGGCAGGAATGACGTCACAGTGGGAGTTGAGTTGAGGCAAGTCTCAGTTGCATGATGTCAGCACTGAGTGAATTGCGAGTTTGACGGCTGTACAGGGAGTGTTACAGTTTGTCTTGACGTTGCAAATTTTGTAGTGAGTCTTGAAAGTTACAAATATTAGTAGAATTTACAAACGTCGCAAAGTTTGTTCGAGTGCAGTGTATTGTGTTCGACTTGTTGCAATTAATGTAGTCTCTGGAAGATATTCATTTCTTGGAAACTTATCAAAAGACCTAGTCCCTGTTGCTCTGCATTAATGCACTACGATTTTTCCATGATTTATTCTCTTCTGTATTATCTCTACATTATTGTCAAAGATTCTCAATAATAACAGTCGATTCAGAGGTTACCCTGATCACTCTAATCGGATATCTATCTTCTATCTAGCTATCTATATTATATAAAAGCGAAATGGCACTCACTCACTCATTCATCAGCAGAACTAAAAATCTACTGAACCAAATGCGTTCAAATTTTGACATGCATGTTCAGTTGGAGCTTTAGACGCGCACTAAGAACGGATTTTGAAAACATCCCAAAGATACGCCCAATATTCGCGTTTTTCCAGCGATTTTGTGCGTTTTCTCAGCTTTTTCGAGAACTAATTGGCAGAAAATGTTGAAATTTGGTACTTAGGTTCGTTTAAGGTCTAAAAATAATATGTTAAAATCTTTTTAAGATTCTCCCAAAATTACGCCAGAAATCGGCGTTTTTGCAGTTTCTCTTTGCGTTATTGAGGCGTTTTATTATCGACATATGGATGTTTACTGTGTCTATGGGGGCGAAGCCCCCTGGTGAGCGCAAAGCGCTCACTATGTCAATGGCTGCCAGGGGTCCAGCCTGCTGGCTAGTTCTATTATATTATCCTCTTAAGTACTGAATTCAAAATCTTGATATTTCTCATGACAAGGCTGCGCTGACATTGAATAGCCTGCAAGTTACGAGCGAATGATACCTAGTAGGTAGGTGTTGTACTGTTACTATTCAGCCTATTATCATAGACTTAGCCTACTCTTATATACGGTTATATGGTTCATGATTATATGGCTAGTCTATGCCATTATTTAGGCTAATAACCTGTAACCATTTGTATGGATAAGTAAGTAAATAATAATGTAGCTGAAAAACACGATATTTGTGTGCAGTGTGCGAATACCTCCCACATTGTAACTCGTACTAACTTGCATCTATTGTAACCGTGGCTTAAAAGCACTTTTCCATTAATATCGCATCTAATGTAGCCGCGATAAATGTGTAACGTGTAATTGGGTCAGAGTCTGAATCCACTTATAAAGAGTGAATTATTTCAAGAACCAAGTTTGCTTCCACAAACCAAAATTCATACACGAGTGAAGGATGAATTTTCAAAATGAAGTTGAGGTCAAAATTGCTCGGTTATCTGACCCTTTCACCCTTGTTAATCAATCGAATTAGGGCGACTGCACTTCAACTCACTAATGAAATCAGATATTCTGTCCGCTCAACTTCTCTCAATTCAACCACATACTTGATGCCGGCTGAAGGTCTTCATTCGACCCTCCATTGTTTCCCCTTTCAACAAGGAAAATGCATCAGCTCCGGAGTGGTCTACAGATACACTTTCACAGCTACACAGACGTTACAGTCTGAGGTAGGCACGTTCCCACTCACGTATAATAATCTATAAATTATAGTTTAATAGTTGAAAACGGAAACACGTTTGATAATTCAACTCGTTTGTTGACTAACTGAATTACTTGTTCGTTTGACGTGCATGGCCACTTTATGTGTCTGGCCTGGCCACCATTTTCATTAACGTTGAATCGTTGATAACTTAGAAACGTGGTGGTTCAAAACATTCAACTGGTCATTTGTTGACTTCTTTTCAACTTCAATCATTTGACTACTACTGAAGACAATATTACTTAATGCTTCTTTCGCACGAGTCAGGGCCGGGCCCGGATCGGACGGTATAACTGATGTATCTTAATGGGTTTATTCATACTAAATCATCAGATTACACATTTTTATCATTCCTGATCCGGACCCGGCCAACACTGGTGATTGGTCTAATTCTAAAAGAATGCCTGTCGTTGGTAGAACAATAAATTGGGAGTGTCGGGCATCCTCCACTTTGAGTTCAGTTCAATATCTCGCCTTGCAATTTTGATACCTAACGCCTCCACAACGCTCTCTCTCGCACACTCTCCCTTTCACTCTATCTCTTACTCCACTTACTCATTCACTCCCACGTTCTCACACTCTCTATCACTCTTCCTCTCCTCCTGAAACGCTCAATGAGAAAGGGGAAGGGGGGCTGGCATTTAAGATCAACTACGTGAGTAGAGAATCAAGCGTTGCATTAACTCACTCAATCCTCATCTCATCTCACACTACTTGCTGGTGAAGAATGAGAAGAAGAAGAAGAAGAAGAAGAAGAAGAAGAAGAAGAAGAAGAAGAAGAAGAAGAAGAAGAAGAAGAAGAAGAAGAAGAAGAAGAAGAAGAAGAAGAAGAAGAAGAAGAAGAAGAAGAAGAAGAAGAAGAAGAAGAAGAAGAAGAAGAAGAAGAAGAAGAAGAAGAAGAAGAAGAAGAAGAAGAAGAAGAAGAAGAAGAAGAAGAAGAAGAAGAAGAAGAAATTGGAGAAGAAGAAGAAAAGTAAGAAATGAAAACAAGGAAGAAGGAGGAGAAGAAGAAGAAGAGATAGAAGAAGAAAAAGAAGAAGAAGAAGGAGAAGAAGAGGGGGAGAAGGAAGAAGAAGGAGGAGGGAGGAAAAGGGAGGAGATGGAGGTGGAGAAGCAGGATAGTTCGATTCAAAGAGGATTCGGGGGTTGGAATGGACAGAACCAATAAAGCATATTGGTGAATAGCAGCATCTTGCTGTCAGCATTCTTATCAGTTGGTTGGATCTTATCATTCTTCTTAGTTCTATTCACCTCACCCCCACCCATTTTCTAAACTTATTATTCTCATCATTCTCTGGTACACAAATGATCGGCCGGCTGGCATCATAAAGATTGGTCGATTTGAATTCCGTACGCGAATAACGCGATTTATAACGGTGCGAATATACGCTGGTACCAGTCGACTAGTTTTCAAGGTTATTTCATTTTGTTAGTTGTTATTATTCCATTAGTGCTGTTATACTCTTATCAATCTTTTATAAACTAAAACAAAAGAAAGGAACATCATAATTTCTTTTGTGGAGCTAGCGATAAGATTGGAAGTTGAATGACCTATCAAGGTCATTGCCCCTTGGACTAGACTGCTATTACTACTACTATTGCTATTGGCCTAGAGAAGCCATTTCCATAGGGGTCGGTTCATACAAATTTCAACAATGGCGGTTCATGCAACAAACATAGCAATGAAAATAAATATTCACATATTTAGAAGTCATATACAGAAGCAATGGAAATGCCTGGAAGAAACTGTGTGAGAGCATTTTACACAAAAAAACTAAATGTCATGATTAAACCTGATTAGTGTACTGGCTAAAATAGATCTGATAATTAGAACAATAATTTCCATAATTCTTTGTCACCCCAGTTATTCCAGAAGCATCCAAAATGCTGAATTGTTCGAATGTTCAAAATGTTCAATTGCAAGACAGAAGATAGGCTTGTTCGTTGACACAAGACAAGACAATATTAGACACAGAGACGAGATTAGTCAACAATTGGTCACATATTGGTGCTTAAGACACATTGGTCATTGCATCGGTGTGTTATTGCTTAAGCATTGTACTGATGTAATGACCGTGTCTAATAATCTATTGTCTTGTCTTGACTGACCGCCAATTGTTCTATCTTTGTTAACAGCATGTGTTGATGTGCAGTATAATGTTTTAGAATAGACCCATTTTTATCTATGAAAATGATGATGAATACAAGAAATAAACAAGAGTTATTGAAGATGAATAGGTGGAGTTCCTCGATGGTGAATGAGGCTTTTTTTCATCATTTCGGCTAATAAAATAAAAAATACGGTGTGAACAGCATGGATGGCTGTCTGTGTTGTTTCCATCTATCAAGAGTAGATATGGCAAGCAGCAGCAATATTGCCTCATAGTGCTTTTTTCTCATATAATATGTTGGCGAGTTTATCACTGTGCTGTCTGCAAGGCCCATTCACACGTTCGGATGAAGAAAAAAGGCCCTACGCACACTGGCATCCAGTTTGTGTGCGAAAACGCTATTAGAAGGCATTGTGCGAGAAAAATCATTTCTTTTGTTGCTTATGAAATAAAGTGATGATGTCCTGAACTCTTCTCTCTTAGCGTTTTCTCTTGTCTCACTCCTTCTTCTCACATTTCTCTCACTTTCTTCATCTTCGTCTCACGTTCAACACGTGATAAATGGTGTGTAGTAACAGAGGTCAACTGATGAGCAATGAGCAAGGAAGTCTCACTTCTCAACAAAGTGTATTCCCCTAAATGAAAAGCAGAATATAGGCCGTTATTCTCACAATATCATCAAATAAATAATAAATTGATAAATAAATCATAATAATGAATGAATAGAGGAGTGAATCATTGTCTCCTATTATATTAATCAAAAATCAAATCAAATTTTATTCATCGAAAATAATTTTGATATAAGCAACAGGTCTTTCTGAAAATTTTTTCAACGAGTTTCCAAATTCTGCAATCAAGAATATTTTTGATTAATTATTTCTAATCAATTAATCAAATTGATATCAATTATTGATTAATTTAAAAATATGTTATCAACCCTATGATTTCTATGAACACATATATAGCTTACTACAGTTTAGAATACAGCACGATAAATATCACTCACAGATACCAGCCTAAATTTTGAGAAGAGTGATGTCACTCAAAACCTAGTAGACAAGTGACTATTATTTAAAGTTTCAATGGAAACTGGGTTCTAAATGGGAAACTTGAAAACTAGGAACATGGAAGCTGGGAAATTTCTAACTCATTACGAATTCAATGATTTCAAGAATTAGAGCTCTGAGAGTTGATATTGATCTTATCATCTGTGGAATTGAAAATATTCATTCCATTTTAGTGAGGAGAAGTTCCACGCCATTCACATAGTTTCTTAATTAAGTAGTGTTAATTCCAGATGGAATTCGATAAACATTTGTTTGATAACTCATCTTCCAGTGACTAGCCTTCTCATTTCAGTCTCGTATCCAGCACTCACCATGACAGAAAACAAATCTAATTCCTTGCCATAGAAAGCATCAAAAACTTTTGGTTCAATGTACGCTTCTCTTAGAGCAGTAAGCCGTATTACTCTGCACCTCAGTTTAGGTAATTTCGGGTAGAGTCTAGGTAATTCTAGGTAAAGTCTGTAAACTGGAGAGTCGCCGACCGTCATTTAGAAACCTGGGGAAACTAATGGGCCCCTTCACACGGTCTGTCGAGTCCCATTTCCTCTCAAATCCTTTGATGAGAGACGTAGTTTGTGTAGATTTACCTGCACCACTGAGCGAGAGAACGTCTCACTCTCTCACTCTTTCTCTTAATCACTCTCTCTCTCTCCCTCTCTTTAGAATAGCTGTCAACCACTGTTTGCATCAACACCGGCAGAGTGCTAGCAACGTCGAAATTCAATGGGAAACTCTGTTTATTTTTGCATTAAAATAATTACTATAATACCCAGGAGATAGGACACTTCAAACAGGGAGCTGGTCGATAGTGTAGAGTGCTTTCAAAGTGAGAATTGGATTCTAAAACCTAAGTAACAAATAAACACTTCAGCGCACCTGGATTATAAGAGAAGTGTTTTAAAAGAAAATGCGTTTGAGTCGCGGGGTTGGATTAGAGCAGCTACGCAATAAATGATTAAAATAGAGCACCAAGAATGTAAAAACGGTGTTTGTATGAAAAATGTGTTTAACGGTGTTAAGTTGTGGCAATTATCTTGGATTAAGAGCTGAACAAAACATTCATAATGCAGCACCAAGATTGTGAAAAAAATGTTGAGATGGGGAGAATGTTTTGATGGCAGTGTTGGGTTGGAAAACTAAGCAACTAATTAATAGAGAGCATCTAGAATATTCAATGTGATTGTATTAAAAATAGGTTTGAGTGGCAATGTTACGTGTGAGTGCAGTGATAATAATCCATTCATTTTTTTAGTTATCCATCAATATTGATATGAGTATAGAGAGAATATTTGGATAGAGAGACGTCGAGTGACAATAATTGGGAAGTTGGGAAGGATAGTTTTGAACACAATATCAAGAATTGGACACCAGAATTTAGCCGAACAACAGATCAACAAAAGCGTTCGCTGTATCCAAGTATTCTTAATAACGTGGTTTATGATTAATATTACACTTATGTTGAATGATTAATATGGTAATAGATGAAAATGTAATTAATGTGAGTGAATGTAAAACTGTGAAGTTAATGAAAAAAGTGATAGATAAGTGAGTGATTCAAGAGTTGAAAAAATTTGAAAAATTAATTCGTTATTTGTTGAAGAAAAAACGATAATCTTCTATCATAGACTAACCAAATATTATTCGGATTTGAATTAACTCTGCTCTTAAGTTATATTTAGAAATGTTATCAGAACCAGATTCAGATATTAAAAATTGATTTCTATTACACTTCATCAGCTAAAATAACCATAGAAGTTTATCCATTCATAATTCAAGTTATGAAAGCTATCAATTAATTTCGATTATGCTTCGATTGATGAAGAAAAACATTATAGGCTACGTCAACATAAAAATGTTGCAATTTGAATCCGTCGATAGCCATGTCTATTGTTATGACGGTTCCAAGAATTCAACTGAAATGTGAAATTGTCAGTTGAACGAGGAGTGATTGTCAGTTACAGAGTCAGTTATAGAGCCTGAGATTCGCCGCTCACTGGAAGAACAAACAAACAAACAAGTCGTGAACAAAGTTTCAGCCGGCCTGTCAAAATCGCGAGCTAAAGTCTGACGCATTTTCTGTCTCTCTGGCTTCGATATAAAGTCGATAATACAGTATGAAGTCGACTATCTAATGAACATGAGAGTTGTTGAGAATCGATTTTTCTGACAAAAGCACAGCGCTGAGCAGCTGAGAAAGCGTTAACAAGCTCCGAGTTTTCCAAGCAATTAGGCTAGCCTGTCGTCACTGCACTGCTGCAAAATCAATGCGATAATAATTTCGCCAGCCTGATCGTCGTTGTCTTCTTCTTCTTCTTCTTATACTCTTCTTCTTCGTCGTCTTCTTCTTCTTCTTCTTCTTCTTCTTCTTCTTCTTCTTCTTCTCATTCTCCTCCTCCTCTTTCTTCTTCTCTTTCTTCTTCTCCTCATTCTCCTTTGAATTCTTTTTCTTCTTCTTTTCCTTCTTCTTCTTCTTCTTCTTCTTCTTCTTCTTCTTCTTCTTCTTCTTCTTCTTCTTCTTCTTCTTTTTTCTTCTTCTTCTTCTTCTTCTTCTTCTTCTTTTCTTCTTCTTCCTTCTTCTTTCTTCTTCTCCTGTTTCTTCTTCTCCTTTTTCTTCTCCTCCTCTTTCTTCTTCTCCTGTTTCTTCTTCTCATCTTTCTTCTCCTCCTCATCCTTCTTTGTATTCTTTTTCTTCTTCTCCTCCTTCTTCTTCTTCTTCTTCTTCTTCTTCTTCTTCTTCTTCTTCTTCTTCTTCTTCTTCTTCTTCTTCTTCTTCTTCTTCTTCTTCTTCTTCTTCTTCTTCTTCTTCTTCTTCTTCTTCTTCTTCTTCTTCTTCTTCTTCTTCTTCTTCTTCTTCTTCTTCTTCTTCTCCTCCTCTTTCTTCTTCTCCTCATCCTTCTTTTGTATTCTTTTTTTTCTTCTTTTCCTTCCTTCTTCTTCTTCTTCTTTCTTCTTCTTCTTCTTCTTCTTCTTCTTCTCTACTTCTTCTTCTTCTTCTTCTTCTTCTTCTCCTTCTTCTCCTTCTTCGTATTCTTTCTCTTCTTCTTCTTCTTCTTCTTCTTCTTCTTCTTCTCCTTCTTCTTCTTCACCCTCGTCTTATTCTCCTTGTCTCTTGGACGCTGTTTCGCAATTGATAACTTAAACATGTGAGTGTATTGTTAATTGAAAAGATAGTCTGAAAAATATACAGTATAAAAATACGGTATTCAGCTACTACAATATAGTAGCAATATTGCTATTGTAGAGTAGCAATAATATCCTACAACATTATTCTAGTTTTTCAAATCTATCATGACAATATAATTATGTTGTTAAGTGAATGAAAAGACTTGAAGTTGTCAGAACCACACATTTTATAAAAAAAACGAGATACCGGTTTACACCATTATCAATCTCTGGTAAGCTACAACTAGATTGCAGATAAGCTAAGTAATGCAGGTAAGCTAAGCTAAATTCAGCAGAATTTTTACTCGTGACCGAGCGCTGTGATTGGGAGTTGAACGGCCTATCAAGGTGAACGCCTGCCATTGGCCTAGATATAAGCTCCTCCCACAATAGGTGGTATCTACAAACGTCATAGCAATGGTGGTTCAAACAAGTAATAAACCGCCCATTGTGGGAGGAGTTTACATCCAGGCCAATGGCAGGCGTTCACCTTGATAGGCCCGTTCAACTCCCAATCATAGCGCTCGGGCACGAGTATAAATTCTGCTGCACTGTAATCTAGGTTCAGTTAACAAGAGATTGTTAATGGTGTAACAAACGAAACCGGTATCTTGCTGTTTTATTAAATAGGGAGTTTTGACAACTGCAAGTCTTATTATTCAGTATGGATAACTACCACAATTTCACCTTCACTACAAAAAGTTGAAGATACGTTGTAAAGATTAAAAGACTCATGTTTTAAGATTAAAAGACTCATAGATTGAAGATTGAAAAATTGATTTTTGAACACTTTTAGGGCCGGTTCATGAGCTCGGGATTTAGCCAAATCCTAGACTAAAATGGGTGACTACCGTAGCATCGACAAACATTCGTCTCGACAGATTAGTGGGTTAGCAGCATAGAGAACCCTTAGTACATAGTATCGAGGCTAACGTTTGTCGATGCTACGGTGGCCACCCGTTCTAGTCTAGGACTTGGCTGAATCCGGAGCTCATGAACCGGCCCTAACAATATTAGCAACTACACGATAAGTACTGGTGAAGAATAATCTTAGGCTCATATGCATCATCTTAGTATAAGGAAAGTTTAGTACATCGTGAATTTAATAAGTGAGTTTAATATTATATTGTAAGTTTTATCTAAGTAAGGTAAATAAGTTCAATTTTTAAGTTTAGAGCATGATTTAAACCATGGGTAGAGTGAAGTCGCAATTAGTTCATTGACGACTGTTTCTGTTGATTCATGATTAAGTCATTGTAAGCATCTCTTAGGAAGGTTATAGTTCCATATTTTATAAGAGCTGGCTTCTGAGATACTCGTCCAACATTCAACTACACTTTAGTCTTTGGTGTTGAAGTACTCAACTGACTCTCTCAGAAGTATTCTATTTATGTTCTCAGCTAAGCTAACCTTAGCTGAAGTTAGCTCACGATACTCACATGAGTGTTGGTGATGATTCAATCTTCAAAACCTATTCAATCTTGCCCAGAATAAGTTCTGCTAATAAATTATTTGACGATGTGATATCGACTCAAGAGCCATTTCGCATTTCTGAAACGAATGAACGTGTTAGTTGCTGCTGTACTGTGCCCAGTGTCCAAGAGGTAACTTATGGGCGACAATGTAGATACGAACGCCCCCCTCCCCCCAACCAACACCCCATAAATGGGCTAATGGCCGACTGCAGAGCAGCTGTAATCGCACTTTTGGGAACAATGGAACAATTCTACATGCGCGCACTCTGTCGGGGAAAACTCAAGCAAGGCCAACACACACTAATCCCGATAATAATTGCATTCATTCACTCCGACGAACATTACAGTCATTCGCTGCTTCACTACTGGCTCTTTTATTCCTGACCCAGTGGTGTACTATTGTACATAATCCCTATACTACTCTTCTTGGATTGATCGCATGTGTCTCAGGAGTCGTTGTTTAGTTTTTAAAAGCTGTTGTGAACTCAGCAATTATTGCAGTTGGCCTTAATTTTATTGCAACTATCTATTTGCAAAGAGATAATCTAACTATCTATTTTGTTCAGTCAGGTTCAAATTAGCTGAAGTTTTTCTCCCGAAGGTTTTTATTAAGAGATTTGCTCCATTCTCATACGTTGACATGGATTTTCACATTCTCATAAATTTTCTCATGAATTAGTTCGCATATCATTGAATACATTACAACGTTAGTACTAAAATCTAATGGATACATCATGATACAAACGGTGATTATGGAATAATGAAATGAAAATTTTGTTAAATTTAACGTGTTATATAGTGTTAATAGTGTTAAATTTATTAACGGTGATTATGTTTGAGAATTTTGAGAATTAGCGAGATCTTGAACGGAGTACCGAGGGTTTAAACTGAGAAGATTTAAACTTAAGAGAAAGAATATTTGAAAAATATTCAATCACCTTGAGACATAGCATCCGGCTATGACGAGGCGAGTACTTCAACTGCTGGTCTGACTCAAGGTTAGTTACTCACTACTAACCTTGGGTTTGACTAGTACTGTACAGTAGGGTAGAGGAAGGGGTAAGATAAGGGAGGGAAAGGAGAAAATATCGCTTTTATACACTTCGAAGCACACAGATAAGGAATTATTATTGCAGTCCTTGAAACAGATAATTTTACTTAAAACATTACTTCAAGTAAAATATCTTTCAAAACTGTCAATGCAGACATCATTCATAATTTTGTATCATTGTAATTATAATATGTTCTCAGTTTTGTAGTTCAATAATATTCGGATCTATTATCATCTCTGATTCTCTTAAAACAATAATTGAAAAGATATATTGTACCTGGAGCTCCTTTTTTTCAAATAGATTCTATATCTATTCCTATATCTATCATGACCCATGTACAATGATATTATTTTAATTTGACGATTGGCATTAGATGAATAAATACATAGAGAGATATTATTTCTTGACTTTGCTGATGACCGTAGAGTAAGATGGCAAAGGAATGATACTCCTCTATCTATCGAATGCAAATCGTCTAATTAAAAGAATCTGATTATACTTATACATTTATTTTGAGAAGCAGGACAGAATCCGAAATCATATCTATTTCGATTCTATCTTTACCTCAGTATTTGCTTAAAAGGCCATCGTCCACTTCTATATCTTTTGATATTCCTTCCACATACCTATGTATTCTTGAGGAATATAAGGCCAGTACCACATGCCCAGATTTCATATCTATCATGATCCAATCTATAATATCTGGAAATCAATCTATGTATTTTGAAAAGATGGCCACCCCTATACCTATTGTGATTCTATCCATTTATATATTGTGACTCTTTCAATATATCTGTGTGGTCTGGGAGAAGATAGCCAGTAGCTATCTGATTCTATATCTATCAATTGAACGTCGATTTCCAATTCAATTTGGCGCGAGTGGATAACGATATCTGGCGAGTGGAGGTCAGAGTTGCGAGTGGCCTAATGATGATTTATACCCAGAGAAGGAGGAGGAATAATTCATTTTTTCTGTCTCTCTCTCTCTATCAATACACCAGATCGTGGCAAGAAATCAAATAATAAATCTGGCCGTGCCAGCGGAGAGAGAAAAAATAAATTATTCAACAGTGATTTGAGGATTCGCTACAAAAATGGCTGCCGCTGAGGTCTTGTGGATGGAGCTACGTGAGTGAACTGACTCAACAGATTTTCCGCTAATAAAATACACTGGAATTTCCCGGCCCTGTCTTGCACTTTTCTTCTGTCATTTTCACTTGTCTCTCTCCCATCTCCATTTGATTTCCTTCCTCCTTGTCAACTCTACTTGTCTCTTCAAAATTCAGTCTATCTTTCTCTTCCTTAGTATGTAGCTTTCTTCACTTTCCTGATTGTCTGAAATCCTCTCTCTCTCACTCTCTCTCTATCTCGTTATAAGCCAATGTGAATTTGACGTTATCTATATGAATAAAGTAATAAATCTAAATCTAAATCTCACTACCTCTTTGTGATTTTCGATTGACGCATGTTCTGACCAAACTTCGGTAGAAAAAGGTTTCAGTGCTTAGCCTAATTTTCAGGGCTTAGCCTACGTACATGTTTCCAATGCCGTTGTTTGGCGATTATATCGGGATTTCTTTAAAGTGAAACACGGGTTCAGAGTACTATTTCCACTAGTTTCTTTGATAACAACAGTTATTTCTATATTTGCAGCAAAAAACCCGGAAATTCTAGAATAAATGCGAGTTTCAAGGCCGAAATTTAACGTTTTTGCGTTCATAATAGGCGCAGAACCATGGGCGGAGGGGAGGGAGGGGGTGAAGGATTTTGTGATATCTAATATCACAATAATTATGTGATATAATAATTTCTTTTCTTGGATACATTAAGGCCAGGCGTACACCGGTTAGTCAAGACAAGACAAGACGAGATTAGTCACGAGTTTAGTCACAGTAATTCATATAGTTGCTTATAGCACTCACCGATGCAATGACTAATCGGTGTGTGTTGCTTCATAAGCAACTATTTGAAGTACTGTGACTAAACGTGACTAATCTCGTCTTGTCTTGTCTTGACTAACCGGTGTACGCCTAGCCTAATAGTGTTTGACATAGGTCTCATCAGACCTTCCACCGTAATTATAACATGGACTAAACATAATTTTTATCTTTGTTTATAAAAAGATGGATCCAATATCAACCTCTCTCTATCTTTCTCCCTCCTCTTCCTTCTCTCTCTCTCTCACACACTTTCTCACTTACTCTATCTCTCTTCATCTTTTTCTCTCCATCTCTTTGAGCTCCTCTCACCAGCTTTGCGCCGTTCCAGTAGCAACAGCATCAGCAGCAATATTGGCCCGAATTGATTTTTCCGGCCCAAAGCGGCAAGTAACAAGCTTAGAACCCCCCCATCCCACCCAGCCCCCTTAGACGCCCCCCCTTAGGAGTATTCCCCCCCACAGCCACTCTTTCTTTATTCTATCGTCAGTGATCGTAAAATGTTGGCCGCCAACTGACGCACAGGCGCAAAATATAGAATACAGATTCCTCATTCACCTTTACTACTTATCTTTCAAGCCTTCTGTCTTCTACTGGGTTTTCTTTTTTATTTTATTCCGGGTTCTCTTCATTCTATCTATATTCATCACTTTGCCTCGTTGGTCTTCATGTTTCCTTGGTCTAATCAAGTCTTCCCTTACTTTTTTCTTTAATTTTTGTTTCTCTTTACATGAATTCATTGGTTCCTTTTTTCATTGAAAACATTCTTACTACTTCTTCTTCATGAAATTATATTTAATTGAATACATTCTGACTCCAACTATATTATTTTATGCTTCATGAAATCATATTTTATTGAAAATAAACTGGCTACAACTATTCTCTTCATGAAATCATATTTAATTGAAAATATTTTGGCTACAACCTTATTCTTCCAGTGTTTGTCACAATCAACCTTGGATGGATTGACACATCAGAGCAGTTCTTCGTATCTTTTCTCCTTCATGTACTCCCAATATCATTCTACTCTTCGCCTTTCTCCTGATTTCCTTTTTTGTATGTATCCACGTATTTTCACAATCATCTTTCTTATCCTTTTCTCCTTTTCCTCAATTCCAATTCTTTCTATATATTCTTCAATTTCCTTCTCGCAAATTTTCTCTTCTCTTCTTTCCCACATCTCTTCATCTTCATCTTCTTCTTCTTCTTCTTCTTCTTCTTCTTCTTTTCTCCTTCTTCTTCTTCTTCTTCTTCTTCTTCTTCTTCTTCTTCTTCTTCTTCTTCTTCTTCTTCTTCTTCTTCTTCTTCTTCTTCTTCTTCTTCTTCTTCTTCTTCTTCTTCTTCTCTTCTTCTCCTCCTCCTCCTCCTCCTCCTCCTCCTCCCTCCTCCTCCTCCTCCTCCTCCTCCTCCTCCTCCTCCTCCTCCTCCTTTCCCTTCTTCTCTTTGTCCTTCTTCTTTTTCTTCTTCTTCTTCTTCTTCTTCTTCTTCTTCTTCTTCTTCTTCTTCTTCTTCTTCCTTCATTGTGCCTTTAATCCCAGTTTTCTGCTTGCTCTTTTTGTGATTCTCCTTCTATTTCTCTTCTTCATCTACGTTCTGAAACTTTCTTCTTCTTGATTATATTCTTGAAAAGCAGTGATAATCGTATAATTCAATTCAATCGAAACAGGTTATTATCATGTCCTTCTCTTCTTCTTCTTCTTCTTCTTCTTCTTCTTCTTCTCCTTCTCCTCCTTTCCCTTCTTCTCTTTCTTCTTCTTCTTTGCTTCTTCTTCTTCCTCTTATTCTTCTTCTTCTTCTTCTTCTTCTTCTTCTTCTTCCATTTCTGCCTCTAATCCCAGTTTCCTGCTTGCTCTTTTCGTCATTTTGCTTCTATTTCTCTTCTTCTTCATCTCCGTTCTCTTCAGAGACTTTGTTCTTATTGATTAGATTTTTGAAAAGCAGTGATAATCGTATAATTCAATTCAATTGGAACAGGTTATTATTATGTCACAATAACCATTTTTTCTAATTGTTTCAAAAGTTTTACTGGAATAAGCCATGTATTGGAGTAAATATTATATTATTATTATGGAGTAAATATTGTACAATATTCTTGAAGTTTTGCGGGTTCAGTAAACTCTCTCCACAAACTCCTGAGTAAACTAGTGCACATTGCACTATGCAGAACATTTTATTCCACTATTCCATTATCGCGTAATGGCGGGCGCTCTGTGGGTTTGAAGAACCAATAATGGCAATTTAAGCTCTTTTGAGCGAATAATGGAATAGTTTGCAAGCTGAAAGTGCGGTGCGCCTCTCCATTATCCACTCACTTATTGCAGTTCGCAGTTGATTTTGTCTTAGCAACTTCGATCAAACAACTACTTTGGCTGCCAACTTTTCAGTGCTCTGATTTTCAGCTCGGTTTGAACGGAAATAAAGTGGAATTCTTTCAGACACGAACTTTTGTCAGGGAAAACTTCGAGATAGTTCGCGTTCAGATACTTTGGTATCTACTTAAGGTGGTTATTGTTTTTTACAGTCATAATATTGCATTTTTGAATCAAGTAATAAGTGGAGAGTTAATAGATATTTGAGATTATAGAGGTATCCGTGGCGAAGCGTGGTATACTTATTTGGTCATCTATAGGAAATATACCCGGCGATGACCAAATAAGTATACCACGCTTCGCCACTAAGAGGTATAGCTTAGAAAGATGTAGTTAGGAGAGATACAGTATACTAGTTATACTTATAGAACTCTTTTCAAAGAAACTCTATTCTTTTAGAAAAATGGGGAGGAATTTCATGCACAAGCCATAAGCTACCAAAATCTTCTGACTGGAGCATACCCACTGGAAGTGTTCCCAATATCATTTCAAATTCAGTACGCACAATTCAGAGCTCCTAGCGTCAATCTAGATGCCAGGTGCCTCTAATAATGTAGGAGCCGAATGTAAATTCAAAACTGATCTATCAATATTGTTTGCTGGCAAGTTTCTGAACGAGATGAAGGAGGAGGAGAAGATAAAGTTGATCGAGGAGAAGGAAGAGAAGAAGAAGAAGAAGGAGAAGAAAGAACGAAGAAGGAGGAGGGGAGATAGGAGGTGGAGGGTGGGAGGAAGAGGAGGAGAAGAAGGAAAAGGAGGAGGATGAGAAGAAGAATGAGGAGAAGGAGGAAGAAGGAGGAGAGGAGGAGGAGAAGAAAAGAAGGAGGAGGGAAGAAGGAGCAGAAGAAAGAAGAAGGAGAAAAAGAAGAAGAAAGAAGGAGGAGGAAGAGGGAAGAGGGAGAAGAAGAAGAGGAAAGAAGAAGAAGAGGAAAGAAGAAGAAGGAGAAGAAGAAGAAGAAGGAGAAGAAGAAGAAGAAGAAGAAGAAGAAGAAGAAGAAGAAGAAGAAGAAGAAGAAGAAGAAGAAGGAGAAGAAGAAGAAGAAGGAGAGGAGGAGAAGGAGAAGAAGAAGATTGCAAGGTGAGTATAGTGAGAATCGTATTATTCAAAGGAAGCACAGCGCAGAGCGGAGAAAAGATTTCGAAGCGATCGAAATTCCATCAAAATTCGGCGGCACTGCGAACTCCACTCGGTGAATGCGTGACTACGACAAAATTTCCCACATTTCAATATATTTCATCATGACACCGACAGGCCGTGCTCCAACTTTGACGCCTCTGCCTTTCATTCTGTCTTTGTCTAACTTTGATGGGCCGCTCGCCGCTATCTCGCTCCAACTTTGCCGTTTCTCGCCAGCACTATTTTTCTTGCTTCAACTTTACCGCTCGCCTTGCCTCGCCTCCATTCGTGTGGCTGTAACTGAGAAGAAATTCATGGGAATTGAATATGTGACGAGAGTACCGATCTTGAACTTTCGACATAAAACATTATAAAAGTGCCTCCCGAATCATATTCATATTTAACGCGTGCGGTGAGACCAGATAGAAGTTCCGAAGTTTATTGATTGAAATCGGTGTGTGGCTGGATGAGATTTATTTCTTCGTGAAAAGTTCTATTGCTTTTTGTTCGACAATACCGAGTACGGATCAAAGTAGTATTGTGAAAATGATGATGTTTGGATCGTATGGATGTAATCTGAAATGATGATATTTTCATATCGACGTAAACCCCGATTATCATCCATGTTTTCTGAAATGCGATAATGACAAAGATAATTCTAAAGTTAATGGAAGCTCCTTTGTTAAGATTAGAATGATTGTCGACTAAACGACGAAAACGATTCTCCTGATGACTTCAAGAAATAATATCTCTCTATCAATCTATCTATCTAATGCCAACAGTGTCAAGCGTCAAATTGAATGAATCTGATCATACAAATATTCACGTCAGAGGATATCGGAAACTCTATTTAGCAGGGCTTAGTGCTTGAGAACTGTTGACTTGAGATTGAAAAATAATATTATAATGTTTGATATTGTTGAGGGAACAAGCTGAAAAGTAGTAAAATATTTCAAAAACCTCCGAACTCAATAATTTTCAACTGATAATAATTTGCAACTCAATAATAGCTTGCAACTGAATGCTAGCAAAGTTAATCAAGTTTAACCACCGTGAAATGGCAGGCAGTTAACGGGTTTGACGACTAGTAAGTAATTAAATGAGGGCTGTAATAAAAGCCACTTTATTACCAGTTTATTGATCATCCAATGGACTATCAAGTTTTGATTCATTCAACACTGAACACTTCTAGGACCTCCTGTGATTTATGTGGGGAAGATTGGACCCAGCGTCTTACTATTTGAAAGGAAATGGTTGAGGAATCATGGATAAAATAGCAAGAATAATGTATATTATTTGAATTTATATCTCAAATTGACATAACTGGTAGTTCTTCACATCTCCTACATAATAATTTAATACAATCACGATCATCTATTTCAAACTCAACAGGGAATAATGTTCGTTGAATGAATCGTACTCAGTTACAAGAGTGAAGTCGGATAAACTGGTTTTCAGCGGCCAATGAGCGCGAAGCATAGGCCACGCCTCTCATCAAATCAGAATGCAGCTCGACCAATCCCAGTCAAGCTCCGCCCATAAATGCTGTCACACGTTTATTAACGTTATTCATTGAATATCCTCAATCTGTTCGTCATGATTAAACTTGCTGAAATCAATTGTTTGATAATAGATGAATTTGACTACCAATGTGTTAAAGATGCGTGTATATGTACCATTTTAATCATTCTTCTCTGTATGAATTTGATATTATTGATTTGATAGTTCAATATTGTTCCTTCAAATTCAGAAGCACTAGAGGTTGACGCATGTTTTTCTTACTTCAACATCACTTTAATTTATGTACTATACTTTGATGTTTCAATTTGTTCTCGTGATTCTATTATTAAATATGAATATACTTGCCAGTTACAATCCTGTATGCTTAATTTTGTTTTATGCTAAATTGTTTTATGAGCTTCTCATATTCACAAGACAGAGTACACCATTATTTTTCAATCTCCTATTCCACATATTGTAAAACGCTACTAACTTGTGATTAAAAAAACTTTCTGTTTGTCCTGCTCGCACTTGAGCTCTACAAGACAAAGTTCAAGTCAAGTTTGTTTCAACTAACGTCTCTTGATGAAACCCATACTCATTTCCCAATTTCCTAGAATGAATCCCAAGGAACGCTACTCATCCATGAATCAGAGGTTACAGATGAAAATTGGACTCTCCCGACACTTCGTAGCCTAATCAAATTTTAGAAAGAGAGTGTGTTCGAGAGAGAGAGAGAGTGGGGTTGATAAGTGGGAAGAAATTAGAGATGGAAATATATGGTAAGTCGGATGTAATGAAGTGACATATTGATAGAAGATCAGCAGATGGACAATGAACTTTCAATCAAATTCAAGGAAGAGAGAGAGAGAGAGGAACAAGGAGTAATAGCATATTAGGAAGATGAGAAAAGAGGAGACAAAGAATAACAGATGGTGATTGGGTGATAACAGGGTGACATTGAAAGAAGAAGAACAGAGACTTGATCGGTTCCAAAGTATCGGATAACTGTTTGAAGCAAGCCACAGAGTTGCACCGCATGTTCAAAGTTTGCTTCGGTTTCAAGTTTTTCTAAGACTTCTCAGAAAGTCCAATTGATCTTTTTAGCGTGCGGTCAACTATCTTCGGTTTGACACCAACATCTATCTTATTCTTTTCTTTTTCGTCTTCTAGTTTAGGGAAGCGGTTGTCCCAGTGGTAGCAGGCGGGTCTAATCGGTGAGATTAGACAAGAGACGGCGCCTACCAATCCTGTTGTAACGGTGACCGGTTCCTCTAAATAAAATTTATGAGCCTCAAAATCGCTTCCCGGTGGTTCGGAACCCTCCTAAAGCTTTATGTCCCATCATCACTCATCATCTCATTCATCTTCCATTGATCTCCCATCATCATCCTTCCAATTAGCCACGCACAAGCCACGCTTAGGATAGGCGTACACCGGTTAGTCAAGACAAGACAAGACGAGATTAGTCACGTTCAGTCACAGTAATTCACATAGTTGCTTATGAAGCAGCACACAACGATGTAATGACTAATTGGTGTGTGTTGGACCGGTTAGTCAAGACAAAACAAGACGAGATTAGTCACGTTTAGTCACAATACTTCACATAGTTGCTTATGAAGCAACACACACCGATTAGTTATTGCATCAGTGTGTGCTGCTTCATAAGCAACTTTGTGAATTACTTTGACTAATCTCGTCTTGTCTTGTCTTGACTAACCGGTGTACGCCTAGCCTTACAATTGATGCAGTGCTATCTATGCACAGATGATACAATGTGAGTTATTGTTATTAAGTTGTCATTAATCGCAGGAATAATGAATAAACTATTATAGGTGAAATTCTCAAAGAATAAGTTTTGGTATTAAAAATTGTGGAATTGTGTAGTGGCAAAGTAAATCTATTTCTATATTCAATTTATCTCGAGATAATTCTTACAACACTTGAAAACCGTATTTTCGCTGGATGAAAATGGCTTGAAACTACCCCAGTGTTTGGGCAGATAAAGAGTTCGAGTGCTCCCGGGCAGAAGAAAGAAAACGGTTTTAATGAAGGCAGGAATTAAAATTCATGAGCGTCGCTAAGTACTTATTCAATGTGGACAATTCTGTGTGTAAAGGTGGATTCCAACAAATGCAGCTTAATCTGGTCCATTGAATTAGATCGATAAATTATCTCGACGCCTTTGCGCCCCCCCCCCTCCTCTCTTGAACCCCCCCTATTTCCCCTCCTGAACTATCTATTAACCGAAGGGACTTTGGATTGCGCGCACCCATGGGATTCCGGGAAACAGGAGTAATAGGAATAGCCGTTTAATTCTATGAATGCTCGCCGGCGAAATCAATTTGCTCTTCTTGCTTTCACCAAAATGTTTCAAACTGGTTTAAATCCAATTCACGAGGAAGGCTTGTATGTATTTTTGTACCATACTTCCTCAATATCCAGGGTGTTTGTATCCAGTTTATTTCGCAAATTCCTTCTTCTTTCAGCAGCTGAAATGTCTTGCGACGAGAACAAGCGCTTACAATCAGTTTTCTCTGTGAATGCACCTCAAGGCTAGGCGTACACCGGTTAGTCAAGACAAAACAAGACGAGATTAGTCACGTTTAGTCACAGTAATTCACATACTTGCTTATGAAGCAGCACACACAGATGCAATGACTAATAGGTGTGTGTTCCTTCATAAGCAACTATGTGAAGTACTGTGACTAAACCTGACTAATCTCGTCTTCTTTCGTCTTGACTAACCGGTGTACGCCTAGCCTTACTGGTATCACAGACATCTTTCATCCCAGCCATCTTCTTTTTTTTTCAAGTCATATTTTATAGCAATCTTTTTTTATCTAGAGATAGCCATGCTAGTATGCATCTAACCACAGGTTATTGAGAGGAATAAACTTTTTATTCCAATTAGAACAAAATCATGAAAAGTGAAAAATGGCAGGCTATCACAGTGAATATTCAAGAACCGTTCTGTGAAGCTTACACACATACAGTACCTACAGTATCTTCACAAAGTTCATTTGTAATGTAAGAGGCGTACACTGGTTAGTCAAGACAAGACAAGACGAGATTAGTCACGGTTAGTCATAGTAATTCACATATTTGCTAATGAAGCAGCACACACCAATGCAATGACTAATCGGTGTGTGTTTCTTCATAAGCAACTATGTGAAGTACTGTGACTAAACGTGACTAATCTCGTCTTGTTTTGTCTTGACTAACCGGTGTACGCCCAGCCTAAGAGTACCTCAAATGATCAGCTGTTAGTTCAAGATTATGTTATTGGATTGAATGGGATGTCGGAATTTAATTAGCTTGAATTATTATTAACATTTATTATGACTTTGCAAAAAATATAGGTATATTTCAACAAAATTGTTGCGAAGGAAGATGATGAAATGATGATAGATTGGCAAAAAAATTGAGCGAGAAAATTGTAGACAGGTAGTAGGTTAAGTTGATGAAATAAGGAGGGAAAACTAAGTGCTAAATCATGATAAATTACAAGAATCCAGTTAAAGATTTTTCTCCAAGACAGCACACATCAACGTTGTGATGTATATGCCTCCTGGCCGTTTACAAGGAACTGCTTTTCAAGTGTGGGGGGAAGGGAAGTTGAGATAAATTAATGAGTGGGGGGAGAGAATAGAAGGGGATGGAGTGAGTGGTGAAAAGAAAAAGGATGGGTGGAAGAGGAGAGAGAAGATGATAAGGAGGAGGAGGAGGAGGAGGAGGAGGAGGAGGAGGAGGAGGAGGAGGAGGAGGAGGAGGAGGAGGAGGAGGAGGAGGAGGAGGAGGAGGAGGTTGGAAAGAGGAAGTGAAAAGAAAAAGAGAAAGAGAATAAGATAAGTGGCCTGGGTAAGTGAAGTGTGGATAGGCTACACAGTTTGGAAAGAGAAATCAAATAAAAGAAATTGTGCAGAATAGGTGGGAGGAGTAGAAAAAGAAGAATGAGAAGGAGAAGAAGAAAAAGAAGAAGAAGAAGAATTTGAACTAGAAAGACAAAGCCAAAACTGATAAATTACAAACGTACAGAGAAGAGAGAAGAATTTAGAGAAATAGAAGAATAAAATTCTCTTGAGACAAAAAATAATGTGTATAGAAGCACTGAGGAATAAAGGAGCAAGAAGCATGGGGAATAAAAAGAGAAAAAGAGACACTTATAAGAAGAGTGGAAAAGGAAAGAAGTATTAGAAGCACAATGTTTACCCAAAAATGATAACATGAGAACAGACACACAACAATTAATTTAATACAAAGAAAAAGAATGGTGAGCTTCTCTAGGAGCAAAATATAAGATGTAGAAACGCGAGGAGAAATAGAGGAGAAAAAATCATGGGGGAGAAAAGAAGAAGAAAAACGAAAATAGAATAAATGGAAAAAGAAAAGTACTGGGAGCAAGAAGTTGAAATGTATCATGAATTGAGTTGGAGAATGAGAAATAGAAGTCCTAGGAGCAAAATATAAGATGTAGAAACGCGAGGAGAAATAGAGGAGAAAAACGCATGAGGGAGGAAAGAAGAAACACGAAAATAGGATAAATGAAAAAAAAGTACTAGAACCCCAAAGACAAGATATAACATTAATTTGAGGTGGAGAATGAGAAATAGAAGTGCTGCGAAGAAATAGAAGTGGAACCAAAACGAAGAGAAATCCAAAGTCAAGAAGAAAAAGAATTAGAAGGAAAATGAGAAGAATAAGCCGAGAAAAAGAAGACACCGTAGAGGGCTTTGGGGTTTGGACGATATCAGTAAGAAATATGAACGCAATAACAAGTGCCGTGCAATGGTTCACATAAATAACAGTAAATCTGCACGGTAAATCTCCAGCAATAACTCACTCGACCTCTGCTCTACTCTCGTGGTCTTCCCCCCCCCTTCATCATTAAAAAAGAAGAACAAGCGCATAAGGAAGAAGAAGGGAAGAGGCAAAAGAACAAACTTCTTGGCTTCATTCCTGCTGCCTCATCTTCGTCTTCTTCTTACTTTTTTCCTTAGCTCTCCTACTTGAAGGAAATAATTAATTTGCTCACTACTACCAACCTCGCTCAACAACAGATTAATTACCCTTGTTGCTAGTTGGAGGTTTATTATAACAGTAAATTACGACGTGTATTCTATAATTTGAACTAATTTTCAAACTAGTAATTTGAACTAAGTTGCAAGAGGCTACTGTAGTTGGTAGCTTTGAGAGTTATCTGAAATTCATATCGGGGATGGTTTGATAATGTCTTAGCCTGAAGCTAGTTCTATGGATAGATGATACTGTATTGTTCACCATAAAATAAACAGAATATTCACGTTTCCAAATATGAACGAATTTCTTACCAGGATGAAGAATTATCTAACTTCTGACACAGTGTGTGGTGAGATGTTGTAATATTTAACATACATCATTGAAACACTTTAAATGAAATGTTTGTGAATCTACCAAATACAATGATATTTTTGATAACGACCAAGTGTTTTCATTCTATAAAGAATCATTCGTTTTCTATTTCACACTAAACACACAATATTATTACCTTCCAAAAATACAGCAATCATATAGGTCTCTGTAAATACCAGGTAGACGCATCCGTCATATTGGTTCTTCAACGAAAAGCTTGAGTTATTTCACAGAGAACAGACTTGGTAATATATGTCTTATCGTACGTTAAATTTTTGGACCAGAAATCAAGGGGCTGATCCTAGCGACATCTCTTAGAACTCTGACGCCCGGTTTTTCAGTCGCTCAATAGACAGTTTATGGATCCAATAGCACTATTGAATCAATAGCCATGTGTTTTCAAATGCAAAAAAAAGTTATTGATTCAATAAGTTTATTGAATGACTGAAAAACCGGGCATGAGTCACTGGAAATCGTAACTGTAAATAGGAAATGTCAACTGACGATGATACAGTGGATGGGAGTGAGTGAGCGACCGATTGAGAGAGGAACGCCAGCGTCAGCGCGATCCATCCTGACAACACAGAACTACGTGGCCGATTGTATTTCACAGCACACAGAAAACCGGATCAAAGCTCCCTATTCATCGAACAATCTACTGGAGAATATTGCTTCTCTATGGTTGTATTCACATGCATATATCTAAAAATTTTAGTAGCATTAAGACGCACAGGGCGTACACCGGTTAGTTAAAACAATACAGACGAGATTGTTTTAGTCACAGCACTCACACAGTCAGTTGCTTCATGTGCTGAACACAGCACACCGATCCGTCACGCATCGGTGTGCGCCTTACAAGCAGCTGGCGTGAATTACTGTGACTAAACGCGACTAATTTCGTCTTGACTATCCGGTGTACGCCTAGCCTTACACTTTCACTAAGATGAATATGGAAATATTTGTATTGTTTGCGTTGGATAACGTCTTTACCGTCAAAGAATCCAACATTGCTTTCTACTGCAACTGGCCCCAAGAATGTTAGTCTATTTACAACAAAAACCACTTCCTTGTTCAGAAAATAAAGTGCGCAGGCAAACAATAAAGAACAGAGTTGTTTTTCCAGGAAAGCTTTCCGTAATTTGTCTCCACAGAGTGTTACCAATTAGATTAATCAGCAAAGATAATGCGAACGGAGTCGGTATAATGAATTTAATTAATTATCCGGATTATTACAGCTTATGAAATCATGCTGCGTGATTAATTCCATTGGATTCATAACACCTGTACACAGGAGCAGCATGTTTGTTTGTACGGTGCATTATTCGCTTATGAATTCCAGTTGACTGAGTGAAGTCTGCGGTCCTTTGAGATATCACAGCCTCCTCTCCTCCTCATCCTTTTCCTCCTTCTCCTCCTGCCCCTCCTCCTGCTCCTTCCTCCTCCTCCTCCTCCTCCTTCTAATCCTCTTCCTCCTTTTACTAATCCCTTCTTCCTCCTCCTCCTCTTCCTTCTACTACTCCTCCTACTGAGTTGTCTCCTCCATTATCTCCTCCTCCTCCTCCTCCTCCTCCTCCTGCTCCATCACCTCTTTTCTCCGCCTCCTTCTTTGTCTCCTCTATTTCCTCCTCATCCTCCTCCTCCTCCTCCTCCTCCTCCTCCTCCTCCTCCTCCTCCTCCTCCTCCTCCTCCTCAATCACCTCTCTTTCCTACTCCTCCTCTTTGTCTCCCCATTTCCTCCTCATCCTCCTCCTCCTACTCCTCCTCCTCCTCATCCTCTTCCTCCTCCTCCATTACCTCTCTTCCCTACTCCTCCTTCTTTGTCTCCCCCATTTCCTCCTCATCGTCGTCCTCCACTCCTCCTCCTCCTCCTCCTCCTTCATCATCTCTCTTCCCTACTCCTCCTTCTTTCCTCATTTCCTCTTTCCTTCTTTCCTCCCCTTTTCCTCCCCATCCTCATCCTCCTTCTCCTCCTCCTCAAACCCTCTCATATAATTATCAGCCTCTAATAACGCGCATTCTGTCATAGTATGTCACTTTCCTTGAATAAACGTAATCTTATTTCATAATTGGAAATTATCTTCTGATCAATATTCCAGTTCTCCGAACATGAAATCTTTTGTACTTAATCAGATATTTCATCTAATTCGTTGTAACAGCTTATCAAAGTGTATCAAATCGCGCACTATGTTATTGAATACTTGGATAATATTCTTTCTTGGACAAGATATGGAGTAATTTGATTGACTCTAAAAGATTAGATTGGTTCAATCAAATCAAACACCATCCCCAAATGCTATATTAGAAAAATTTGTAATAAGCATGCTGAAACTAGCATTCCAGAGTATAAAACCTGTATTATTCTATTGATATACTAATATTCTACTTTTAAACATGAATAATGACCACTAATCGTTAATGTGATAGGAATGGTATTATAGATATTTTATTGAGTTAAACTCTAAGCTCAACCCTTATCTGAGAAAAATGAGGAATGATTCAACGTTTTTAAACTGTTACAGAGCTGAAAAATTTCAGCAAAGCACTAAAAACGTTGGAAATATTATTCAGTATGACCTTGCTCATGTGCCAGGTGGATCTAGCCTCGAAGCAATAATTCAAAAAATAATTATCCTCATGAAAAATGTGCATTAGCCAGATTATTATGGACATAATAACAAGTCGGGCATAATCAAGTAGTAACTTTTCTGGAGGCAAAGTTGGTCCAAGGCATCAACCAACTTTTGTGTTAGCTGTATAAGCTGCTCTTGAAAACAATATTCTGATGAAATATTAACTTCATCTAAATTAGCCGGCTGGTAAATGCTTGAGGGCAAGTGAGTGAGATCGAGCGAATCATTGCTTGAGAGAGAAAGAGAGAAAGAGAGAGCAAGTAAGAGAGGAGAGAGAGAGAAAGAGAGAGAGGTAAGAAAGAAAGAGAAAGAGAAGAGCGTGAGTTTTTGGACAAACACCAAAAACGATTCAGTGGTGGATAGAGGCGTGAGGGGGTGAAAAAAAATTAGAAAGTTTTATTTTTCTTTTCATCTGAGGAAGAATAAACAGGAGAATAAACTAGAAAATGAGGGTGAGGGTAAGGGGAAGAAGAATGACCGAAGAAGAAGATGATAAAAAAGGATAGAAGGAGAAGACTGTAGAAAATGACAAAAAATTACAAAGTAGAATAAGGGATTGATGGGGAAGAGAAGAACTAGATAAAGCGAATGGTTGTGGAGAAATAGGTGAGCAAGAAGGACAGATTGGAAAGACAGAATTGATGGGAAGGAAAAGGGAGGGAAGGAAGAAAGAGAAGATGAAATGAAAAAGTGTGAAGAATGTTAAAGAAAGGAAAAATTTCGAAGTTTTATTCTCTCTGTCTGCGAAAACATGGACTCTATTAACGTCAAGTTGAAACTTTTTTGCTCTGTTAGCGTTGAAGTGTATATCCAGCCTTGGCAGCACTCTCTATTGGTAATTACTTTTGAATGAGTGATTTCCAGCAAAAAATAGAAAAGTTGGCCGCCTGGCTACTTAGCAGCAAAAAAGAAGAGTGGAAAGAGTGAAATGTAACACGAAAGAGAAGAAGGGAGAGGAAGAATATGACACAAGAGAGAAGAAGGAACAGAAAAGAATACGTCACAAGAGAGAAGAAGGGAGAGAGAAGAATACGACACAAAAGAGAAGAAGGGGTGATAGAAAGAAGCCATCAATATTGACGTAGTCTCAAAGTTTTTTACTGAACTGTTCTGATTCGAGATGATTTTTGCAAACAAGCTAGCAAGCAATGTGTACCTTGCAAGCTAGGTACCGTATCAATTATAGATTATTGAGATTTTAATTAAGACAGCGTTATTGAATGAAGTTGCAATCAGAAAACCGTTCATTAAAATTCAATTATATCCATAATCCAATAAAAATTTATGAATACATTGATTAAATCAATTGATAATTTGATGTGATCGAATAGGCGCAGGTTTCAATATCATGTTTAATATTAAAAAATTATTTCATAAAAAAGTCGTTATTAAAAAGTTTTATTATTTGATTTTTGATTGTATAAACTGGAAGAGGAACATTTTTAGGCATAAGCCTATTGTACTCTCCTTATTAAATAATTCAAAAAATGATTGATTGGTGAGTGAATTCATAAGAGTAGGAATATTAATATGATGTTGTCCAATATTATGTCACTATTGAATAAAATCCGGTTGCAAAATCCTCACATGAACTGCTTTATAACTTATTGTTCTATTTCAACCTCCAGACATGATCGATTCATATTATTTTGAACTTAGTAACCAGCCAAGACTTATGCAATTATATCATATAACAATATCAACCAGTATATCTATAGAAATGTAATAATAATAAATCTAAGGGTAGGCGTACACCAGTCAGACAAGACAAGACTACATTAGTCACTTTTAGTCACAGTACTTCACATAGCTGCTCATGAAGCAACACACACCGATAAGTCATTGCATCGGTGTGTGCTGCTTCATGAGCAGCTATGTGAATTATTGTGACTATACGTAACTATTCCCGTCTTGTCTTGTCTTGACTAATCGGTGTACGCCCAGCCTAATAGTCATCGTCGTATCAATAGTCAATAGTCATAGTCATATCACCGTACCACAACTTCCTCCAATGGCTGACCGTCAATTTGTAACATTTTTTAATGCAGTAAAATAAACTGTATTTTCTGCCCTTTAAATGTACTATCTATCGAATCACTTTTACTCTGCAGCCTTCATTCACCAATAAAGTTATCGTCAAATATAGCAGGATTTAAATTTTCAGAAAACAGCTGATTGATGTACGCTCGTTTACTAACGTTGAATCAGCTGTTCTCTGACAAGTTAAATGGACCCTGCTATACGTAGTACTTGACTGTTTCGAAAATATGAGGCCATATTCTAAAAACTAAAACTAAAACTAAAAACTACAGTTCCCCCACTTCAGGCGATATCCAACCAAACAACACGGCCCCCAAAAATGTTTATCGGCAAATGTTCGTTCCAAAAAATGTCCCCATAATGTACACAGGGGTGAATTTCGTTTTCGATAAAGCAACAAGGGGAGATTCAGCCAGCTCTGGTATCCGCCCTTTATTTTTATCACTTACCTGAATTGCCCAAAAGGCACAGCCTACCTAGTCAATGCTGCTTGCGTGGGAAACGGGCTGAAAATTTATAGTGGACTTACCCTTCCACCACGTTTTCTATCTCACTTCCTCATGTACTAAAGAGTTTATTTCTCTCTCTATCTTATCCACTCACCCCCTACTGTCTAATCTATCTCACTTTCTCTTGTACAAAGGTTATCCTAAAATTTTTCTCTCTCTCACTCTATCTCTCCTTTTCCAACAATATATATTTTCTCATGAAAAAAGCTTGATTGCATGATTATTGTCTCAATATTATTTGTCCACCCCAATTCACCCCATTTTCCACAATCTGCTATTATCTTTCTGTAGTGCTCTTTTAATACAATGTAAAAGGGCTTTGTTCCTTATCTCCATCTTATTTCAACAGTTCAAAGCCTTATTCTATTCTTTTCCTCTCCTATTTCTTCAACATCTACTTTTTCTCTCTAATATACCTATTTGTTACCATGTTATCCATAGAAGAAGACGATAGGTGTTATTCGCATAAATTTGGATGAATCTTTGGTGTCAATGACCTCATTTGATATTTATTCTCTGTTCTATATTTTATAAAACTGTATTATTTTTTCTTTTTAAATGTGTTGTAAATGTTATATCACGCAGCCGCCTTAGTGGATCAGACTGTTTATAAAAATGCTTGAGTGAGGTGAGTGAACTCTGTTTGAGTTTCAAGATCAATTTGAAGGTTGAAGCTGGGTCCAAGTGCAAAATACCATGAGTCAAAATGGCGGATGCTTATACCCCGTATTCATAGAGCATCAATGTGTATTGTTGTCGATGAATTCACCACTTTATCATTTATTCAATAGATAAAGGCTAGTGATGATGCAACATAATGAATGTTATTATTATTCCTCAGATAAATTCATCTAGATCGCCACTACCAAGAAATTGATACTTACTAGTACAAAACTATTAAAATTCAATAATATCTTAATATTACTATTGATATATTACAATTATAATATTACTATTACTATTAATATGTAATAATTTTCTAATACTTTTTTTAGTATAAAAGTAGTTGATCAATCAACAAGACATTTGATATTCAACGAACTAACTAATTTCAACGAACTAACTAAATATCTGTTTGATAACACTTTCTTCTGCTATCTCATCTACACATCCCCAAACTCAAATCTCATCTTTTTAAATTCGAGTCTTCATATTCATATCATCCTCTTTTTCTGTCTCACTCGCACCCATCACATTTCCCATCCCCTTCTCATCTTCTTCCTCTCTCACACAGCGTCGTGAATCAAAAGCAAAGCGGCAGCAGATTGTGCGGCGGGGAAAAACAGAAAAGGGAATAATAACGGAACTGATATCTGGTCCCTTTTGCCTGCCAGCAGGGATAAGCCGGCAATGTCACCCGCAGGCTCACTACAGAGCGCCTCGCACTTTTATATATTGCCAATTAAGCTGCTCAATGTTTGGAAGAACTCGCCTCTGCACGCACACCTACAGCTGTAAATAATATTTTACAACGGATATTTTCGTATAAATTACGTATATTTTCATACGGTGCACGTAGATTTTCATATAGGGTCGTAATCCCTAATCGGTTTGTGATCCGTACGGAGATGCCCTCAACCACGTGAAGGATAAATAATGATATGGGGTGAATGTTGGATGATAAATAAAGGTGCGATGTTATTATTCAAGGGTGATATGGGGTTTGTGTGGGGTGTGAGTGATAAGGTATGTGATATGGGGTTTGCAATGAATATTACAAGATATTGTTTGTTGAAGTGGGAGGAAAGTAGGCCTATTAATATTTTTAGGATGTTACACAAGATATCACTTAACTCTCTAAGAACTCTTCTAGATGTACTTTTAGAAGGAGAGCAAAGAAAGTTTAAGAGTTGATTTTGAGAAGCAATGCCAGAAAACTAAAGATTATACTCATTCATGAAATGGTATATTTAAAATAGATATCATAAAAATACTTATAACTTTCTGTGTAGTAGTGAAGGTGATGTTGTGGTGAAAAACAGATTTGTTTTTGTAAATATCAATGACCTTTATTTACTATGTTAGTTGTTTGAACCGACATTGCTGTGATGTTTGTAGAAACCGCCCATTGTGGAAGGAGCTTATCTAGGCCAATGGCAGTCGTTCACCTTGATAGGCCATTCAACTGCCAATCACAGCGCTCGGTTACGAGTATAAATTCTGTACTTATTTTAGTTGTACATAATGTAATGACAAGAAATTATTCATCAATAATTTATTAAATATTTATTTATAACTTTTAGTAATAAAGAGATTTTTGGTACTTATCAAAGCAACAATCTTTTTTCATAACACAATCACCATTCTGTTTAACATTATTAATACTAAATTTCTTCTTAGTCACACAGAATTGTGTTTAGCCACGCCTATCAATCGCCATCATGTCATACCTTGGAATTTCGACCAATCAAAGTCAAGCTCCGCCATTGCAAAGTGGGCTGCGTCACACATTCGCCATTTTGTTAGCTGCCTACTCTCAGCATCACGAAGCCATCTTGAATTGAGATGTTTGTAGAAGAACAACGAAATTAATAAATTTGTCCAAGAAATTCAATGATTTCACTGCTATTTTTTCATGATATTCCAACGTTAATATTGATTGTCGAAATTTAGTTCATGGGAGCTCTTGTTTCCACAAGATTATACAGGATAACATTCATTAATTGATGAATTCTTGAACACCACACTTCGCTTTCTCAAATAAGTCATTTATTTGTGACACAAACTATTCTACATCATCCTATCATTTGTTTAAAAATATCTCTCGAGGCAGTGATTGAATAGGCTAGTGCAATAGTGAATACCTCTTTATCCTTGAAAATAGTATGAATAAGAAGATACAGTGATATTCATTTAATTTGACGCTTGGCATTAGATAGATAGATAGAGAGATAATATTACTTCGCCAACCTACTCTACAGTCATCAGCAACGTCAAGAAATTATATTTATAATAACATTATAATCCTTATTTGGATTCATTTTTGCACAATATGGAAGATGTTTGTATCTTTGAATTGATATTTAAATTTTTGAAACGGAGAAAACAACTTTAATACCTTTAAAGAATGATTCTATGGTTATGAGTTCGGACAAAAGTCTCTCTCATTCGATAGATTCTTCAAAACAAGGCGATTTTCATAAGAGTGACATAGACCAAAAGAGGACCTCAGAACGGTGTGTGTGTGTGTGTGGTGATGGGAAAGTGCTCGATCAGAATACGAGTGAAAGGAAAATGTGCCAGTGGAGGGTGAAAATGCTGGGTTGTAGAAATGGAAAATGGGAAAACCTGGTTTCTTTGTTGTCGTCGCGACAGTAATGTGCGGCTTCAGATAAAATTGAAAGTTCAGACCTTGACTGCCAATAATAAGATGCTATTCTCACCTCGAAACGCAGGGAAAGAACAAGATAGGAAATAAGAAGAAGTTGATGAATAAGAAGAATAAGTAGAAGAAGAAGAAGTAGAAGAAGAAGAAGAAGAAGAAGAAGAAGAAGAAGAAGAAGAAGAAGAAGAAGAAGAAGAAGAAGAAGAAGAAGAAGAAGAAGAAGAAGAAGAAGAAGAAGAAGAAGAAGAAGAAGATAAAGATAAAGATGAAGACGAAGATGTAAAGATGAAGTGAGATTCAATATGACGGATCCAAGATGGCGGACCAGATTTTTGAAGTCACAGTGAAGTAGTTTTTTCAATTTCTAGTACGATCCCCAATGTCACCTACTGTCAAATTACCTTCGTATAAGAAATATGGAGCCGTTTCCATAATTTTCACCAACCCTGTATGTTTAATAAAGTATGATCTTGGATGAAAAAACATGAAGATATTTTATGTCAAAGGAACAGATCGAAACCGTCGTCTGTTGATGATGAGAGAGAGAGAGTGAGACAAGATTATTACAGCTGTTGAGAACTAGCATTTTAATTATGTGATCACATGTAAAACATTGAGCTAAATATCGAACTGGAGACACCAGGAATATCAAACAGGAAAATAGTACTGAGCGCGAGGTCTACTGTTCACAGAACTACTCAAATTCAAATTTATTTGCCATAAAGTTACAAAACAATGGACTAGAGGAACAGATCTAGATATAGGACTAGAGATACTAGTCCTATATCTAGATCTAGACAGTATACCTAGTTTGTGATCCACCATAATATTCCATTATCATGTATGCTGTGAAGTAGAAAAGTGATGCGAAAAGACATTGAGGTAGAAGGAGCGAAAATGTAGTGAAGAGAGATAGATAGAGGCCTACAACTGTGAATACTTTGCTGTGGAAATGGAAAATATAGAAGATTGCGCGACAGGAAAGTGAAAGCGATTGTATTGTATTGACTACTGAGATGAAAATGGAAAACACAATACAGAAAAAGGCTGCCGTTCAGAGCGGAGACATTTTCGTCATGTTCAACTGTGCTGATTCCGAGCAGCGCCGCGTAGCTTATGTAAATTATTAGCTCTCAAAAGAGCACAAATGCCTTCCGAGAATTCGGAAATTTGCATCTCTTATTCATTCACAAATTTCCAATAAGCTCTGCTCCAATTTGAATAATGGAAAACATCTTGTATTGGATGACGATTTGGAAGTCAGGGGACGTTTTGAAGATCATTTCAATCAATTTATTGACACACTATTACAAAGAGAATAATTAAAAATGTGGTTAATATTAGTAAATATACGAAGTAATAGATAAGACAGATTAGTCACGTTTGGTTACATGCGTAGCAACACACCTAGCCTTAGTAAATATACGAAGTGATAGATACAATAGGAAACAGTGGATTAGTAACCTCATTCGAAATCATGGTCAAAGTATAGATATGCTACAATGAGAAACAGTGGTTGGATAACCTCATTATAAATCGTATTGAGGCAGCGAATAGGTTTTTAAATCACCAGGAAAGAGGCCGTCACATACTAGACATGAATAGCAAATATATAGCACAGCATACTTTTTTAATGAACACTCAAATGTCTAATGTGTGTACAACATCTTTCTGCATAACAGGACTCCTAAAGTTTCAATAAAAACTTATTTGTAGAAATAGAATTTCTTTAATAAAACATCAAAATTTGTTTCGATAAAACATGCAGTGGGTTTCATTTTCTCAATTTTTTATTCAATTATTATATACTACAGAGACTGTATAATAACAGTGTGGTCATTGGTGTGAATGGGTCCATAACATTGTATTGATATATTTATAATTTCCGTCACCGCCATTGTTTTGCCAAATTTTAGTTTTTGATAAGGGATTACAGGCAAACATTAACCCATTCACTCATTTTTCAAACTTATTTTGAGAAAAACATCAAAAATAACTTTTCTAACATTAAAAATTTTCTCTCTACTCTTGGTATTGTGTTAAAAGCTTGAAATAATGAAAACTAATGAAAAGGCTATAATGAAAACTAAAATAATGAAAACTAATAATAAATAATAATATAAATAATGAAAACTAAACTAGACTGGAAAAGGCTAATTGTTGGTGAGAAGTGAATCACTCAACATAACTATGATTCCCGTTTCATTTCAATGCTGATCTCATGGGAATTGGCAAAAGTATGTCGCATTTGTCAGAGCTAACCAATCAAAAGTTTGACATCACATGGCCACACTGTTATTGTACAGTCTCTGTATTAGATACTATGTAGCGGAAATAGTTTTTGATAAACGTTGCCCATTAATGATCCATTAGTCTGACGTCATAAACCTGTAGGTCTATGTGCTAGGAGTGTGCAATTGGCTGTATCCCCCCCCCTTGTTGTAAACGGTTAAGCGATTTGTAAGGGTGAGAAGGGGTGCAATTACCAACAAGTAGAGCTGCCACTTGCTTCGCTGGTGCGAAACATAGAGGACTTTGGGGAGTCGTAGAGCGCCTCTGCTCTACAATTGATCACGACAATCGTCTGCTAGTTGCTTCTCTATATATCTAGTCACTCTATGCTTACTGCATCACTAGTTTTGCTACACCTCTATTTCCTACTATATAAATGGTCATCATTTGTCTTTTCTTTAGGTTGCATACATTTCTGTTTATAATCAGATTCATTTAATTTGACACTAAGGCTAGGCGTACACCGGTTAGTCAAGACAAGACAAGACAAGATTAGTCACGTTTAGTCACAGTACTTCACATAGTTGCTCATGAAGCAACACACACCGATTAGTCATTGCATCGGTGTGTGCTGCTTCATAAGCAACTATGTGAATTACTGTGACTAAACGTGAATAATTCTGTCTTGTCTTGTCTTGACTAACCGGTATACTCCTAGCCTTAGCATTAGATAGATAGAGAGATATTATTTCTTGACGATGCTGATAACCGTAGAGTACGATGGTAGAGAAATGATATCTTTCTATTTATCTATCCATCTAATGCCAAAATTCAAATTCAATGAATCTGATCAAATATACTGTATTTCATTCTTGGGTTATTACGCAATCAATCTTTTTGTGAAATACAAATCGTTAACATAATCATTTCAATTTAATTTCATCTCCCCAACTGATTACATCAAGAAGAAATTTACATGAACAGGAACATGAAGAAAATAATATATATTTCTTAATTTCTCATATTTATTTCTATTTAATAATGTATTTCCCCACATAGACTCCGGAAAATATATGACGCAGTTGCTGTACTTAGAATTTCTTTGTACTAGAAAGTCGAATGCTATGGAAAATATGAAATATCTTTATCTCTATTTGATCAATTAAACAAATACAAATAGGAAATAGAAACAGGCAGACGCCCAAAACTGCTCCATTTTCTGAATTTAGTTACTTAATAGTCCAAATGTTAAGGTTATGTTCAAATACAAGGCTCTATATAGCAGGATCCTTTAAACTTGTCAGAAAACATATGTTTCGACGAGCAATATCACAATACTTAACCTACAAATGCTGAATCTCGCAGAAAAGGTCCTTTAAAAAGTTATTCTTTGAAAGGTATTTTTTTAAAAGGTCTTTTAAAGACTTTGAAGGTCTTCAAGACTTTTAAGCCTTCTGATTATTGTGTCGAAATCACTGTTCAATTATTACCGAAACAGATGATTTCTGACAAGTTAAAAGGATCCTGCTATAGCATGAGAAGTACCTAGTAAAAATTAATGTCAAGGTTATGTTCAAATACATGGCTCTATAGCATGAGAAATTCCCCAAGCCAAACTGCAGTATCTATTCAGGATTCAGCAGAGCAACTGAATAGAAAAACTGCAAGCAGAACTCAACCACTCACCTTTCTAAAACGAGACGGAACGTTTAAGCAAGCTTTGTAAAAAGTGCAGGGCTTCAGAATCCGACCATCATTCAGGCGGCTTGATTGAGATGCACTCCATGTAACAAGCGCGATCCGACACTGATCTCAGCAATTAACCTCTATCCAGGCAGAAGTACGTGAATATGGGGGTTGCGGTTGCAATTCAGAGCCAGGCGAGCGAAAATATCAGCGAAAAGCTGGGGCAATGAGTGAAAAATTGAGGGGAACAGACAAGAGGAAAAGAGGCGCAGTGAGAGAGAGAGAGGGAAAAAGAGCGAAAGAGTGGGAGAGACATTGAGTGTGAGAGATAGGATAGAATGACTTCTTTCTTTATGACTTCTTTGTTTTTCTGACGTGGCGGAGTTTGGACTATGATGTCCACTCCACCACTCAACCACGAGAGAGAGAGTGTGTGAGAGAGAGAGAATGAGTGAGTGGGGGAGTGTGTGAGATAGAGTTTCAGAGAGAGTAAGAGAATGAGGAAGAAAGTAAAGCAGAGAAATGTGGGAGAAGTAAGTTGAGCAGGTAGAGGAAATAATGAAAGGGGTGAAAAATCAAGGATTTTTCACACGATTAGCTAATAAACAAGGAAAATATTATGATCAATGATTATGCATATTAGAGGTTGAAGAAGATCATATTACCATAATTATCATAAGAGAGAGAGAAGAGGAAAGGTTGACAAGGATAAAGAAGGGAAGAGGAGCTGAGAAGGAGAAGGAGAGAAGAGGGAGGGAGGAGGTGGAAGAGAGAGGAGGTGGAAGAGATGGAGGAGGAGGAGAGGAAAGAAGAGGAGGAGGAGAAGAGAGAAGAAGGAGGAGGAGGAGAAAGAGAGAGGAGGAGAAAGATAAGGAGGAGGAGAAACAGAAGGAGGAGGAGATAGAGGAGGAAGAAGAGAAGAAAGAAGGAGGAGAGAGAGAAGGAGGGGGAGAAAGATAATACGTTCTAGGAGAAGGTAGATGTAAGTAGAAAAAAGATAAAGAAAACAAAAAAAATTGACAATTAATCACTCTATCCCACACTCGAATAGTGTCTGTAATGCTGTTTGTTGAATGAGAAATCTCGATGATGATGATGACGATGATAATGGAGCGAAATTTATCTCCCTGCAGCGGGGATTACTGCACTGTGGCTAGAAGCTATAGCGGCTCCATCCGAGTATATATGGAGCAAGCCATGGCTCTCCATAGTGGAGCCTGCATAGGGGATTAATGTATGCCACATTATAGTGGGTCACGGTAGCTGCATCATAACATCCCCCCTCCCTCTACCTTGCTCCCCACACCCCTCCTGATCTCCACTCTGATTCCTGTTACAACGAATCTTTTTTCGGGAATGCAGTTTTTTGATGGTCGTCGCAACAGCAAAGCTGACACCAATGCAGTTGTTGGATTGATTTTACAACGTTTTGAATCGTTTTCAACGTTGTTGAGTCCTATCCGGATTGATTTAGAGGATTAACTTACATTGTAGTGAGATTGATTTAGACCGGATCGATCACATACTAGTTCTGGGAAAACTTTTGAGATTTATTTTCAGAATTGGGTGAATTCTAGGAAGTTGTTGAGATTGATTACATGTTTGATTCAGAGATAATATGGTTAGTCTATGGTTTGATTCATGATTTTATTCAGCGAGAATTCTTTGTTGAATACTATCAGAAGTTTTGTAGAGTCCCTTGAAATCCTTGCCACTTCTATGAATTTGGACGAGCGGGATTATTTTTTGAAGTGTGGTTGCAGATTTTTGGAGGGTTGCTGAGTTTTATATTTCGCATCCCTTTCCCAACTGATACACAAAGGAACGGTATCTGATGGATTAGGAAGATCTGAAAAAGGTGTATTGTACAACCAAATGTTGATTTCTAACGTTTGCTAGGAATAGAATCAGTTTTCAGCTTACAACATTGAATGATATCTCTGTTGTATGTAGATTGTTTTGTATAAAGTTAGTATTCGCGTTCACAGATAGCAAAAGTCAGCTTCTCTTGTATTTGCACCCTAGATTATGACTATGTACCATAAATAAATATATCATTGTGAAATAATGACTGAAACTACATAACCATCATCATTGCACAAGAATCTCATGCTAAAATAAATGATCTCACTAAATGCTACAATGAATTATGCTAATGTCCAATACATGAAGGACAGACCATACGGCTTCAAACCTATTCCTTTGAATTGAGTTTTATTCAACTTGAAAAGTTTGACGTGTCTTGAGGTAAGTTACACAGAAGTCCAATCAAATTTAATCACCGAAAAAGACTTTATTGCATTTGCTTCAAATTCATTCATTTGTGTCTTGTTGTATTTCTTATTTAAATGACATCATTCTAAGGCGATGAAATAATGTAAGTATTGGATTTCCATGCAATGGCCGAAAGAGTATTTGAAGTCTTTCTCGTCATCTGCATTCACAATACAGTACTCAATAGTAATCTTCAATAATTTCCTTTTTTAAACTAATAGGAACCGACTTAGATCATAGTGTACAAAATCACACTAAATTCCCAGTCAACACAAAGAAGCAATCGATATTTCTAAACTCGACTTCTTCGATAGTTGACTATTCCTTACATCGACTTCCCACAACTTGGGTATTACTGAACGAGGTAACATCAATACAGGACTGCGATTGGATAATTGGCTCTAATAAAGACAGAGAATTACTAATGGCTTGCATGCGTATTCCACTGACATTTCATGTCAGCCTGCAATCAAATAGCACAGGAGTAATTTCGTTCGGGAGGAACTTAATAAGCGACTTGTGGGGGGGGACCTGGGTAAGGGAAACTTGCCGAAGAGAGTAAGGGAGACTTGGGTAAGGGAGGATCTGAATGAGTAAGAAGACTGTCAGAAGAATAAGAAAGACTGTTGAGGATGATTTGGCAGAAATGAGGGCTGAGAAGGGTTTCAAATTCGAGTTTATTTGCCACAAAGTAACACAAATCGCCACAAATTTGTCTTATTTAAAGAAATGAACGAAATTCCCTGAATATACAAATTTATATATTTTAGAAATGGAGGATAGATAAATAGATTAGTTTATTCTCTCAATTGCATAAAACATTAATTCCCAATATTATTCTACTAATTGCCATCGAATTACTATTGTTATACTAATTTTAATATTTTATTTCTCTAATCATTAGTCTATTATGTAGATACTTGTTTAATCTTCTGTAGTGGGTCCACAGAAGGTCCATTCTAAAGGTCCATTAAAAATTAAACAAATTTTAAATTTAAAAAAGACTAAACATAGGATTGATAGGGTGTCAGAGAATCCTAAGAACGACCTCAATAGAATGAAGACGGCACAAATAGGAATCACTCAATAAAACTTATAATCTTATGAAACTGAATATTTGAGTAGTAGCCTACTTGAGTATACTTATAGTACCAGATACTTGAGTATACTTGAATTTTACCGAAATCATACTCTGAAGACCAAAGTATTTGAGTTACTTCAAAAGTATGTGGTAGCTCGAAACCCACCTAAGAATTGAGATTCATTCATCAATCTTCCCACTACCCACTCCCAAACTTATGTTGGCATCACCTTTAGAAATAAAATAAAATTTCAAACTAATCAAGAAATACTTGGAAGAATGACTGTAGACATGTCTCACAATAACTTTTGGTAGTTCAATGGTTGGGGAGGGGGGTGAGGAACCCCGCAGCTCCCAAGACCGGATTCGAGCCACTTTTATGTAATTTCCCAACCGGAATGTTCCGTACCCCTTATCTTTCCCCTTCCCCCTTTCCCCCTTCACGCCCCCGCTGAACTTGAATGAATTTTGAATCATGGAAATGAAAGTCGTGCTTTCCGATACTTGCGTTTTCAACCCCCCCCCCTCCCCGCCACATCCACCCGCACTATCCTGAGTTGCATAATTCAATAGATGATATTTTTTTCTTCATTTCCCCCCGCAATCGTTGTCGTGTCTTCTCTTTCGCACGCGTTTCGTGCAGAAAATTGCTGCAAGTTTCCGTCTTTCGTCTGTTTTCTTGCAAGAAATACGATGTGAGAAGGAGAGAACGGTTGAAGGAATGAGAAAAAACTACGGACTGCACGAAACTGGGGGAGAAAAAAGCAGTCAAGATTGTCGAGATAAGTTTTGTACGATTTATCAATGACGACTGCAAATTGAGGGAAATTGGTTGAGTTGTATTACACAATTATTTCCATGTTTCGAATTAGTGGCTTGTGATAAGTCAGGCATGAATAGCAGTGGAAAGGATTGAGTAGGAAGATAGAGAAAAAAGCAGATACAGAAGATTGAGTGGAAAAATACTGAAAAAGAGAAGGAGATAGAGGAGATTGAGTTGAAAGATGTAGAGGAAATTTGTTTTGTTGTCAGTCAATTATTCTTATTTTCTAGATTCGTAGATTGATATCTTAGAGTTAAGTTTGAGATTAAGTAGTGAAAATACGCTTATAAAAAATTTCTCGATTTGTAGAATTTCAGGTAAGTTATTTCAAATTTCTTCTTGATGTAGTTTGCTATTTTCATACAGGTTGTATATTGTAATACGTTTCGCAGTGGAAAGTTGAATTGGAAGAGCCTTTTTCATCTGATAAACATCAGATAAAATATTGGGCTCAGTTGAAAGGTCCGGTGTGTTTTAACTGAATCACTCCTGTATTATCTCCTATTCTTCAGTCCTAGTCTCCTCCTATATTCCTATTCTTAGTCCAAGTCCTAGTCCAAGTCCTAGTCCTATTCTTTTTCTTAGTCCTAGTCCTAGTCCTATTCCTAGTCCTAGTCCTAGTTCTAGTCCTAGTCCTAATCTCAGTCCTAGTCCTATTCTTAGTCCTAGTCCCTCCTAGTCCTAGGACTAAGACTAAGCAAAATCCGTTTCTTGTCTCTAGCCACGCCCCCTTTCTGTATTCACAACATTCAACAGGTGGAAGATTTGAGGAATCTCCTACTCTATTGGTTGACACAAAGGCCACGCCCCCAAAGCAATTCATTCAGAAGCAACAAGAGGAAGAAGAAAAATCAGTTTCTTGTCTCTGGCCACGCCCCCTTTCTGTATTCTCGACATTCAACCGGGGGGAGATTTGAGGAATCTCCAACTCTATTGGTTATCACAAAGGCCACGCCCCCAAACCAATTCATTCATAAGCAACAAGAGGAAGAAGCAAAATCAGTTTCTTGTCTCTGGCCACGCCCCCTTTCTGAATCCTCGACATTCAACAGATGGAAGATTTGAGTAATATTCTACTCTATTGGTTAACACATAATCCACGTCGCCTCAGCAATTCATTCAGTAGCAACAGGTGGAAGAAGCTAAATCAGTTTCTTGTCTCTGGCCACGCCCCTTCTGTATATATTTTTGACTTCTAACAGATGGAAGATTTGAGTAATATTCTACTCTATTGGTTAACACATAGGCCACGCCCCCAAAGTAATTAATTCAGAAGCAACAAGAGGAAGAAGCAAAATAAGTTTCTTCTCTCTGGCCACGCCCTTTCTGTATTCTCGACATTCAACAGGTGGAAGATTTGAGGAATCTCCTACTCTATTGGTTGACACATAGGCCACGCCCCCAAAGCAATTCATTCAGAAGCAACAAGTGGAAGGAGCAAAATCAGTTTCTTGTCTCTGGCCACGCCCGCTCTCTGGATTCTCGGCATTCAACAGGTGGAAGATTTGAGGAATCTCCTACTCTATTGGTTGACACATAGGCCACGCCCCAAAGCAATTCATTCAGAAGCAACAAGAGGAAGAAGCAAAATCAGTTTCTTGTCTCTGGCCACGCCCCTTTCTGTATTCTCGACATTCAACAGGTGGAAGATTCGATGAATCTCTCACTCTATTGGTTAACACATAGGCCACGCCCCAAAGCAATTCATTCAGAAGCAACAAGAGGAAGAAGCAAAATCAGTTTCTTGTCTCTGGCCACGCCCTCTCTGTATTCTCGACATTCAACAGGTGGAAGATTTGAGGAATCTCCTACTCTATTGGTTAACACATAAGCTACGCCCTCTTAGCAATTCATTCCGCAGCAACAGGTGGAAGAAGCTAAATCAGTTTCTTGTCTCTGGCCACGCCCCTTCTGTATTCTCGACATTCAACAGGTGGAAGATTTGAGGAATCTCCTACTCTATTGGTTGACACAAAGGCCACGCCCCCAAAGTAATTCATTCAGAAGCAACAAGAGGAAGAAGCAAAATCAGTTTCTTGTCTCTGGCCACGCCCCTTTCTGTATTCTCGACATTCAACAGGTGGAAGATTTGAGGAATCTCCTACTCTATTGGTTAACACATAGGCCACGCCCCAAAGCAATTCATTCAGAAGCAACAAGAGGAAGAAGCAAAATCAGTTTCTTGTCTCTGGCCACGCCCCTTTCTGTATTCTCGACATTCAACAGGTGGAAGATTTGAGGAATCTCCTACTCTATTGGTTGACACAGGCCACGCCCCAAAGCAATTCATTCAGAAGCAACAAGAGGAAGAAGCAAAATCAGTTTCTTGTCTCTGGCCACGCCCCTCTCTGTATTCTCGACATTCAACAGGTGGAAGATTTGAGGAATCTCCTACTCTATTGGTTGACACATAGGCCACGCCCCAAAGCAATTCATTCAGAAGCAACAAGAGGAAGAAGCAAAATCAGTTTCTTGTCTCTGGCCACGCCCCCTTTCTGTATTCTTGACATTCAATAGGTAGATGATTTGAGGAATTTCCTATTCTATTGATTGACACAAAGGCCACGCCCCCAAAGCAATTTATTCAGTAGCAACAAGAGGAAGTAGCAAAATCAGTTTTTTGTGTCTGGCCACGCCCCCTTTCTGTATTCTTGACATTCAACAGGTGGAAGATTTGAGGTGTCTCCTACTCTATAGGTTGACACATAGGCCACGCCCCAAAGCAATTCATTCAGAAGCAACAAGAGGAAGAAGCAAAATTAGTTTCTTGTCTCTGGCCACGCCCCTTTCTGTATTGTCGACATTCAACAGGTGGAAGATTTGAGGAATCTCCTACTCTATTGGTTGACACATAGACCACGCCCCCAAACCAATTCATCCAGATGCAACAAGAAGAAGCAAAATCAGTTTCTTGTCTCTGGCCACACCCATTTTCTGTATTCTCGACATTCAACAGGTAGAAGATTTGAGGAATTTTCTACTCTATTGGTTGACACATAGGCCACGCCCCCAAAGCAATTCATTCAGAAGCAACAAGAGGAAGAAGCAAAATCAGTTTCTTGTCTCTGGCCACGCCCCCTTTCTGTATTCTCGACATTCAACAGGTGGAAGATTTGAGGAATCTCCTACTCTATTGGTTGACACATAGGCCACGCCCCCAAAGCAATTCATTCAGAAGCAACAAGAGGAAGAAGCAAAATCAGTTTCTTGTCTCTGGCCACGCCCCCTTTCTGTATTCTCGACATTCGACAGGTAGAAGATTTGAGGCATTTCCTACTCTATTGGTTGACACATAGGCCACGCCCCCAAAGCAATTCATTCAGAAGCAACAAGAGGAAGAAGCAAAATCAGTTTCTTGTCTCTGGCCACGCCCCCTTTCTGTATTCTCGACATTCAACAGGTGGAAGATTTGAGGAATCTCCTACTCTATTGGTTGACACATAGGCCACGCCCCCAAAGCAATTCATTCAGATACGTTAATATAAAATTTCTCGATTTGTAGAATTTCAGGTAAGTTATTTGAAATTTCTTCTTAATGTAGTTTGCTTTTTTCATACAGGTAGTATATTGTAATAGGTTTCGCAGTGGGAAGTTGAATTGGATGAGCCTTGTTCATCTGATTCTTCAACATCAAATGAAATATTGGGCTCAGTTGTGAGGTCCGGTGTGTTTTTATTGAATCACTCCTGTATTATCTCTTCGAAGTATCTACTAAAAAAAACTGTTCTATAATATAGTTTCATATAAAATAGTAGGAACCCCACGCTGTGAGGTGGAGAGGTTCTTGGGTTAAAATTAGGAGAGTGTATCACGAATCATGAAATATCCTAATTATCCAATAATTCTATTATGTTGAGTTGCAAAAAACATAATCAACTATTTTGATTTAGCTGATCCCATTCAATAAGCATTGATTCTTGTTACTCGATAGTCATTTAGGAGCACTGGATCAAATTTGATCTTGCTTGGTGCAACCCAACATTTATTAGACTCATGAGAATTTATTCTATCATTTATTATTATGCTTCATTATGAAATCCACCAAATCAATAAATTCAAATTTAAGTTCGCTTCAACAATAATTATCTTGAAACAAAAACTAAATTTTTAATTTTGAGTGTTAGAAAATTACTCTCTAGTCTCGATACGGCTTCATGAGGAATATTTTCATTCCATTGACACAATCAGTCATATTGCATTATACTAATTACTCAAAAAGTAATTTTCCACAATTAATTGCACCATAATTACTGCTCTAGAAATGAATTAATTGCCTTCTCCACTGCACTTAGTCGCGAATTTATCAAATAAATGATAGCAGCAGTGACTGCATCAATGGATGCAGCTCCATTTGGATGACTGCCAAATAATGGAGACTTGTACGGGAAAAGAGCAAAAATATTACGCTGCCAACTGCTTTTTCAAAGCTTTTGACAGACGCTGTAATTGCAATGTATTTCTGCATCAGCGATCTGTCTAATTGTTGCTTTGTCTGGACTGATGAAAAATTGAATAAGGAATCAATTGTGTTTGACTGTAATTGGTCTTTATGTGCGTGTGACTGTAACGTTGATCGTGTATTTTGCGAATCATAACTGAGTTATAATAGAAAGAATTCAATTTCAAATTCATTGATTTCAAGTACACACAACAATTTTTATAAACAACACTTTACAAAGAAAACAGTAGCCTACTGTACATGAATTAAAGTGCTTGGTCAATAATCTATAATTCCATAGAATAGACAGTTCAATAGCCTTCAATGACCTTCAAAAATACTGTTGTTGACAAAAATAATCAGTGCATTTACTTTCAATTATTATGTCATATATTACGAATTTTATGACATTAAAATTAGTCTTTCATTATTGGTCTTATTATTTCCTTACGAATAGAATAATTCAGTTAAATAATTAAGTTTTGTATTCAAATTGATTAATTCAATAATGCAATTGAATGAAGCATGGGTCATTACTAACAATATACAATTATATGTAGCATGCGTCATTACTAACAATAGACAAACAATGGATAAGTCATTCATTACAGCTTCTCAAAACGAAGAAAGTGTAGAAAACTTCAACTATGATGCAGATGTATGATGTATGATGACTGTATGATGTATGATGCGAACTTATTAATATTGTGAAGTGGATGAAATTTAATACTCTTTGATCATGTTGAAAGGTTGTAATGAGTTATATGACAATAATTATTTGTTAGTTTTAGTCCAGAAGCCTTAGCAGAGTTTACAAGCAATACGTGGCATTCTGTTCTTCAAAGATAGCTACTGTTCTCAAATAAATATGTATTTAACTGTATAAAACTGTATTTCGAGGTTCAAAATCAATGAAAAATTAAAGGTATCATTCTTACTGATTTATTCTCGTAAGTATTATTAATTTTTATTGAACCGTGTATCTACGGTAGTTCCTCATTTATTGTTATGTTCGTCATTTTATTCATACGAACTTTGAAATATTGTGAACTACCACGGGTTTTCTACAGTTTATGTAACATTTCCCATTCGAAGTAACGTTACATATAACAGCTGATAGCTGTTGAAACAAGTGCACGCGACCGTATGTTATCAAACACATTGAGTCGAATGCGTCGTTTCACACTGACATTCATGAAGAGTGGTTAGTGGCAGGGGTCTGAAATGAAGTCAAAGTGCACAACATAAACCCTCACCCCTTTTAGCCTAGAGGTGATTTGAGGGGGTGGGGGAAGGGGTAAAGTGTTAGGGTGACCAAATTCAGGAGGCGCATCTCAATATTGTCTGATCTCTGTGAGGCAAGGTTTTACCTCTAATATCACCAGCCACTATACTAGCACTACGACTATCCTACAGCACATTTACCACAATGTGTCGCACAAAATCTCTTTCATTCTACCTCTTCTTCTTTATCTTCCTCTTCATCCTCCTCCCCTCCTCTTTTTTCTTCCATCTCCTTATCCCTGTTTTCTACCTGTCTTGGCTTTCTTTTTTCATCAGAATCACTTTCCTAGAACACACTTATCACAATGTGTCGTGCCTCTTCTCCTTCTCCTCCTCCTCTCTCCTCCTCTCTCCTTCTCCTCCTCCTTCTCCTCCTCTTCCTCCTCCTCCTTCTCCTCCTCCTCCTTCTCCTCCTCCTCCTCCTCTTCCTATCCTCCTCCTTCTTCTCCTCTCCTCTCCACCTCCTCCTCCTTCTCCTCCTTCTCCTCCACTCCTCGTCCTCCTCCTTCTCCTCCTCCTTCTCCCTCCTCCTCCTCCTCCTCCTTCTCCTCTCCTCCTTCTTCTCCTCCTCCTTCTCCTCCTCCTCCTCCTCTCCTCCTCCTCTCCTCCTCCTCCTCTCCTTCTCCTCCTCCTCCTCCTCCTCCTTCTCCTCCTCCTCCTCCTCTCTCCTCCTTCTCCTCTCCTCCTCCTCTCCTCCTCCTCCTCCTCCTCCTCCTCCTCCTCCTCCTCCTCCTCCTCCTCCTCCTCCTCCTCCTCCTCCTCCTCTCTTCCTTCTCCTCCTCCTCCTCATCCTCCTCCTCCTCCTTCTCCTCCTTCTCCCCTTCCTTCTCCTCTCCTCCACCTCCTCATCCTCAACCTCCTCCTCCTCTCTCCTCCTTCTTTCCCTCATTCTTATCCTCCTTCTTCTTTCCTCCTTTTTTCTCCTCTGTACCTCCTCTTCCTCTTTCTCCTAATTTCCTTCCTATTCCTCTTCCTCCTCCTCCTGCTCCCTCCTCTCCCATCTCCTCATCCACTTTCCTTCGTCTCCTACCTATTTCGACTTTTTCTCTTGCTCAGGAACACTATCCTACTCTACAGCATGTCCACAATGTGTCCTACGAAATCTCTCTCATTTTCCATCTCTTCCTATTCCTCTTCCTCCTCGTCCTCCTCCTCCTCCTCATCTTTCTCCTCCTCCTGCTCCTCCTCTTCTGTCTCTTACTTCCCCTCATCCTTATCATCCTTCTCCTATTCTTATTTTTCTTCTACCATACCTCCATTCCTTGTCTTCCTTCTCCCGCATCACAACTATCCAGGCTTTCTTTCTCGCACAACACTTCACTGCTCTCTCTAACCTCACGCGACCTTTTTGCAAGACAAGAAGTGACATTATAGTAGGACAAGTAGAGGCTAAATGTCAAAAGCGATACTATAGAGATTGTCATGGTAGTCTTTGAAAATTTATTTTTTCAGATACAAAAATTGATTACAGAAGATGTTGGAATTTTTCTCAAGATTTTCCAAAGATAATTTTGTGATGTATAGTTATAGTTTTTAGAACCTTTGCTTCTAATAAAAGAATGATGGCGAATGCGAACATAACCTTCATTTTTAATATATGAATTTATCAAAATTAGGAAGAGAAGACGTTTTAGACATGTTGCCTGTGTTTTCATCCTATTCATATTCATATAATTGATCTATCTTGAATACATGAATAAAATAATAATCTCTTCAAATAAATCAATAACTTTCAAAGTGATAAAATGATAGTGAGAATTGGTTGCTTGTGATGAACTCACACTGAAGGAACAAGCTGTAATCTATCAAACACCTTATGGATTCATAATTATTGAATCTACAATCTTTCCAATCTTCTTGATCTCTCGAACCAGAAAATCTGTTTTGATTTTTGAAACATTCATCTGAAAAGAGTAGTTTGACATCATACAAGACATCTTCAGTATTGTATTTGATCGTATTATGAAATGTTTCTACATTTCATTGTATTTTATTGTTTCAATTCAGTATTGTATTGTATCGTATTATATAATAGTTTTGTATAGCATTGTATTGTATTAATTTTATTGTGCTATTTTGATGTGAAAAGTATTGTATCACATTTCCAAATTATCGTCTAGTAGCCTATTGTATTTCTGCAAGTGATCCCGATGCGCTTCTAGTTAATTATAACTTCAGTGAAACAGACCACCACACAGAATCGAGTAGGAGAACTTCAATTACGAATAGTTTCACAAGTCAACAATATTCTGAATATCCAATCATAAGCGACTTGGGTCCCGGCCATCTCCATTAGAAAGAGCAGCAAGCAGGCAGGCAATTTAGCCCCAGCATTCAATCTACGATCGGTGGATCCATAGCAATCTGCGCTCAATAGCCGACTTGGGAGAACTTCGTTTTTCTAAAGGATTAGCCACCCCGCCTCCCCACCCCCGCTCTGTCAAAGCCGCACGCAAAATGGCGGAAGAGCTGCGGATCCGCTGTGAAGCTTTTTAAGGCTTGAGAAAGACAAGAAGCCAGCCGCTTTCAAGAGAAGATTTCCTATTCATGAAGCCTTTTTTTAACTACCGGTTCCGCTTCGGAGAATAATAGGGAGTTTCTGAGACCGGGAACGGATATTGAGGTTTGAATTATTATTATACTGCTACATTGGAACTGCAACCTACGCCCAATGTAGAGTTTTGAAGTTGGAATTTTCAAAATCAGTAGCTACATTGAATAACTGCTATGTTGGATGCAACTTTATAAAACACAAGATAAATAGAATAAATAGAACCTGTAGAACAGTATCAGCTGTATTGGCTAGTGAGTTTGTTTTCTGGTGCGAAATGTTTTAATGTTATTTAAATTTTCAAAGAATTTAAATTTTTAATAATCTGGCAATTTTTGGTTCGAAACTTTCATATTATTTGCTGCAATATTCAAAATTTTTCAAGTGTTTCGTTTTTGAGTGAAAAATTGTGACTTACAAAGATATGGATCATCATAACCTAAATTTTGGACTTTTTTCTAAATTTGAAGAGGGACAGTTTTGGGCTTAAGCCTGTTGAACCTTTCATTAAGTATTATGTGTACATTACTGAATAAATAAATAAATAAATAAACAATAATTAGCTACAATAACCTAAGAAACTGTTCCATTTATTTCTTAGGTTATTGTAGCTATTTATTGTTCTTCAATTGTGTTTTCTGTTTGAATCGCCATTTTGTAATGTTTGAATGAACCACTAATCGGGGAGGAGCTTGTCTAGGCCAATGGCAGCCGTTCACGGTCATTGGCTAGAGCATCTACCAATAGCGGTGCTTTACCGTTAGTTTAATACTGCTGCTCTGTACGTTAAATTTTCAGTTTACCAGAGATTGATAATGGTGTAACAATCGAAACCGGTATCTCGATTTTCCAATAAATCAGTGGTTTGACAACATCTTGTCTTTTCATTTATTATGGATAACTACCACAATATCACCTTTACAACTACTCAAAGATTATTTGAAAGGTATTCTCTAAAAAGGTCTTTTAAAGACTTTGAAGGTCTTTGAGACTTCTAAGCTTTGGATTATTGTGTCAAAGCTGCATAAAATCAGTTGTTTACTGTTCGCCAAATCAGCTGTTTTCTGACTTGTTAAATGAATCCTGCTATACATGATTACACTACAGTGCGATTCATTGAATTTGACGCTTGGCGGTCAGTAAACAGCTGATGTTACGCAGCTTTGACACAATAATCCAAAGATTTTTAAAGTCTTATACCCGGTTTTTCAGTCGTTCAATAAACTTATTGAATCAATAACTTTTTTTTTGCATTTGAAAACACATGGTTATTGATTCAATAGTGGTATTGGATCCATAAACTGTCTATTGAGCGACTAAAAAACCGGGCATTAAAGACCTTTATGCCCGGTTTTTCAGTCGTTCAATAAACTTATTGAATCGATAACTTTTTTTGCATTTGAAAACACATAATTATTGATTCAATAGTGCTATTGGATCCATAAACTGTCTATTGAGCGACTAAAAACCCAGGCATTAGAGTCTCTAAAAGACGTTTTTAGAGAAGACCTTTTTATTAAAATATATTTCTAAGTCTTTGCAATAACTGCGAGATTCAGCGTTTGTAGGTCAAGTATTGTGTCAAAGCTGCGTAACATCAGCTGTTTACTGATCGCCTAGCGTCAAATTAAATGAATCGCACTATACACTCTTGATAATAGAAACGTGACTGATAAGATGCTATCCAATTATAGCCTACGAATGTTCACTGTCAACAAATAGGCAAGTCATTATAGCAGGTACTATGGAAGTTCTATTAATATACTATACTCGTATGTGTATGGTGAAATACTACATCATTCTGAGTAATCTCATTGTAACATAACATTCACTGTCAAATATATGTATTTAAAATACAGTACTTTGCTTATCCTATTTGACGAGCATCATAACTCAATCATTCATGATTGTTTATTCATTGTAGTTTATGGACAACACAGGAAACTTCTAAACTCACCAATGAGTGGAAGTGCTCATGGAACTGCAGTTCTAATGAAACCGACCTTAACGTTGTTCAGTCACTTTGCATCTCAAGCCTCCTTCTTGGTTAGTTCCGCCAGTTGACACGAGATGCGCTAGGAGTAGCTTGAATCCTATATTCTAAGCGGAGTTGGTGGTGTCAGGAGAGGAGATTATCTACTTCCCCTCTCTTAGCTCACTTTCGCACGCACACAACCAGCCGGCAGCGGCCGCCAGCCGGCAGCGAGTGTCACAACGTCACAACATAAATACAGTATTTATCAATACGATCTACGATTCACAATAATATGAGTATTAGGCCTACGTTGCGCCAGTGCAGTGGCCTGCCTGTCTAGTCAGTGAATTATACTGCACCGCCTGGTGCAGTAACCATCAGCTCCTACTCTCTACTCACGTACACGTACATATTATTTTATGTTGATTAGAAATAAATGTGATAAGATATCTCTCAAAAATATATTTTGAAAGTTATAAAACACTTCATGTTTTCGTTAGTATGATCATTGGCATTGCGCATTCCAACGTATGTTACAATCATAATATAACTGATCTGAATAAGTCGGTTTCGTCAACATTTTAACATGTTATCTAAATGTAAATAGTCAATAAGTTTATACTTTTTTCTCAGTAATTATTCAAATATAATTAAAAGTAGGTATGTCCATCTGTCACTTTGTTGATACTGTACATTTCAACCTTTTTTATTTATCAAATAGAGTAAGTTTAAAAATATACTTTATTATCAAATAAACTTATAAGATTTAAATCTGAATTGAACGGTTCTGCAACGTGACATACAGTTAGATATTGATTCAGTCGGAAAAAATAAAATAGAAATAAATTGAAAAAGTATTAATTTATTCCAAGCGATGTTCAGTCAAAAAACATTTTTTATTTTACACAGATTTGTACAATATCGAAGTAAACAAAACCCATTAACAATAATTTGATTTCCAAGTGTATTCCTATGTAAAAATAATAGATATTTATGTAAATACAGTAAATATTTACATAAAAAACCAAATTTAAATTTTTATATTTGGAACAAATTTCAAGACAAACCTAAAATTAGGGTATGGCTAGCCAGTTGTTGAGATAATGAGCCAGAATTCATTGGATTTAATGTGATGCCCACAGATAAAAAAAAACTTGAAAAAGTATTTGTGTAAAATTACTTAAATTCTCAAAAACTATTTTACATACAATATTTCGCAGTTCCTTGAGCTGAGAAAAAGAACTCTCTGAAGGGTTTGGAGAGTTTACCTGAAATGCTTTACTTCTTAAAATACTTGAATACTACTTTAAAAACTTAAAAACTAAAACACTACTTTAAATACTTGAAAAGTAGTGCAGCATTTCAGCATTTCATTTGCACTACTTTTCAAGTATTTAAAGTAGTGTTTTAATTTTTAAGTTTTTAAAGTAGTATTAAGTATTTTAAGTAGTGCAGCATTTCAGGTAAACTCTCCAAACCCTTCAGAGAGTTCTTTTTCCCAGCTCATGGAACAGTGAAAGATTGTATGTAAAATAATTCTTCAAAACTCAACATTCACGAATCCTTATAAATTACAGCTTAGTTTGGAATAATGGAATATGGAATTATAAAAACTTGAATAGGAATAATGTTCAAATATTATTTCCCTGCATAAAATCGAAATAAAAATTACAATCTGTCCCCAATGTAGAGCGATTTTCAATGTTAGTGACTGGAAAAGAGGTGTCTTCACGAAGTAGCCTATAAGCTATTCTGAATCAAAGGGTAGATAATTATGATTGTAACTACAGTTTGAATAAAACTAGTTGTCACCTGAGCCTCCAGCCGCGGAAATAGCGGCGTTGTCAGATTGTATGAAATTGCAACTTCTTTAAATATTTAAATTTTCAATTAAAGCACATATCTGTGTGTAGAATTTCATCCTCAATATTCCTGTAGTGTTAAATAAGTTCCAGGATCAAAGGGTTGAAAGGAAATTAAACTTTTATGATAAAATTGGAAAATCGCTTTTCGAATTTCCTGCATTCAGCATACAATGAAAACGAGATATTTCTTGATTTGATTTAAAAAAAATTAGGTATCCTTAGTTCTAATCTACCTGTTACGTGAAAATTGTAGCCTATATATTTGTTCAGAGATTGCCAAAACTTATCAGGATTCGATTGGTAAAGATTTTTCCCGAATGATGAACAGAAATTCAAAGTTATGTACCTATGTTTAACATAATTATAAGTTATTTTGCGGGACCTTGGGATGATCCGGCGCGGCGGAACACCCGAAAGAAAATCTCTCCGCCACAAAGCCACGAGCAGAATAAAATTCAGTAACTTGCGACAAAACTCTTTGAATAATATTCATGATTCGTGAAAGAGCAGTTTTCTACATCTCACCTTGGACAATAAATTGTTACTTGTTAGTGCATATACTGTACACACTCACACCGCACTCCACACTGGTTTTACGTGATTTCGGTTTTCTTTCCAGTATGAAAACGTTCAAGAAATTTCCACTGGAGTATTTTTAATACAGTCTGTACATCATTAGCTTTGTTTTGACATGTTTTTCTCGATTAATGTAAGAATGAACAAGTTATCGAATTTACAAAAAATGGTACTTTTTATGAACGATATGGGAAAGTTGTTTCAGTTTGGAAAGATACCTTTTTTGAATTTTTAAGAGTAGTTCATTTAAGAGCAAGTTCATTGATTTTAAGAGCAGTTACATTATTCAAGCCCATGACATTGAATATTATGTTGAATAATTTTTGGCTATATCTGAACAAACATATACGATTTTCACGTAAAATGCAGATTTAGAACTAAGATAACCTATTTTTTTTTAATCAAATCACGAAATAACTCGTTTTCTTGTAACAGATGACAGAATAGGCACATATCTGTTCTCATTGACGTTCATAATCAGTAACGAAGTCAGTTCTTTTCTATTATGTTGTATAATCGTGGAACATTGAATCCAACTTAACCTATAATGTTTTCCATATCTCCCATTAGGGAAAACTGGATGATTCGGCAAGGTGGAACACCCGAAAGGGTCTCTCCGCCAAAAAAGCCATACGCTTAATAATAATAATTGAATCCAATTATTCGATCCCGGCAACCTTCTATCCCGCCAAAAACCTCAATGAAATGGCTCAATGTTTTTACATGTATACAATTTTAACCCTGAAGCATAACTTTTTCATAACAGCACCTAATATCATTTTAAAATCAATTTAAATAAGCCCCAATTTCATACCAGAATTACTGTTAAAGGCGGCCCAACAGATTGCGAGGTATAGCTCTTCAAAGTTCATCTATCTATGTTAATATAATACATAATAAGCTATTTATTGCTAATTCTCGTGAAAATCATGTGCAATAGCAAAAAATCAAGTGAAATCATTGCGAGAAATCGATTGAGATGCATTGATAGAAAAAATGATTCTCGGTTCAAGAAAAACTAATGAACATACAGGGTATTATTGGAAAGTAACCGAACTTTTGCCGCCAAATGGCTCCTAGGCATCTTAGAAATGTGAGGAGGAGCGGAAAATGTAGGCGAAACCTTCTTCTTTCAGGCGTGATTTCGCTCATTACGCTGCGAGCAGTGGTTGAGTCTACATCGCCGTCCGCGCAATAGCCCTTTTAGCTGTGTGTTACGTTTTTCAAGTGGTAACAAAAGATTGATCAACTTATGCGATCAAAAAATTATGGGTCAAGCTCAAAAAGACGTTCACCCAGACCCAGGAAATGTTTAAGGAAGCCTTCGGAGATGATGTTATGTCCCGAACCCGAATTTATGAGTGGCACAAGGCATTCAAGGAAGGCCGGGAGGACGCCGATGACGAAACACGCTCTGGGAGGAGTTCAACATCAACAACAGTTGAAATCGTCGACTGAGCTCGTGATTTCTTGAACCTGGACCTTCGGACAACACTCCAGGAGATTAGTGAAGACGTAAATCACAAAGGAGTCCTCGAACGGCTCCGGAAACGCGTTGCTCGGTGCCGGCCCGCTCTTGTTGACAATTGGACGCTTCATCATGACAACACGTCGGCCCACACTGCGTTCGTCTGCGTGTCCTATCTGGCCAAGCATGGCATCCCAGTGCTTCCATACCCCCCATACAGTCCAGATGTGTCTCCCCCAGACTTTTTTTTGTTCCCCCACATCAAAAGGCAGCTGAAGGGAAGGCGGTTTGAGCCAATTGAAGCTATACAAAAGAGTGTAACCGATGAGCTAAAAGACATTCCGAAGATCAAGTACAGAAATTGTTTCCAACGGTGGAAAGACTGCTACCGGCGGTTAATCGATGCCCAAGGGAAGTATTTTGAAGAGTTTCAAGAGTTTTTGTACAAGAGTTGGATAAAACTGTTGTTCCAGCAAAAGTTCGGTTACTTTTCAATAACACCATGTATTTCTAGATCCGCCACTGGAAAGTATAGAATAAGAAGGGGTTTCAGTTATATTTTCTTCTTCGCATATACCGTACAACTGATGTCAAAATGTTTACACAGGACAATTCCAAGCACAAGCAGAGAATGTAGAAGGAGATAAAACAGAGCTTCTGAAATATTATATGAATAGACTAGCTGAGTAAAATGAATTACAAACTGATTACAATCTGATTCGAGGGACTATTTATGATAAATTGTTGGAAAATATAATCCTGCACACAATATCGTGTAACAGCTTCTTTTCTATAGAACAAGAAGAAAAATTCAGCAATACATAATACAACTTCAAGCTGATATTGATACGAGTTCAGTGAACAAGTATATCGACACTACTCTGTAATAAATTAAAAAACACATTAAACTATTAATGTGTTCATAAAGTATACATTGTAATATATCAATTTGGAGATTTGTAAATGTACTAAAAGTTATATCTTAGACATTTTCTTGTTAAACGCTAGCATAAAAGTCCTTAGAAGAAAATGAAAATATATGCGATCGTCAAATATCATACTATTTCAATCTGTTAAAAGATAACTTCCAAATTATAGCAGTTACAATTAAAATGAATATAAAATTATTTGTAGAGAATGACATAAGGAATCCATCGATATCCATTTCGTTCCGAAATTCCGATTAGAACTTGAGATATAGACGATTGTATAAATAAGAAAAGTACCATTCTTTGTAAATTCGATAACTTATTTATTTTGACATTAATCGAGAAAAAAACATATCAGAACAAAGCCAATGATGTACAGAATGTATAAAAAATACTCCAATGGAAAATTCTTAAGCGTTTTGAAACTGGAAAGAAAACAGACAGAAAATTGATGACGCTTGCAATAGTACGTAAGCAATAATATTATAAGCTGAGATGAATGGCGAGATAGAACAATATGACAGAGTTCAGCTCTGAGTGTTGTGGAGGAGAAGTGAGAAGTCTGCTGTGTTGGAAGGAAGGCAGTGGTAGGGAGACATTGAGAGTGTGTGTATGCGCTTGCTCGCCCCTGCGCGTATGTGCACTGTACACACTCACATCGGACGCCACGCTGATTTTATGTGATTTTCTGTTTTCTATCCAGTTTCTAAACGCTTGAGAATTTTCCATTGGAGTATTTTCATTCTTGACATCATTGGCTTTGATCTGACATGTTTTTTCTCGATTAATGCCAAAATAAATAAGTTATCGATTTACAAAAATGGTACTTTTTTATTTATGAACGATATGGGAAATAAAATGTTTCAGCTTGGAAAGATACATTTTTGAATTTTTAAGAGTAGTTCGGTTGATATAGTTGAAACCGTTCAAGAGCTGGAAAGCTAACGGAGTTAGCACTTTAAACGCCATAGCTCGCTTATTAGACCACTTACACATTTCAGGTGGCACTTTTTCTCACTCTTATAATGATCTTAACAAGTATATTTAAAAATATTATCCAATTTAAATAAAAAAAAATTTCGACCGAACAGCCTTAATGGAAGTGCTCATACCTGGAAAAAACAAACAATAATGACAAACATCGTATTTGATATTCATTCACTGAAATTGAGTCTTATTCAAGACTCAATAACATAAATTCATAACTCAATTCATAACAGGATTTAATCCAGTAATACATTTTGGAGCAATAACACGTTGAATGACATTGTATAATAGTTACAATACATAACCAGTCCAAGCATAAATTCACAGGAAGTAAAAACTTTGTCAAATAAATTGGTTGATTTAGCAAGTAGACCTATATGCTAAGCATAATAATTGGGCATGATGATTGTAAACAGTAGCTGATATAGCTCGGTTGCAGCATTTAATGGAATACTCGAACAGTGATGTAGCCTACATCCAAAATTAAATTTTTCAAAAGGTTTCATCGATGGAAAATACTGGTGTGGTTGTTATTGTTAAATACAGAAAAATTCATGTTACTCCAAAGGTTAATGTACAGTTCACATCATAGTCTAATTCAAATGTACATTTCATCTTTTGAAACAAAAAAGTTTCTCGAATCTCGAAAATTTCATGTTTATGGGTTGAAATGGCTTGACATTGACGAACATATTCATTGATTGAAAAAAAAAAACTATTGGTGGGATGGAATGTATCTAAAAACCATTAGAAAGAAGACATTTTCCCCGTTATTTTTATATAAATAACTTACTTATTACATCATCTCATGATTCTGAGAGAAGTGATATTCGAAAAAAAAAACATTTTTTTGCGATTTTTTAATTTTATCAGATAAGTTATATTATTCCTTTGAATCCTTCGATCCTGGAGCATTTTTAGCACTACAGGGATATCGGAGAGGATATTCTACATACAGATCTGTGGTTTAATTGGAAATTTGAAGAAGTTGCAATTTCACACAATCTGACAACGCCGATGTTTCGTCGGCTAGAGGCTTAAAAGTGACAACTAGTTTTATTCAAACTATGAGTTTATTTTTATACAAATAATAATAATTATTATTTTCACTTTTATCTTACTACAAACTCGTATATTATTACTCACATGCTACAAAAAAGATACACTTTGATTGCATTGCAACAAATCTCTATCACACAATGTTGCAAAATTCTTACTACATAATAATTCTCAGAATGAGAATAGCTGATAAAATTTGTAACCATTCCCAGGGATTCGCTATGATAGATTGGTTCAGTTATTTGAATCTGTATCATTACATTCCTGTTGCAAGATCCCTACTCTATTAGCTGTAGTTAATAGAAATAGCTGATAACATTATTTGCAACAAGTGCCGGGGATTTGCTGCAATAGAAGCGATCCCTGAGCGCAGTTATTTGCGAGCTCGGGGAGTAATCGAGTTGCCAAATTGAATCGTGGATTAACCGGCTGGCAATCAGTCTCCCATTAGAATGAAACAGGAATAATCGCGATCGCATCTCGTTCTGATTGATCGTATTATTAACAGATTCCTTCTCGGAAACGTAGATTGTTAATTTCAGGTTCCGATCGAATTTAGAGCTCCAATTTATTATCATCTAATCAGTCTGTTAGGGAATCGGAATTTTTAATTTTTAATTGATAGGTTGCAAGAGACAAATTATTACTGTTACATACATCACAATAAATAGCAGGATTATTTTAACTTGTCAGAAAACAGCTGATCTAACTTTAGTAAACGAGCGTACATCAATCAGCTGTTTTATGGATTTTGAAAGAATCCTGCTATAATTATAATGCACTCTCATTTTCGAACTACAGAGACTGTATATTAACAGTGTGCCCATTTTCGATTTCACACTTGGTTAACTCAGACAAATCCAGCATACTTTTGCCGATTCTCATAAGATATTTGCATTAAAATGAAACGCAAGTCATAAATATGTTATGTTCTTACCACAATTCGCCTTCGCGAGTGTTAGTTTTCATTATTTTCAGTTCTCATCCAATTACCAAGAGAGGAGAGACAATTTTTAATTCTATAAAAGTTATTTACGATGATGTTGCACTCGAAATAAGTTTGAAAAATGCGTGATTGGGTTTATGTTTGCCTGTGATTCCATATCAAAATTCAGAAATTTGGCAAAATTATGGCGGTGGCGGTAATTAAAGAAGAAGATGTTAAGGAAGAATGACCTCACACTGTTGTAATGATAGAAATAGAGGTAAAATTATTATATTATAAGAAATAGAAAACAAAAATAGAGAAGAGGAAAATTTGATAGGTAAAAAAGAGTGAGATAGGGAACAGCAAAAAACAAAGGATGAGGATGAAAAGATAATTAGAAAGAGGAGAAGAAGGAGGAGGAAGAGAAGGAGGAGAGGAAGGAGAATACTGGATGTATGGAAGAAGAAGAACGGAGGAGAAGAAGAAGAAGAGAAGAAGAAGAAGAAGAAGAAGAAGAAGAAGAAGAAGAAGAAGAAGAAGAAGAAGAAGAAGAAGAAGAAGAAAAAGAAGAATAAGAAGAATAAGAAGAAGAGGAAGAGAAGAAGGAAAAAAGTAATAGTGAGAATGACTGGCAAGGAGGTGAGTGGAAGCAGTCGTAGCCAGCAGCTGATATTCGAATTGAGACGTTGAAATACGTGGATAGCAGTAGAAAGGTACACCGACAACGATTTGTAACCCGGTGGGAATCGGGAGAAAGTGGGATGGAAGATGGGAAGGAGTGATAGAGAGAGAGAGAATACACAAATTGACAACAAGACGGTGATAAAGATGGCGGTGGAAAAGAGAGAACAAATTGAAAGAGCAGGCAGTGAGCAGCTTCCAGCAGTATTCAAGTCGACACCGACTGAGAGCCGGGCAAATCATGCTCGTATTTCAGCTCCCTGTTTTCTATGTACATATTGTTCTCCTACTTCTTCTTCATCTTCTTGTTTTTCTTATTCTCCTTCTTATATGATTATTTCCTCCTCCTCTTTCTCCTCCTCCTCCTTCTCCTCCTTCCTTCTCCTCCTTCTCTGTTCTCTTCCTCCTCCTCCTCCTCTGCCCCCTCCACCTGCTGCTCCTTCGAATCCACCCTCTCCTCCTCCTCTTCCCCCTCATCATCTTTTTCTCCTCCTCCTCTTTCTAATCCACCCACTCCTCCTCTTCCTCCTCATCCTCTTTCTCTCCTTCTCCTCCTCCTTCTCCTCTACCCTCTCCTCCTTGTCCCCTTCCTTCTCTCCTCCTCCTCTCCTTCTCCAACTCCTTCATCAATCATTCATTTTTCAATGAAAAACACATTGGAAAGTTGTTCCGCTAAATCCTAACAGATATTAAAGGTACCTATAAAGACTAATAAATAAAATAAGTGGGATTGAATGCTTACTCTATATTCAACAATAAACTAAAGACAAAAATTATTTCAAGTTTGAAGATGGGGGTTCAGGTATTTCACTTTCTGTGAAGCAGTTGAGGTGATATTGTGGTAGTTATCCATACTGAATAAAAGACTTTCAAAACCACAAATTTCCATAATTATTCAACCATACATTTTCAGGTTTAACCATGAATTTTTGTACAAATAATCTTCAAGTCTTTTTTTTTATTCAAGTATTTTAACAAGATTATGAGGAAGTATGAGGTTATTGATGATATTGGTACTGTATTATTGAATGATTTATATGAATGTTTTGAAGAGTAGAATCTTCATTCTGTCTTCTCCTTCCTCTCATTCTCATCACCATTCTTATTCCATATCCTCTTCTCTCACTTCTCTTCAACTCACACGTCATGTCTTTCGCGAATATCTTCCCTCTCTCTTCTCTACTGCTCGTGTGTTACATTCGATCAATCCTTTCCAAAGACAGACTGATCCGATTGTGGCAAGTCTCACCTAGTATTCAACCTCCATTTTCAACCTACATCTCTCTCCCCATTCCTCTCTCTCTTCGTCATCTTTATTTCTATGTTCTTCATCTCTCTTACTTCTCTTGTCTTTCAAACATCTCATCCTCTTTTAAGTGAAGTTTCCAACGAGTAAATCCCGCACACGTGCATTATTCTAATGCTATTTTAGCATTATTCCAATGCTAACGAAGAGAAAGTAATATGAAATGAGCAAGGTTGCCAACGAGTGAATCCCGCACACTTGTTTTATTCCAATGCTATTAAACGAAGAAGAAGTAACATGAAAATCAAGGAAGGATGAGAACAGATACAAGGAGAAATAATAGAGAGACAAGGAGAACGAATTGTCATTCAAATTTCAAGAGAAATATATCAGACTGAAATTTCGGTTAATAGGCCTACATATGCGTGCACAGATGATCAAACAGCACACAATATGATTACATTACCGGGTATTCCAATTGGATAACGCACCAAGCTGGCCAGTTGTATTCAAGGATGAAAAGCACTATTGTCTGTGCCAATACTATCATTCATGATGTCATGATTCTATATCCAAGTAGACAGCATTAATAAGTTTGTCTCACTTTTTGGCTCTATAGCTTTTCCTCCTTATTTGATTCCATCTCTCTCATCTCCTTCCTCTTCTTTCCTTTCTTCTATATACTCTATTCTCTTTATTACCTCTTTATTACTCTTTATTCTCTCTATTTATTACCTCTATTCATTCTCCTTTATCCCCAATTCCTTTTCTCATAATTCTTCCCCCTCTCCTTTTTTCTATCTTTCTCCTTTCCTCTTTCCTTGTACTTTCTCCCCTCCCGAACACAGTCGAATAATTTCGCTGGCGTCCGGCCGGGAAAATCGCTTTCCACAAATCACAACCCGGCTTTTCCGACCGAAGAAAAGCCATCGTGGAAATCATAAAGTTGGTCAACAGGGCTTGTTAGATGAGGCACGTGTTTCCCATCATCCTATTGCCACCAGTTCAATGGGGCCTAATGATTTACTGTTACTGTTATATCTATACACATCATATATCAGGTCATGGCAACTGGATCATCTTGTGATACCTTTCTACTTGTACAACACCATCTATATCTATATATTCCACCATATGTATCGATAGTTGACAATATCGTCTAGTGTTTTTTATTATATCTATAGTCCATCTATAGATGAAAATATCGTCTAGTGTTTTTTATTGGTGCTCACTAAGTTAGTGATACTGTTATATCTATACACATTTATGAACTGGATCATCTCACAATAACTTACAATATTTCTAAGTTGAAGTTATTACCTGGAATGACGTCTTTTACTTTCTTCTATCGATAACTTGATGTGACTATACTACAGAGTGTTCAGCGACTACTAGATGTATTCATTTTGGAAAATGCATAATATTTGTATAAAATGGTTAAAATACCGTTTCTAATGTTGGTATGACTGGAGCTGGAGTATGGATGGCTATTTATTCCTCTCACATAGCAGTTGAACTAGTGAAGGTTTTAAGCACTTACGTTTGAACGTCGTATGGAGATGCTACAGGAATTTTTTGATGTAGGGATCATTTCACCAGGATTGTGGTCACCACGATCCCCTGATCTGTCTAGCCTTGTCTTCTTTCTGTGGGGCTACTTGGAAAAATTGTTTGCAGAAGCAATCCTCTACAGGAAATGAAGACAAATATTAATTACTAATGCTATTAATGAGATAGACAGGGAAAAGCTAAAAAGAATGGCCAGGAACATGGTGAAACGTGTTTATAAGTGCATTGAAATGGATGGACAACATTTTCAACATCTGCTGTACTTACGTAATGTAAGTGTTTGTCAATAAATTGTTATTTACACACTGAACTAGAAGTTGGGTTCTCTTTCAAATTAAACATCCTGTATAAATAATATCATTTAGCTATCTTCTATCTACATTGCTTAAGAATAATAATATTATTTATGTTTTTTCACAGTCTAATGAGACCTAAATGATGCACTAAATAAACTAAAGCAGGATTCTTTTAAATTGTCAGAAACATCTGATTGATGTACGCTCGTTTACTAACATTGAATCAGCTGTTTTCTGACAAGTTAAAAGAATCCTGCTATAAATGATGTTATCATGATGTGGTACCCATTGGTACCACACCCTTGACTTTAGTGCTTTCATTGAGTACTTTATGGACCCAATAAGAATTGAAGTTGAGTAGTGAATTTATCATGTTCCAATGAATTATAAATTAACTGAGTTGATAATCTTTAATAACTGAACTTGAACTAATCGTATATTAAATTAATTTGACCTAATTAGAAATTGATAACAGGTAAATAAAAGTTATATATCCAGTTGGAAACTATATAACCTACACTACTTTGGATACTGATTACTACTATTTACTATACTAGCCTACTATTTATGATACTATACCACTTGTATTGTTTTGTATGTTGGAGTTCAGTTTTATGTAAGTTATTTGTGATATTCGAAACAGTAAAATGAAGAGGGATCGATACTATTCTTGGCTGCAATTTGGGACAAATGAATAAATGTGATCATGAATATGAACAAATGAATAAAATATTGCTATTACTCAAGATAGGACATTTAATATTGCGAGAGTATTGCAAATTACTGAAATAATTAATTAAAAGTGCAAAACATGAGTAATCCCTCAATTTCTTTTCTCATTTATTTGGAATTTGATCATTGAATATTGAAAGAGTTAATGTGAATGATTGAAATTAATGAAAAGTCCATAAAATTAGTAAATCTGTCAAATTTCTCATTCGTTTAATTAATTGAATATTATGAAGTGGAAAAAATTCAAATCTGTTGTTTGAAACTAGGTCACTATTTTATAAGCGTCCAGCCTAATATAAATTATCATTTTTGTAACCGGTGGTGTAGAGGAAAATTGGAAATCTGAAAAATCCTGAGTCAGACTTGAAAACTATAAATCATTTTTTCAGGCTTCATAGTGCATTACTGAAATTGGACTTATGAATGGAAGAGAACGAATGCATTGGATTACGAGTGCAATTCGCAATATTTTCCAGATGAAATATTCGAACATTTAATGGATGTGAATTCAATCATAGGAATAGCTTAAAGGCTATTTTTAGAAAAAAAAGAGTTCAATGTGGGAGGAAATTATTCATGGTAGAGGATATTGGAAAATCATAATCCACAGAGTTCTAATCCTATCATAGGATTTACATCCCATCAAATTATTATAATCCAAAAAGTAAGCGGCCATAAACCTACAAAAATATAGTTTTTTAATATTAGATTTTCAATAAATTTTTGATAAATCAAATTCAAATTAAATTTAGTTTTCAAATCACACAATATAAAGCAGAATTTATTATTCAAATTGGAAGAGGTGGAATATTGCAACTATTCAATAGCTTTTTACATCATAATAATTTATGAAGAGTCTTCAGAGTATTTTATAGCATTATTAATTAGGAATTTTGTTCAATAAATTATTTAAAATAATTATTATTGTGAATACCATAATATTCAATCTTACTTCTACAATGGTATCTTCCACTGTCATTGATAAAATATTAATAGTTATTGAATAATTAATTATAGAATCCTAGCCCCAATCTAAACTACTGAGTCGAAAATTATTCAGCTCTAAATTTCTCGGGTATAATTGTAATTGTATATCTCCATCTTCCTCTAGAAAGATATTCATACCTCCACTCTCCATTTCTATTGTACTCTATAGTACACTTCCATATTATATTTTTCTCTATTTATTATTATTTTCATTTTTTTCTTACCAACATTATAATTATCATTTCATTTATTATACTGGTGTGTACACTCCTGTACAGTATTCTTATTATTATTGTCATTAATTTATCTTGTCTTCTTTAGACCTACGATTATCATTAACTATTAACATTTATTTTTCTTATTTTTTCTTTAGCGATAAGATTATTTGTATTTATTGCACTTATTGTTAAATGTATTTTGTTTCAATAGGCTCAAGCCTGGAAACCATTGTCACATTGTCAAATAAATAAATAATATCGCTATCATAGTTTATAAACTTTCTCCATCTTCAAACTGAATAAATAAATGAATCTATCATAAATTTAAAAGAAATATATAAAATTATAATAATAAACCCTATCATAAATTATAAAAACTTTCCGCATCTCTAAACTTTACTCTTTCTCTATATTATTATGCTTGTCTATTATCAATTTAGTCTATCACTATCAATATACTCGACCTAAATCTATATCTATATAGCCCCATGTATATCTTCTATATATTATTATACTCTTTCACTATATCCATATCTTTATCTACTGTATATTATTATGCTTCTCTGCTCTATGATGTTTGTGTTTGTCAATATTATAGTATAGTAGTCAAAAACAATTCTGGAACAAACTAGATAATAGAGTTTCAGCTGCCAGTGTCTCATTTCCCATTACAGAGATAAGTCTAGACTGGTCTAAAGTAGAGTAAACCGTAGAGCGGTCTCAAAGACATGTGAACTAAGCGGAAAATTGAATTCTGGCCATGACGCCTTATCTCAGATAATATGTATGCTAATCTAGACCCAGTGACATTTGAAAATAATTGAATTCTTCAAGCAAGATGATACACTGCTGCTAAAGTTGGCAGAAGTGCTTGACAGGGCTTCAATCAATTGCAATTGCACTTGGCGTAATTGAATTTGGAGGATAATGAATGCTGGAACTTTACTGGCGGTTCTGGAGTGTTCGAATTTTGTTTTATTCAGTTCATTCTCTGCAATTCGGAGTAACTGATGGTTTTAAACTAAATAAACTTCTTCGTAACGTCTTTCTACAAAGAATTCTTTGAAATTCACTGATTCGTATTCACTGAATATTAATGTGTGTCGTGTTTTTACATTGTCAAATTTCTCATTGTAACTTCACCTCATGGAATAACATTGGACTGAACGTCTGACATTAAATAATGAACTGGTAACCTTAACCCTTACACTATAGGCTACATGCATGATCATTAAGATTAGGCTGTATCAGTCTGTACTGTACACGCTATTTTATAAAAATGCATCTGTAGTTTGTATCTTACTCCTTTTAAAGATCGTGTCCCACTTGTATCTTAAAAGTCAGCGGTCAAGTTTAAGGTTATTTCATTGAATGGAAATTTGAGTGAATTCAAATTTCAACTTATTTGTAGAAATTTTATTGATGTTGTGGAACTCCATTATAAATAATTTTGGAGTGGTCCGTAGCCGAGGGCGATAAGCGCCTGTCTGATAATCCAAAGGTTCAAAGTTCGAATACAGTTGTCGGAACGGATTTTGGCAGTAACGGCCACTCCCGTCTTTCGGAGGAGACGAAAAGCCGTCGGTCCCGACTGCCTAAAAACAGACGTCATCTCTCATCATCACCCCTCTCATTACCCACGCACAAGCCTAGAGCTCATGTGGGCATCACCATAAAAAAAAAAAATAAATAAATAAAATAAAACTCTAAAAGATATTGTCAATTCCACTGTTTTTAGAAAAAATTGCTATTTGAGTTTGAGGAGATAACTGATGTGTACAACGAATGGTGTGTGAATGATTGTTATTTAAATTAAATTTGCCAATATTGATGAAAATTGTTTCATGCAATGTTATTAGAGAGAAGGTTGAACCGTCGCTGGTGTAAGGCGCAAAGTGGAGGGGGAAGTCTGATTTCTAGATTTAAGTAACGTTACACTCGCGGTTCGCCAATTATCAACAACTGATATTTTTATCAAAATGAATATCAGAATGACGTCAGCTGAATCAGTCCAACAGCTTGTGGATTCAAAAAGCATTAGGAATGGTTCAACCTTCTATTTAATAACCTTGGTTTCATGAATGAAAATAATTGATTAATGAATTGGCACAGTTTAAACTTGGCTTTATTCGTGCTCTATTTCCAAAATTTAATTTTTATATATTTTTTTAATATTTCCAATATTTCATTTTTTTATAATGGCAATAATGATGTGTACTTTTCTATCAGGTTATGTACGTAATTCAATTCTTGATAAGAAACCTTACTTTGTTCTTTTTGTTCTTTTTTTTGCACACTACCATCACGAGTCCTTGGAAACTCCGTTCCTATTAATTTCTTTACAGTTTCAGAACAGAACAGACTGTAGAAAACTGTGACCTCTTTTGACTAAACTGTGAAAAGAACTGGGATCTTCAGTATTGAAAGCTTGCAGAACCAAAATAACCACAGTTCAACTCATGATACCGAATAATCCAGAAATAAAATGCAAAGTACAGAAATGGACAAACACAAAACGTAGAACAAACAATTGCTTGCTCGCATCTACATTGATTGCTTTTCAATCCATTACTTAGATCGGCGCGGGTCAAGAGACGAGCAAGCACTGTGCGGCAATCAGTTAATGTTCCATTTGCGACGAACAAACCGCTCCTAGAATAAGCATATTGGATGTTTCGATGATGATCAATGATTATTGCGAATTCTGTTGTTTTCACTGCTGCTGCTAGACGGGGACAAACTCTGAACAAACACACCGCCGGTTTTATTTATTCATAGATTAGGGGGGGGGGGGGGGGCAGCCTGGACGGAATCCCTCTGTCTGTTGTAGATGATGGGATCCCTTCTCTATAGCTGCTATCAACCTCATCAGACCAAGAAGCCCAGTGAGTGAGTGTAGATGCTCTGCTGTTCAGTTTAGAATCAGTGCCTGTCTATTTGTCCTCAACTTTGCTGGATTGAGAGAATGCTCTCTTCCTCCTCCTCCATCACCTCCTCCTCCCACTCCTCCTCCTCCTCCTACTCCTCTTCCTCCTCCTCCTCCTCCTCCTAATCCTTCTCCTTCTATTTCTCCTTTAATTTCGTCCCTCCTCTTCTTCTTCTTCTTCTTCTTCTTCTGCTATTATTATCAGTTTTCTGCTCGTTGTCATTCTAGACATCTCCTCATTCTAGCTGCCTCACATTTGCGATTCTCTTTCTCTCCCCCTCTATTCTCCACTCTCTCCTTCCATTTCTTTTTCCTCTTCTCATGGAACTTGCTCTTTTCCCGCTTCTGCTTTTGACACCTTCCTCTCCTGGTTCTTGTCTTCCCCATCAACTCTTCATCAACTTTCCTCAAACTCTTCCTCCTATCATTTTCTCCTTTGTTCTCTTCATCTACACCTTTCCTTCTCCTTCTTCTTTTTTCCTTTCTCATATTTGTTTATTCCAAATGTTGTTCTCTTCTCATACTCCTACACTCTTTTTTTCATCATCATTACCCCTTCCCTATTTCATCTATAACCCATACTTTCTCCCTTTCTCATTTCTTCTTGTTATAATCTTCCTCTTCTCTTTTCCTCCATCAACTTCGTCATCCACTGCTCTTCTCTGCTTTCTCTTTTACCTCTTACCTCTTTCTCTTACTCTTCACTGAATCTCTCACTTCAATTCATCTTTCTTCTTTCTCTTACACCCTACTTTCACACCCTACACCCTTCTTTCCCTTAATCTTCACTACTCCTCTTTCACGCCTGCTCCATCTTCTTTCAATCTTCATTCTCTTCCCCTCCTCTCTTTCTCTTTTTATCTCTCACTCTTCCTCCTCCTTCTCCTCCTCATCCTAATTTCTCCTCCTATTCCTACTCCGGCTGACCCCCTAAAATCCTTCTCCCATCCCCAGGCACGTTATTGGATTTCACCCAGTCTATTGATTTTCTTACAACGTAAACAAATCCAGACTCCAGTTGTGGAGTGGTAATAAGAGGGGGGGGGGGGAGAACCAGCATCGTTCTCCCGAATAATTTCCAAAACTGATGACAACCCTTTCCCATTCTACTACAAAACCCTGAGACATTTTGCAAAACTCGTCAGCTGTTTCAATCCCAAAACTTGCAAACAGCTGATAAAATAGACAGATCTAATTTGTTGTAATGGATAGAGTCTTTTCTGATAGCACATATTTATTTATGCACGGTCTATGACCGTGTTGTAAAGCAATCATTACAGTTTCATTAATGGAATCGAAACAGCAGTAGCTTCTTCGAAATGGAATTTGAATCTTGTATCGTAATGGCCTCATTACGATACAGATTGTTATTACGAAACGCTCTTATGAACGTATGACGCTCATAACATATTTCATAGCGTCAAAACGCTATCATGAAACGCCAGTGTTTTAAAACTGGAACAGATTGAACTAGAACCGTTTAATAATGTTCAATCCGTTTTATAAAATCGTCATTACGATACAAGTTTCAAATTCCATTTCGAAAAAGCTACTGTTTCGATTTCAATAATGAAACTGTAATGATTGCGTTATAACACGGTCGTAGATAAAAACATTATCATTTATTGAACTTCCAAAAAAGCCTAGGGAGCCGCCCTTCACAAACAGTGGAAAATTTGAAAAAAGAAGGCGAAATGTGCCATTATTACTATGAATACTTTTATTAGGCCTATTCCCAAACTATCTTGAAGTGATGTTTTTATTGAACAAGCAATAACCTGAAAATTTATGTGAAATTCAAATGAAAACAAAAACTAGCGCTAACGCGACTAGTGGAGGGGCTGGTTTTGATAGAAAAAAATACTATGAGACTCTAGCATTGTGCTAAATATCTATGAGATAATTAGCTCAATGGGCTCTAGGGGACTGAAACGTATCAGCTTTTCTCATTCTGAAACATGGGAACAATTTTTGGAACAAGTTGTGACACAAATTTGTTGCAATGGAACCAAGCCTATAGTGGTAGCAGAAGCAAACATTGGGGAATACTCTCCGATAGGCGAGTTGTTGATGAAAATTGATTACACTTTTGCAACTTTGTGTTGTAGCAATAATGGAATGGACTTTTTAATGATTTTCTTGCAAAGTTGATGAGTTATTGGTAACCCCTCATTTATGGGCTGCTACCGTATGAAATGTATAGTTCATGTATTTACAATTACGGTAATAACATTTCATGAAATTTATGCAGCCAACTAGCTAGTTAGATGACTTCATCGCCATCAATCGAAATTTTCAACACCATTCGAATTTAATCAATTTTGTAAAACAAATTATTGAATATTGAATCACATCATGAAATTTTGTATGTAGCCCGTAACACTCACCTTTAATTAGCCCAATTTGCCGTTAGGCTACTCTGCTGTTTATCAATTTATTTACTTGATCAAATAACCAGCTCATTTAATGGATGTTTCTGCAACCGGTCGTATATCTTTTTAACGATCATCCAATCTCATACCAAAGCATAACCCAAATTAATGATTGGATCGAACAGAACAGAATATTAACAAAGACAATTCAATCCATAGTACATTCAGTAGTAGTATTTTATAACTATAGTGTAATTAATCCAATTAGTAGAATGTCTTTGATGTTATTAAACCATGTTTCAATAATTCAGATGTGAGAGGAAATTTAATCAATTCAACTCGATTACAGCATAATCAGAGATGGTGCAATATAATTTTGTTGTGCTACTACAGTAATTTCATAGGGCTATAAACGTTAAAGTCCATCGGAATCTGAACTCAAATGTTCCATTCATTATTCGCAAGAAAGAGAAGAATGTGAGAATCTTGGAGGAATTTATGATAGAAAGATTTATGAAGTCTACATAAAGTCTATTGATATTTGAAACATATTGAGAAGTTGAGATTAAAAATCAGTTTTCTTCATGGCTTTTCTTATAAATTGATTATAAGGATGAATTGTTGATAAATATGAGTATCCATATTGATAAGTACATACAATAGTACGTTCCATGTACCAGCATCCCATCCCCCCAAGTCTAATTGCGATATAACTTATCAGTCTTGCGAGAAGTCATAACTTACCCACCACTCTTGAAACCATTAACAACAGTCAAGTACCAAAGTTCAGTTCCATAAATGAGACACCATTCAACTCGAATTCCATGATGGGGTTTAACTGTGATTAAAGTAGCAGTTACTACTACTACTACAATACAGTCGTAGCTGTATTAACAGTAACAGTGATTTAAAGTAGCGGTTACTACTACACTAACAATAATAGTGGGATTATAACTAGATAGTGGGGAACTGAGCAGCAATAATAGTAACAGTTTTGTCTCTAATACAACAATAGTTTTGTCTCCGAAGGAACATTCATTACGTTTGGAATAAATTAGTAAACTGTTGGTGTTTCTATCTCCAGTATTCATGTTCCAGTTACTTTATTGAATTTTGATTGTTTTTGTAGTTATTTTAGATGAGTCTCTTCTTATAATAATTATTGCAGAAAATAGTGAACCACGGAGAATATTATCATTCAAAAATAATAATAATCTAATTTTTGTTTCCAGTATTGAAGCTTTATTTATTCGATATATGTTTCATCTAGGCCTATTCATATTATTAAATTTTAGCTTGGGTTCTTCTCATAATTCCAGAGAATAATGAGTTACACAGAACATTGAATTAATTCAAGAATGCTAATTCAATTTTGAAATTACTAAAATAATGAAAATTTTGATGGAAGGTATAAAGATAAAATGAAATTGAATTGTAAACATTTCACTCTTGAACAAATTAAACTAATACAAAACAAGTTACTCTTTACTTTTGCTCCGATGAAACGTACCGTACTGTAATTTAATTATATCATATTGTCGTTGTCATTTTCACAATATTCCATTATTAATATTGCAAATAACTTATGTATGTTACTTTGAATTGGATACTGTATTCTAGTATTTTGTGGATAAGTGGTTTGACCAATTGCATGATCGTATCAACTATTATCATCACTGATCCAACTTTAAAATATGGGCTTAGAATAATATTATTATAAAATGTCAATCCAACCTTTTTTATTGTGAAGATTTCAAATGATAAAATAAGATATTTCTTGAATGTTTCTACCTTTTGTTATGATTTGCTCCCTCTCTCACATTTCAATTATGCTGAGTTAAATATGTAGATGATCTATATCTATGTAGCGTATGGCTTTGGTTGGTGGGGAGACCCGAAGGTTCTTCCACCTCGCCGTGTATAACCTAATTCCATTAGATTCAAGTTCTATTTCACTTTACAAAATGTTCACTAATTTTGAAAAAGGTTCTTTTTGATATATGAAATTCTAAAAGTTTATAAAACAGTAACACATCACAAAAACACGAAATGTTCAGGAAAATATTGAATTTTCAAATAAAAATTATTTAAAGCATGAAATATCATGTAGATGATGAACATTCGAATCGTATCAGTTTATATTAATATTATATTGTTTATAGCAATTATATTACAGTATAATACAAATATTCAGTAAAATTTTGCAATAATAATAATCCTATTTTGAACTTTTCGTTGAATTCTCTAAAATAATATTGATTAAAACTTTAAAATTCCAACTTTCTGAGTATACGTATACAAGCGACAAAATTCAAGGCACGTCACTCAAAGCTGAATTTAAAAAGCAATATAAAGCTGCGACCTACTTCAATTATACATTTTTCACATTGTCAATCGACTACAAAAATTGATTTCGCAGCTTGTACTTCTCTATGTTGATTTCTTTCCGATGCTGAAATCCTGGAATGATTGAAATCAGCTAGCTTAAAGCCATTTCAATTGGAAAATTCCTAAGTACATTGGAATCTAGTAACCTGCTTTGAAGGAGTAAATATTCTTTCGTAGTGGAATATCAATATTTCCAATCAAATTCGAATTTACTCTTTAATAGAGTTCTTTCTCTCGCATTTTTTCTGTTCCTCTCTCTCATTCGCTTTTTTGGGATTCAATGTTCCAGTAATTGATCAAAATATTTTCTGTCACAAGATTTTTGTTTCTGGCATTTATGAGCATTCCAGAATAAATTTCGAATTTCAGTGGAGAGCTCTAAAGATTAGATTTGAGCTTGATTGAAAATATTTACATGAAAAATATCTCTATAAAATTTTGTGTTGCGAATTAATTCACGTAGTTAAGTGGGAAATAGATAGAGGTTGAGGGGAAAAGATGAGAAAGAAGAAGAAGAACAAGAAGAAGAAGAAGAAGAAGATCGGAAGAAAAAGAAGAAAGAAGAGAATGGTGAATGAGATAAAAAGTAAATAAAGATATAAAAGAAAAAAGAAAAAAAAGAAAAAGAAAAAAAGAAAAGAAGAGGAAAAGAAAAATCAAAGTTTAAGAGAAAAATCAATAGAGGAATTCAATTAAGATTGAGTTGGGAATTAAAGATTTAAAATGAAGATTTAATTGGGAATTTCGTTCAATAAATTAAATTATTATGATTTGAAAAGCAATTGAATAGTTGCAATATCCCATCTCCTTCAGCCTTCTATTTTCCATGAGGTTCCACATAGAGACTATTCGCTGTGTAGACGTAGTCGGAAAGAACAATTATTATATTAGATAAATAAGATGAATAGAGAAATAAATAACATGATAAGAAAAAAGAAATGATAAAACATCTCGAATGAAAAGAATTATTCGATACAGGTTGGTCTCTTTATAAAGGAATGATGGCATAGCATCAGTGCAAGCTCCCAGTGGGAGACGATGGCGTTTACTTTGCTTCAGATTTGGGTTTCAAAAACAACACAACACGACTGCTTTCTATTCCGCTGAATAGTCCATTCGATCGCAGCAATAATAAACCGAGAAATGCGATTGATATCTGCTTTGTACCGATACTACCTCTTTTTCTGTGTAGCAGCACGACTGAAATTACATCCCGAATAGAAATAACTTCAAAGCCGATCAGACTACTTTTTCTGCTTATAATTCTTACTTTTAGAACATTTCTCCCTCTATTTTTCTCCTCAAACTCATGCACATTCTGACATAATTTGCACTATTACTGTTTGTTGTAGGGATGTTCACATTACAAGAAGTAAAAAGAGAATAGAAACAGAAAATTAAAACAAATCAGACTACATTTTCTAGTATTTTAATATCTTTTGTTCAACCTATTTTCTTTTGTACAGTTCACAAGAAGAAGAAGAAGAAGAAGAAGAAGAAGAAGAAGAAGAAGAAGAAGAAGAAGAAGAAGAAGAAGAAGAAGAAGAAGAAGAAGAAGAAGAAGAAGAAGAAAAAGAAGCCGTACGAAGTACACCTAAATAGGGCAGGATTAACGCCTTGTGATCCCTTAGCAATCCCCCCCCCCCAAATCAACCGAGCCCCCAAGACCCCAACAAGATCGATGACAGGACAAAAGATGCTTCGACATTCAGCTCTGCCTTCTATCATCAAGACTTCATTCCTGCTAATTTGCGTGTTCTATTTTCTCTTGCTTCAAGTTTAGATTTTCCTGCCTCGGTGTTTTTCAAAAAAATCTTTGTCCTGTTATTTTTCTTTATCTTCCAAAACCATCGTTTCCCAACTTTCCTATACTTTCACTTGACGGGGAAAATGAGACAGTCATATGATAGATGTTTCTATACTCAACTCTGCTAACCAAAGAAAGATTTGATGGAGAAAAATTAGACTAGCATGTAATTACTCATTTTCAATACTGTACAAGTATTTTATTTTTGTAATAAATCGTAATAACCTAAATAATAAAAGAGTAAAATTATGTATTGAAGCGATTGGCCTCTTGGTTGTGCCGGTGTCTAATCCCAAGATTAGATAAGTGACTTGCACCTGTTACTCCCATTTCAAGTATGACCAATTGAGTTAAAGGCCTTTTTCCACTGAATGGCATTTATTCATGATAATAAAAATCGCATCTCGGTGGTTCGAAACCCACCTAAAGCTGAAGATCCACTCATCTCTCACCATCATCTATCCCATTACCCACGCACAAGATGAAAGCTTATGTGGGTATCACCACAGCAAAAACTTTCAATACAAAAAATTACGGTTCATTGTAATTGAATCATGATGGGAACATTACAATAGAATACAATACAATAAAATGCACTACAAAACAAAGTTAGATCAGTTCTCAAAGATAGTTTTGTAAAAAGACAAATCATAAAATAATATGTAATGATGTAATGATAAATAATATGTACTGTATCAATGATACAGTTTTAATGAATGAGGATACTGATATAGGATAAAAGTTAGTTTGTTATACCGTATCTTCCAACTCTGTTAAGTTGTAATTCAATGAAATTTGTATCATGTACTAATTTATGAGAATTCTTGCCTAAATAATAAGAATTTTCATTTTTCTGAACATAATAGAAATTCTCTCAATTTCTCCTATTTAAAAAAACAAATTCCAAATTCGAATTACACTACATTTTTCATTTAAAATATCTGTTATAAGAATCAATGCAACCTTCTCATCAATCAGAATAGCCAAGCGTAATAATATTATCACTATATCTACTTAAATATTCCATACGTGGTATTCCATCGAATATGAGCGCGTTACCAACGCCATCTATTGGCAAACTGGACAACCAACTCGACTCGTACTGCTCGCCTATGATTGGCTGAGGGCGTGTCAAGCTGGAGGCGTGGCTTTGCTGGACGACCAATCGTAAGGCGAGATGAGTTCGAGGCAGTCTCACTGTAGCATACTCTGATTAGCAGTATTGTAATCACTGACTCTGTCCGGTACTATTGAAACAGAGGCATTTTGATGATCAAATTTTATTCTCCTTCCGTATTTCACTTTAGTTTTCAATAATGTTATATCATACTCAATCCATTTCCATTATTCGCATCATTTATCGAGTCCTATACGTAATATTCAAAGTAAAATCGATAATGGTTAATTTTGAGCAAGATCTATTTCTCTGGAATAAGGTATTTTTTGTAAATTTCATATTTTCCAAATATAGCTTATAGTAAAGCATAATCGAATACAAAAGCAGAAATAGTTGTAACATGATCCCTTAGCTGTTTTTACAACGTTCCTTGAGTTTATACAAAACATAACCCTTACTACAACTATAATATCATAGTGATAATTATAGTAATGAGAAGTACATAGTAATAAGAAAGTGATAATTGAAAGTAATAAATTAACTCAACGATTATTAATTTATAACCTTAAAATCCTTGAAGTTTCTAATACGAGGTTTAGAATAATAATAGTTTACGAGAATATGTAGTTTTTAAATTAGTTTTATAGAATACAAGGTTCAGAGAATAATTGGAGCTGGACACCCTAAGTTCAGCTCGATTTTTCATCCACAATAATCACAAAACCGTCACTCTCATGAATAGCATTAGTTTTTTATTAATCATAAACACGGCAATCAAACATAACAATGTGTCACATCTACCCCGTGCATTTCTATGAAATAATGTCGCATTTCTATAGAATGATGTCAACGACATGAAATACAGCTGCAACTTTTACAGAGCAAAATACATTTTATTTCCTGCAGCTTACAATGAATGAATGTTTTTTCACAACTGAATGGTGTGAGAGGGCTTCCCCTTTTTTAATATCTATTTTATGTGATGTGTTGCAAGGAGCATTGAGCATGGGAGTGACAGTGTAACAATGAATGATATTATGTGAGATTTTGTAAAGAGGAAGAGATGCAGATATGGAGAAAGAAGAGAGAGAGAAACAGAAAGAGAGAATTGAATAGTAGAAATAGACAGTACAGAGAAATTATTTAAGGGTCATTGGATCATACATTACTGTATTTTTTCGTGTGCTATACATTTTTCAGCTCTGATCTTCTTTCTGAATCATGTTGACTATGAAAACATCACAATGAATGTATTTTTTCAAATGATTTTTTTTTCAAAGTGAAGGTTATGGGATATGATGATATAATCCCTTATTACAAAATATTCACGGTAATTATATTTTTTTATTTTTCCAAAGTGAAAGGTATAACGTTGTTGTTATAAACAATATCATATTGTTGATTTCATAGGGTTATCATATTTATTGTTATTTTTATTCGAATTATCATGAAAAACTTATTAAAAAACATAAAAACTGTTATCATGTTTCGTTCACAGTAATTATTATAATTTTCTTAATAATTGTACAATGTGCAAGGTATAAGACCTAGAGAGAAGAAGATCACACAGTCATTATCATCAAATATTTTTCTTTCACAGCATTTATTATAATTATTTTTAATTAATTTCCGATCACATATGAATATAGAGAGAGAAATAGATATTGAGAGAGGACGCTATAGAGTGAGGAGCAACAATGAAGGGGAGAATAACAGAGCTAGAAAGAGGAGGGATTGATAGATAGAGAGAAAGTGAGAAAGCTATGAAGAGGAGTCACAGATTTGTAGAGACATACAAAACTAGGAATTGAAAGAAGAAGTGAGTGAGGTCACAGATTATAACAGAGAGAGAAGGAATATGTTAAAGAGAGGTATAAAAGAAGGAAGAGTGTAAGTGTAAAAGAGAGAGGGTGCGAGCGGTAGCCATGAAGGGGAGTCACAGATTAGTGGAGAGATTCGAAATTAGGGATTGAGAGGAAAAGTTAGAGAGCGTGTGAGCGGAGTCACAGATTATAACAGAGAAAGAAGAAAAACGTTTGAGAGAGGAATAGATGAAGAAAGAGAGTGAGTGTAGAAAGAGAGAGAGGGTGGGAGCGGTAGCCATGGAGGGGAGTCACAGATTAGTGGAGAGATTCGAAATTAGATGAAATATCGTGTCGCTGCAGCAAGCGCCGCGAGATAGCCATTGGCCTGTGAAGTTGGGCATGGTGCAATCTATCTTCATAAAATATGACTGACACGTGTTGTGATGCTTTTTGCGGATGGGTCATGTGACTCGCACTAATATCATTTTCAACCGGCAATTATCAGTTTTCATGTTACCGGACGCCGGAGACTCCCCCATTCACCCCTCCTGTGAATGCTAAAACCGTTCCTGATAGCAGGTTTTTGACGGGTTTGGGGGTGGGTGACTGACTATCTCACCTAAATGCTTCACTCTCTCTACCGTTATCATAATAAATTACACTATTTTATGGATAGGCACTTGGATTCAATATTACAATATTATATCTTTTTAACATATTCAAGTGTACAAGAACCCATATAAACAATTGCACGAAGATCCAAGTTAATTTGATGCTTTTTAATGTTACGTTCCTGAGAAAAAAAGATTTTGAAGATTAAGACAAGATTTCGAAATTTTATGAAAAGCCTCAATTCTGTATCTTAAGCAATAACATTGTATTCAAAATTATTATTATAAAATTGAAGGTGATTAATTTAACAAGGCCCTTAATTTATGGTCTTGATATGAAGGCCCTTTATAAAGGCCTTAATTTATCAAAATGATGTCATTTAAGGCCCCTTAATACCTTTCACTGAATTTGTAAAATTGAGGTGATTTTTGCATGCATGGGTGGAGGGGGGTTGAAAACGACCTTACTCCTTCGGACGCTATTTTACCAACCGATAATCATGAAAATGTTTCGAAATTGTGCAAAACGATCTGTAGAATTGTTGTGTCACCTTGAAAATTCGATTTTTAATTAAAAATTGGCAGTATAAATCGATGATCGACGTGTAATTAAGATCGACTTATACTGCCATTTGAAAGTTGTAAATATAATTTTTAAGTTTATAAAACAATTCTTCAAACTTTTCTGAAAAATTTGTTAATAGTTTCGTGATTATCGATTGGTAAATAGCGTCCGAAGGAGTGAACTTGTTCTCACATCCCTTAACCCGCGCACACAAAATAACCCCTATTTTAAAAATTAATTCAAATGTATTTGGGGGCCTTGAAGGAACCAATGCGACGAGAACCAATGAGCGTGTCTGATTTCAGTGTGGTGACGTCATACTATGGTGGTTGGATTCAATAGACTACAAATTTATTCAGTTCATTTGAGATTATGATTAATAAATCATTGGTATCGCATTGCTACCAGCTTCTTATGACAAGAGACATTGATATTACTATACCTCTCAAGATTCATATTTTACTAATAAATTGATTCGTCTTCCTCTCTTATAATTGCAACACTCTACCTTCAGGAATATACTCTGAAATAAAATACCACCCATGCTCTCTCAACTTATTTCTTTCTTCTCTTTCTCACGTTCCCTGACGCACTCACGAAAAGCTCTCTCTCTAAATTCTCGCAAATAAATCACTTCCTCGTCCTCACGCGTTGCTTCTCTCTCCCACTCACATCATTTCTCTATATTTATCTTTTTCTCTCTGTGAAAAAGTGCGGAACATGTTGCTCCCGCTGACGACCCGTTAATAACAAGCGATACCTGTTATAACGGATGATGCGTTCAATTTTCCGCTAGAATGCGCTAGATGTCACCTCCTAGCCAGCCTCTTTTTTCAGAGAACTGTAACCTTGGTGCAGACAGACATTACCGGAAAAAACAACATTATTTCACGACCGATTACACTGACACTACTCTCATGTGAATACTCAAATCGCGGATTTTCAGCAATTCTGATAACAAACATGCGTGTTTTCAAATGATGGTTCAGACAAGAATCTAATGACCATAGAATGACGTAATTTAAGTAATTATATTACTCTTTAACTGATCATCCTTTTTCTTCAAACACAGTATCTTTCCTTAGTTCTGTAACTTTCCATTGTTATTTCTTTTCATAGCTCTGTGTTATTATGTATCAGTACTTTTCCGTACTTTTGATTCTTCCATTGTTAGGTTATCTTTAACTATGTGTATAGCAGGATCATTTTAACTTGTCAGAAAACATATGTTTCGACGAGCAATATCACAATACTTAACCTACAAATGCTGAATCTCGCAGGTTATTGAAAAGGTATTCTAAAAGGTTATTCTTTGAAAGGTCTTGTTTAAAAAGGTCTTTTAAAGACTTTTCTTTAAGACTTTTCTGATTATTGTGTCAAAATCACTGTTTACTTATTCACTTTTTCTGACAAGTTTCTATGCATAATTTTCCATCAGTATTTTTCCTTGGTTCTGTAATTTTCCATTATTATTTCTTTTCATAGCTACTTCTTTAGCTTATTTCTTTTCAATATGTATCAGTACTTTTCCGTAGTTCTGATTTTTTCGTTGTTATTTTATCTCTATCCATGTGTAATTTTCCGTGCATCTAGGAAATCGGGCCTTCAAGAGTGGGCATTGGGTAGCAGTAGTAGTCAGCCATATTGGAAATGGTCCTATAAATCAATGTAATCTTTTGAAACATGTAGCGTTATTATTTTTGGACAGGAAATTGCGCTTGAAGTGTCATTGGAAAGAGAATAACATTCTTCAGGGGTTCTTCTTTTTAATTCTTTAATAAGAAAATTACTGCAATAATTACAGCAAAATTGAAAATGTTTGAACATTTTTGGAGGTTTACCTATTGGAAGAAATATTTAAAATTTGAAAAAAACATGCCCCTGTAACATTTAATAATTTTCAAGAAGATCCGACGTAAACTGTAGACGTTATGTGTTATAGCAGGATCCAATTAACTTGTCATGAATCAGCTGATCCAGTAATAATTTAACAGTGATTTCGACACAATAATCAAAAGGCTTGGAAGTCTTATAGACCTTCAAAGTCTTAAAGAAGGTCATTTTAAAGAAGACCTTTCAAAGAATTACTTTTTAAAAGACCTTTTCAATAATCTGCGAGATCCAGCATTTGTAGGTTGAGTATTGTGATCATATGCTCGTCGATCAGCTGATTTATGACGAGTTAATTGGATCCTGCTATACATAGAAATGCATGTTTCAGCTTAGAATTACATTGATCTTATGGGACATCAATCCACTACTGCCGCCCACTCATCAATACTGGTGGTTGTGGATAAACAATAATGACACATGACCCAGTACAAGCCTAGTTTGAGACAAATGATTAGTTACCTCTAATCAATGCAACAATCAGTTACATGATAAGATAATAGAAGTGCGCTTGTAGTTACATGATAAGAGAAGGTCTCCTTTCCCCTCGCTGGCTACTTAGCTCTATTTCGTGCTCCCCCCACCACGCATCATCCCTCCAGAGGCCTCCATTTCGCGCTGCCGTCAGCAGTTGCAAAATATGGGCCTTGCCGCGGTTTTATTTGTTGAATTACAAGGCTGCAGCTGCTGCTGCTGGTCGGTATTCGTGATGAAGTTCTGTTAGAATGGCTTGAAGGCCGCCCTTACTCGTCTTCCCGCTGGCTGGCTTATCTGATTCAAGTCCCTAGTCACGCTCGCTCGCTCCGAGTCCGCCCCCGCTACAACATCTTCTTCTTCTTCTTCTTCTTCTTCTTCTTCTTCTTCTTCTTCTTCTTCTTCTTCTTCTTCTTCTTCTTCTTCTTCTTCTTCTTCTTCTTCTTCTTCTTCTTCTTCTTCTTCTTCTTCTTCTTCTTCTTCTTCTTCTTCTTCTTCTTCTTCTTCTTCTTCTTCTTCTTCTTCTTCTTCTTCTTCTTCTTCTTCTTCTTCTTCTCCTTCTTCTTCTTCTTCTTCTTCTTCTTCTTCTTCTTCTCCTCCTCCTTCTTCTTCTTCTTCTTCTTCTTCTTCTTCTTCTTCTTCTTCTTCTTCTTCTCCTTCTTCTTCTTCTGCTTTCTCTTATTATTCATCTACATCCTCCTCTACACTCAATTCCTACCTTTCAATTTCTTACTTTCTTTCCTTTCTCACCACCCTCGATTCCTTACTTCCTTTCTTCTCTTCCTTTCTTTTCCTAAGTCCTTCTACATATCCCTTCTTCTACACATCCTCCTTCATAGTCTTCTTTCTCTTCTGCTCGTTGTCATTTTCCTTCTTCACCTTTACCTCATTCCCTATTCCTTCTTCATTTCCTCCCTGCATTGTGTTCTTTTTCTTCGTCTCTTATTCTTCTTCTTCCTCCTTCCTCTTCCTCCTTCCTCTTCTTCCCTTCCTCTTCACCTTCCTCTCCTTCTTCTTCTTTTCTCCTCCTCCTTCTTCTTCTTTTTCTTCCTTCTCCTCTTTTCTTCTTCTTCTTCTCTCTTCTTCTTCTTCTTCTTCTTCTTCTTCTTCTTCTTCTTCTTCTTCTTCTTCTTCTTCTTCTTCTTCTTCTTCTTCTTCTTCTTCTTCTTCTTCGTCTTCTTCTTCTCCTTCTTCTATCAACATCCACGTCTCTTTCCTATCGTATGACTGACTGACTGCCTGTTGAAATTGTCAATTCGGTTCAATTTTTTACATGAGAGAAAAAAATTCGGAGGAGATGGAAAAAGGAGAGAAGAGTTATGAAGTTTGAGAAGGAGATTAATAAGAACAGAAAAGAGTTGAAAGACTTGAAAGGATACGAAAAATATCTAGAACAAGGATTATGAGAAAGTAAAAGATGTGAAAGAACAATGGGGAGTATACGAAGAATAGAAAGGATTTGAAGAATAAAGAGAAAGCGAAGTATGAGTTGGAAGGCAATATTGAGGAGAGGTGCTATAATAGGATCAGGTGGAGACTGGAAACAGAAAGAAGGTAGAGAAAGCAAGTCTGAGTGTGGAAGGAATGAGATAAAAGCGATTCCATGGTTGCTATTCGATTGGCGACTTGAATTTATAAGTGGTAATTTGTTCAGATTCCTGGTAGAACGAATGTGAGAGAAAGGAAGGAACTGGGATGATTATAATAAAATAGAATTTGGTAGGGAATGTTGAAGAGGGGAATTCTGTCCAGAACAGTTTAAGCATAGACTAACTATACACACTGTTGTCTGTGGTTTAAGTTTCAGGAGAAAATATAAAGTAGAATGAGAAACAGAAAAGGGGAAAGATTGGAAGATGGCTTATAAAATAAAGAAAAGCTTCGGATAAGATGTGAATAATAATAATAATATGTGATAATAGTGAGCAAAAATGGGATACAAGTAGAATATTGTGTTGAAGTTGAAATAAGGCAAAAAAGAGGGAAATTGAAAACTGACTAGAAAGGTATTAATAGAATAAATTGGCTTGAATTGTATTACTGTCATGTTCGGTTTGAAATTACAAATTCTATCTTTTCATGACTGTGATCGAAGAAATATGGTCAAAGAAGACCATCCAATGAAGGTTGAAAGTATTAGAGAAAAATGATATTATTCCTAAGAATAAAAAATAAAAAAAATGTAATAAGAACAAAGAATTCTTCGATTGCTGTAAGCATTTATGATTAGTAATATGATTCGTGACTATCTTCTTGTCCTAGATTCAACTTGATAGTAATCTGAGAAGGTCATCTCTAGTTATGACCAGAAACTATAAAAATAGAAGTTAGTCTACATCTATGCTATCTGGTTTCTATCTGACACGAAATAATTGGATTAGCTTGATAAAATGCATCGATTCCTACGTCATCAGTATGCGGCCACAGAACTGGCGGAAGATGCTCCCTTTGTAATTCAATTTCACTGAAAACCTTACTTTATTCAATGTATTTTTTCGTTACCACGAAGTTGAGAACAATTTTCAATAATAAAAATAAGTTACAGAACGTGAGGAGTAGGTTGAGCTATAGCTGTTGTATAGTTTCCCGGTTTGCCTACCCTAGAAAAAGCCATTCTAGAATTAACACGGTCAGTACTTTTAACACTGTGCAATCCACTGAATTCACACTAGAATTCCCAGAATCACGCATGCGTATTAACATTATTCCCGTCATGACACCAACCAACCAACCCCGTTCTCGTGTCGTATATACGATTGCCTAACCTATCAAGGTCACTAGCAAGGTCAATCACTCTGTGAGTGAGCGGTTGATTGGGCGATAACGGGCTGCCTTGTCAAGGCCAATAGCAGTCATTCACCTTGAAAGGTAATCCAACTACCAATCGTATCGCTTGCTTTAAGTATATTAATATTGTGCTGCTCATCTAGTCTGTAATTCAACAGGGGTTGATGATGGTTCAACAAACGAAACTAGTATCACAATATTATAATAAGTATGTGATTGGATTTGAAACAATTTTCAGGCATTTCAATACTTGAGATCTACAGTATGTAAGATTATCAGATAATAATTATCATAGAGACTATGATAATACTATACTATTTAACCTACACTACGAAGCAATAAAGTAATATTCATTTTTGCTATTGTTATTCTCTTTTTTCATTGTCAGTTTTAATTATTATTCATTTCCCAATTACTGTACTTTTTTAATATAGATTTGTAAAGTATACTGGAAAGCCCAGTGAAAGTACAATTGAATCTTCCAATAAAGTTATAACTCCGACAATTTATGATAATATTATGCTGTAAATGATTCTATAATCTATCAATTAGGCTTTAATTATTAAGCAATTATACTATGATTAACATGCAATCATACTACAGTATAATATTATTAAAATGATTCATTCATTGAATAATTTTGTCCTGTTTTATATCACATATATTATCCTATTGAAATTTCACAATATTCACTGTCTTATTCAGCTACTGTACGTGAAAATAAATGAATGAACTTTTAGGCCATTTCGTTTTTGCTTGTTTCAAATACAAGCCATCATTATTATTTGCTTAAGTTTCAGATATTATGATTCTTGTCAATTTTATTCCACATGTCCTTTCCTCGTTGAACATATTTGACTGAAAACACGATTCAGGAATGCCACAGAATCCCATTCCTGATAATCCATATTCGAGCTCAAATACTCGCTTGTTTGATTCAACCAGAAGTTGAAATGAGGGGTAGTTCAAATTTGAGTTGAATGATCTATGGTTGAGTGAATTTAAATTAGTGAGCGAGTGAGTTACTGACTGGGGAAGAGAGTGAGCCAGAGGGAGATGTGTCTAGGTGTTTCTTGAGAGAGAAAGAGAGAGAGGGATAGAGACAGAGAGAAAGAAAGAGAGAGGGAGTGAGAGAGTAGGACGAATAAAGAGCGAGTAAGAGGGAAAACAGTAGACAAAACGAGAAGAGAGAAAGTGATTGAGCCACATAAGATCAGATAAGAGTGAGAAAGAGAGCTTGATGTATGGTGAAAGACTGAGCGAGTAAATGAGTTAATTGATGAGTGAGTGAGTGAATTGAAGAGAGGTGACAAAATGAGCGATTGTGCAAAGCCTGGCGTCATTGTCAATCACTTAGTGAGGCGAGCCTTTTGACTTTCCAAGTTGACGGCGAATTCCCACTCAAAGCTGTTCACAAAATTGAAATGATGACAGATGGAGTGACAGATAGCACTTGTTCATTCAACCACACCCCCCCCCCCCCCAACCACACCCACTCATTCTGCTCTTTCAATTATTTCTGCAGAGAAAAATGAGAAATTGATGAGAAAAATGATTATCGTTTCCGGAGGAGATACTGCACTTACTCTTGCATCAGACTATATCTGAAACCAATCATCGGTTTTCATTTAGTAATCAAGAAAGATTACTGTTACTATTACTGAATCATTATCTGTAATTTAAATAGATTGGTGATGATGGATAATATTAATAAACATGAATCCAAATGATCTTAAAGACTTACATAACTGCGAATGTTGACAACTGAGTAAATAGTGTTACATTTGATAATATGATAGCAATCGTCGACTGTGTGAATAAATATAGTTATATGTATTCATTTAATTTGGCGGATGGCATTTGATAGATATTATTCTCTTGCCATCGGATTCTACAGACAATAGCAACGTCAAGAAATAATATATCTCTATCTATCTAATGCCATCCGCCAAATTAAATAAATACTACTATAGCTGAAGGAAACTAAATGAAGGCTACTAGGCCTAACTAAAATATTTTGTTCAGGTGGGAATCGAACCCAGCTCCCGCTCATTACCGCTACTTTGCCTTTTCTTCAACACCCTCTGCAACTTCATCCTTTTCGATACTTGTTGTTGTTGTTGTTGTTGTTCTTCTTCTTCTTCTTCTTCTTCTTCTTCTTCTTCTTCTTCTTCTTCTTCTTCTTCTTCTTCTTCTTCTTCTTCTTCTTCTTCTTCTTCTTCTTCTTCTTCTTCTTCTTTTCCTTCTTCTTCTTCTTCTTCTTCTTCTTCTTCTTCTTCTTCTTCTTCTTCTTTCTTCTTCTTCTTCTTCTTCTTCTTCTTCTTTCCTGCCTCTCCTATCCTGAATCTTCTTTATTTTTCTACTTTCTACGGAGTGAGTGAAAAGAGTACCACGACACGTAGATGATGAGGAGTCTTGATAAAGTTAAGTGGTAGACATTTCCTCTTACCCCCCCCCATCCAACGTCCCCTCCTTCACCCCCCACCGCCCACATTCATCTCGTCTCATTCAAATCGAATCGATTTCTAATAACTCTTGTGTTCAACTCGAGGAGGAGTATGTCCTCGAATTGAGTCTCGGATAGTTGAAATGAATTATTCAAAAATTGAGTTTCCGCCGCTACTCTCATTTTTTCTTTTATTATTTCCATCCCTGACAACTCTGGAGCACGCAGCATTCGTCTTTCCACTCTGAAGACACGTTTGCCTTTTTATTGGCTCCCCTGCTGCTATAACGGAGCAACTCGTTTCAAATAATTGGTGATGTGAATCGTGTTTCAAATAGTTTTCCGATCATTTTTATCGATAGCGGATGTATGAATGTAGTGAATGAGGATGATAGGGGATATTTTACTGCATAATATGTGGATAAATTCATACTTTACGACAAGGGAATAATGGATAGCAACATTATGTTAATATGTACTATTGCGAAGACAAGATTTCATTCCTAAATGAATTACCAGCCTAGTGATACTGTTATTCAATAGAACACATTGATGAAAAGCAAGACAATCGTCGATACTTGTAATTTTCACAACAATAAAGAGTGCCTAAACAGCAAAGTCCGCTACTACTGTCCGAGTCTAAGCTCCAAGTCCCTGACAGCTGAAGAGGAGAGGCGAAGAGTGCTATAAAAAACACTACAAAAATTGGTTTTCGATGACGTATTGCATTTCTCCCAGGGACACGGAGCTTAGAGTCGGGCAGTACACTGTAAGCGAAATTATTGATTTTTCTCAATCTTGTTATTCGTGATGGAAACAAGAGTTCTGGATCACTGTTCACAACAATACAAACAGGAGCCCTATTTTGATATAAAAACAAATTTCAGCTTTGTATTGACACCAGAGTATTCAAATATTGTATTAATATTATTGTAATTTGAAGTAATGTATGAAGAAATTCGTAAAACATTGTTAATGTGAAGCTTCTCCATAATTCTATTGAGATAGCACGACCATTTTTATTTTAATGAACACTTTTGAAGTACAGCCTGAAATGTGTAGGTTTTTACACGAAATCATGGTTTAGTGATTTGACGTTATCAGTATAGTGGAATTAACAAATCTATCACATACGAATCCCCAATAGAATAATATTTCATTTGATTGTATTATTTGTGATTCCAACTCAATAATTCCAATCAACAACTACCAATAACAGCAGCAGTAATGATTCCTGGAAGCCATTTAACATCAACTGATATTAAACTGTTTGTAGCCTAGTGATAATAGCAATAAGAAGTGATGAATGCATTCCCCAGTATCTATTAATTTCAATATGAAATCAATATTAATATCATCCCACGCATGAATCGCATATCCAATTCAGAATTCCAATCATCTTCCCACTTATGATGCTCCTTCTAATAATATAACCTTTTCATTCCATCTAAGTTTTCCATCTTATTTACGTATCCTTTTTCTTTCTTTTCCTAAATCTCCTCCTTTATTCATTATTTTTACAAGAATCTTCTCAACATCGCATTCACTCAAGAATTTTGATGTCTGAATTTCAATTCTGATTCTTTTCCTCGATTTCCTTCTTCTTCATCCATCATTCCTTCAAAATTCTTCTCAAGATCGTTTTCTACTCATGACTTTCTGTCTGTATTCCTACTGCCTCCTCATAATCCTCTACAAGATTTCTTCCAACTCAAGCAGAGATCTAATTATCCAGAAGAGTCTTGAACAACTCTCAGCACCTGGCTTATCAAAGCATATCGTGAAAAATGTAGCCGAAACACAGCCCAAAGCTAGAAAGTGAAGCTGGCGCTAACAGAGTGCCATTACACGGTGAAGTTTCGCAGATTCACAAATTCAAGTTTTTGCCTCTGGTCGCGTTTTTTTTCTCTTTAGAAGGAGCAAAATACTAAATAATTTGAAGCTCATCAACTGAAGCCGGCTGGCAAAGCAAGTCGAGTTCCGTGAATGGACTGAATGCAGAAAGATAAGAATTCCTGAATAGCTTTCAGGGATAGGAAGGGATAGGAGACAGGGAAGGGTTAGGCAGGAAAAATTCTGGAGAGGAACTGGCTGAATCCGGACAAACGACGTGACATTAGAAGCCCCTGAAAGCCCTCTTCTATGCCGCAATTTTCAGGATACTCATCAAGGGGGCGCTCTTTATTTTTTGAGTACGTTGTTTGAGGGAAGGAGGGGGGTGAACTCATTTGAAGGGCGTTAGAAATAGTGGAGGGGTTAGGAAGGGGAAGGTAGCTGTGAATCAACATTACCCCCACCTTGCCACAAGTGTCTTATGCACGTTCACCTTTTTATTTTTAGTTTCCTTTCCTACCTTTTTTTATAATTCTCGGGTTTTTGCATCACCTACGTTTGAACTTTTCAACTTTACGTTTCCATTTCATTTTTTGTCATGTTTCAGTTTTCATTTCGTCAATAATCTTTCTCTCTCCTATTGGTTTGTATCTGTTTGATACTTTTATTGTCTGTAATATCATGTGACGTATTTTTTATAATTCTCGGGTTCTTGCATCACCTACGTTTGAACTTCTCAACTTCTTTACGTTTTCATTTCATTTTTTGTCATGTTTCAGTTTTCATTATGTTTTCAATTTTTCAATAACCTTTCTCTGTTTTGTTGCTTTGTGTCTGTATGAGACTTCTATTGTCTATAATAATAATATATCATGTGACGTACCATGTTTTTTGCCAAAATAAAGAGTTATAATAGATCATTTCTTTCTCATTTTCTATTCTACTCTATTCTCAACTCCTTTCCATTGTTCTCGAAATTTTCTCTTTTATTCTAATAAAACCATAACATTATTATTTTGATTACTCTTTGTCTGTGAGTTTTATCACTATTCTCCAAATTTATCTCTTCATTCTTCCTCCTCATTACCTCCTTTGCAGAAAAGCACTCAAAATTTAGTAAAATAGTGTACTAAAATTTTTTTTTACTATGCATTTATCTCTCACTAGACAAGCTTCTATATAACAAGATAAACTACATTCAATCTAGATTCTGACATAAGATTCTCTTCTACATGGGACTCACTGTAAAGGAGTGGGTGAAAGTTCAAACAATCTGCACGCAGAGACAATGTTGACTTTAAAACTGCAAGGATTCTAGTTGGTTTCAATTCTTCATGAATATCAGATGAACTTGGACTGAATTCTTGCAAGGAACGCTTTGTTCAATATTGATCTTGGTCATATGTGATTTAATACAACTGAGCAGAGTAGTTATAAGAAACTTGAGTACATTGTGATATTATTCCAGTGAGTACGATCGCAGTATTTGATAATGGGACAAACTCAAAGAGAGCAGCCGTGACGAAGCGTGGTATACTTAACCGGTCATCGTCGGGTATATTTCCTATAGGACATATTATACCCGGCGATGACCGGTTAAGAATACCACGCTTCGCCACGGGAGAGCAGGCTATTTCAGCCTGCACTTGTTTTGGCTTTCGGTGAAAAGGCACACTTAATTCAATTCAAAGCTTATTCAATATGAGCAAGCGCTTGAAGTTCCACCAGCTTCCTTTGTGAATGCACTTCTTGATAATTATTATGGCATTCATAGATGGATCAGAGTCCATACAGAGCTTATTCATTGTAAGCCATTATTAGATGTGTTATCTTTATGATAACCAGTATTACATAGCGACCATATCAGGTGAAATTAGTGGTTGAATGACCTGAGATGCAGGTAGAAAAAAGGGAAAAAGAATAATAGAAGAATCAGAATGGTTAAAAATAGCAAACTAGAAGGAATAAGAGAAAACTGAAAACCCAGAATAAATTCAACTTATGAATCGAAGTTAGAATAAGAAGTTATTAGATTAAGTGAATGAAAAATTTTAGAAAAACAGAACATTGAGTAGTATAGAGCTGAATTAGTGGAAATGAAAAAAGACTAGGGAATAGAAAAGAGTATAAGAATATGAATGAAAAAATATAGTATGGGAGTAATTCATAAACTCATAAAATTTGTAGAACAAAAAATATTGATGTTGTGGAATCATTCTCTACTAGAAAAAACGTTTTGAAATTGTCAAACTCCACTTTTCAGTATCTCTTCAGAAAGATAATACAAGGAGGATTTTCAGAACCAATTTTATGAATGCTCCGGCAAACATTGATGCCATGTCATGATAATAATAATAATAGTAAAGATGTAATAATCAGTAATTGTAATAATAGTAATAGTTGATAGTAATAATAATAATAATAATAATAATAATAATAATGATGGTGAAAATAAACATAATATAATAATCAACGAAACGACAAGAAACAAAACTGCTACAGATAAAAAATAATTTATAATATGAAGGAGTTGGAAAGAGATAGGAAGAAAAATTTGAAACTAAGATAATGAATTCTCAGCAGTCTAATGATAGAAGGAGGGTGAGTGGGGAAACGTGGATGGAGAGGAACGAACAGAAATAGAAGAGAACAGACAAAGAAGTGAATGAAAAAAGTGAAGAATGTACACAAACGCTTAGAGCTCGTTCGTCCCTTTTTCCTGTTGACTCTTCCTGAAAACCCACAAACACTCATGCACATGCACCAACACACACCAGCACACATGCATGTGTCTCCATTTATCGTGATGCATCCCTTATAGGCCACTATTCTTAACAGGAGAGGGTGGAGGGAAGTGAAGAGGGGAGGAGAGGAAGAAGAAAGCCGAGTGCCATTAGTAAATGAGAGAAAACCCACTGTAGAGTAAATAAATTACTAACAAGACTTAGAGACGAGTCGGCGACAAGCGAATGCACGTTTTATAATGGACCTTCTAAGGCTACCCCACTAGCACTATTATCCATTTTTAATTACACCTGCACGCCTCTGAAAAAACGCCGCAGAAAACATTATCAATGGCTGTTTATACAGCGCTTGGGGCCGCATTTTACACTGATAACCTGTGTGTAAGGTGTACTCGTTTCCAGAGAAAAAAAATGTGCACGCTTTTTGAGACGGGGCGTTTGAGACCCGCTAATGGCATTCCAAAGCGATTCTGCAATTTAAAAAACTGAAAGAATGCGCTCTCTCACAGAGCACGGCTGTGAACAGCATTCTCACCGCGACAAAGTGTGTTTAGATACAGGAGGCACTGGAAATTCACTAATTGAACTGCGGAATAAACGTTCTTTTGACATAAATGGTAAATCATTAATCAAGTTTGAATTTATTTATGAAGTATATCAAGTTTCATTTGAATTGACGGATGGCATTAGATAGATAGATAGATAGATATATTAGTTGCGAAGCGTGGTATACTTATTTGGTCATCACCGGGTATATTTCCTATAGGAAAATACCGTCGCTGATCTTAGAAGACCTCCTATGTGTTGAAAGTCAAATTTTTCAGGAGAGCGAAAAACAACTTTAAATTGTTGATATTTCTTCAGAAAATGATCAAAGTAATTCATTTTCTATTCCTTGACAACAAACATTCTTTAATGTTTGATATTATCACATAATTATTTCATTTAATACAATGATTTTAATTAAATAATTCAAAAATGAATAAATTGTCACATAGGAGGTATTCAATTGGTCTTAAAAATCACATAGGAGACTTTCTGTGGCTATATTTCATGGCAACAATCAATCAATAATTGAACAGCTGTGATAATCCTAATCTATTTGGGGTAATTGAATCTCTTTTAGATAATTAAAGATAATTTAAAGAGAAAAAGATTTTTAAAGAGAAAAATTTTAAATGTCAATGTACATTCACAGAAACTATTGTACACTAGAAAAAAATAATTTGAGCTGGATAATTAAAATGAATCTCATGGATTTAGAATTATTTTCATTCAAAATAATAATAATAGAATATAAAAGAAAATACGATCACTTACGTGAAGAAAATTATTTTTATTGTCAAATTCTAATGTAAGAAATTACTGCAATAATGCATGCTACACATTTACAATATAGTATTAAGAATAATACTATCTCAAACAAGAAACTAAAGCAATAATTCCTTTAATTTCAGTGATTGGTGTTGATATAATTAACATTAAAGCATAAAAAGTACAGGAGAATCTATTTGAAAGCATCTAAATATTTAGTTGTTTATAAAAATGACAAAATCACCAATCACATTACTTTTTCAATCGCTCTGAACACACATAATAATTCCTCAAGTGTTAATTTCTTGTTTGGTTACGAAACAACAAGATATTAAACATTTATACAAGACATTTTTATAGGAACATAAAAATAAGTACTCATTTACAATAGACTATAACAAAAGAATAAAAATTTATGAATCAATTTACATTGGAAATAAATATTAGAGATTTAGAGAATTCAAAACTGGAATGAAAGGCTACCATAGAATGGATAATGATGATGTTTGTCTACATCTTTCATTTCTTGTAAATGCTTGAATTTTGATTCTTTAATTGCCAAGGCAGAAATGTACAAGTTTGAAACCTTTTGAAACCTTAAGATAGTATACTGCGTTTCATGTTTGCATCTCCTTCTCACTTGAGGTTGAGGTAAGATTAAATCTTACTTGAGGTAAGATTTCATAATCCTCACAATGTTCAGTTTTGAACTGAATATCACCATTCGGCAAATATTTTAAGTCCATAACGTCCACAACCATACTATAAAGTTTCCTCCATTGGGAGCCTTGCTAATCGTTAGTAAGGAAGGCTAGTCAGTCACTCCCTATCTTTGAAGGCATATTAAATTGTTTCATTGTACTATATAGCTGCTTTTAACACAATGTTTTCCAGCAGTGCTTTGTTCCCATCACTGGGTTGCGATGACTAGCTTATGGTTGAAATATCAATGTGCTAACCACACGTTACATCTTTTCTGGTTATTGATCATTCACCTCTGCTAATTCAGTCAAGTGGATGTGAAACTGGCAACCAACTGGTGGGCCTAAGCCCACTGTTGAGCCATTGACAAACAGAAACGTCCACAACTACTTTCCCTGCAGACGTTTTATCAGGTCCAAGAGATAGGAGATTTGTTGCCACCTTCTCCTAGTTGGAAAAAAATATAATTCACATCTAACACATTATATGGATTTTTTGGCCTGGCAGCTCTCATGAGTGTTACATAATACAATGAAGAGTTTATACTGTTCATAGGAAATTCTCAATCTTGAGAATGCCTGATAAGTTATCTTTTAATATTTCATTAGAAAATATTTAAACTCCATTGTACTCGACTGTATCAGTAGTTGTTGCAGTTGATCTCTTTTCGACTAATTCGGCCAGCATCCCTCCTCGTGATGTCATGACACCTGCAAAAAATGTAAATGGAATTTGTATTGCTGTTCTTTACATGAATTTCATAAACTAAGTACGGTAGGTACCTAAGTAGTCTTGCTTTCTACGGGTATTCAATGCATTATAGTGGACACCATCAACCTACAAAGCTGCCAAGTAGCCAAGCATTCAAATTCAGCTTAATCTAAGAAAGCTGAAATTCAGATAACTGGAAGATCCAATGTTAATCAAAACTCAAATCCAAATTCATTTTAATTTTAGAATAATAAAGTTATGTACCGAAATAGTTAATGGTGAATGTGAAAAATAAGTTAATGGTTTAGAAGTACCAGTATGTAAGGGAGTTGAAAATAATGTCCTGCTCCAACTTGAATAATTGAATTCTTGTATTTCTCTGCTTGACATCACAAAAGTTCATTGATATGCTCGATTTATTAATTTTAATTGCTGAGGAATGATGTAAGCAATATTGACGTTCTTACTATTCAGTACTCACTATTATCAATCACAAGAAACTCTACTGAAATCCACAAACATATGATGTACAAGACAAGATGAGATTAGTCACGTTTAGTCACAGTACTTCACATAGTTGCTTATGAAGCAATACACACCGATTAGTCATTGCACCTGTGTGTGCTACTTCATAAGCAACTATGTGAATTACTGTGACTAAACGTGACTAATCTCGTCTTGACTTGTCTTGACTAACCGGTGTACGCCTAGCCTAAGGTTTTATTGGAATTTGCAAAGTAAACTATAGGCCTATAACTCATTCTATCAATTTGATTAGTAATTATAAAAATATTAAAACTCAGTAATAATTCAAAAAATATTCAAAAACTCTGATGGAACAAATGAATTAATTTTTTCGAACACATGAAAACGTTTTTGTTAGGAATAACTTATAACACTGTAACATAGTGATTAAATTGAGTTAGGTCAATTAAGTAAATAAATGGAAACTTACCAATCATTTTTCTGTTGTCTTCTCTTCTTCTAAGTTGAATAATTCTTTCAGTAATTCAGGAAAAATACAAAATATTAATGAACTAATTATTTATTGCAACATGCAACCGAGAATTCCTTCCACGTGAGTCATGTGGATCACGGAACAGATGAACAGTGGCACCAAAATATCTCCTATGTGCAGAATAGCTCCCATGTATCATTCTCCAACATACAGACTGCTGGAATTTCACACTTTTGAAAAGCTCTTATGTGAATTCATTCACATAGGAGGTATTTAGCACCAACAAAATTGCACTGATCACATAGGAGTAATTCTTTTTTACTCAATAATTATTTAAAAAAACATTTTACACAAACCAGGTGTTTACCATCCTGTAGAGCTTGAAATTCTGAACAAAATGATACCAAAAACGAAAAATGAGAATTTTGACACATAGGAGGTCTTCTAACGCCAGCGACGATACCTATGTTTCCTATAGGAATATTAATATTAATATTTCTTATAGAAATATATACCCGGCGATGACCAAATAAGTATACCACGCTTCGCCACGGAGATAGATAGATTTGCAAAAGGAATAGCCTATACACTTCTACACTTCGATAGTTAGATAAAAAACATTATTTTATGTGTTTCAACATGCAACATTGTCAAAGAAACAGGAAAGCCTTTGTGAACATATAGCTTGGATCCCTCAGTGCATAGAATTTGTAATAGTGTATTACGTTACGGGGAGTTGGTGTTTACCTTACGGAGATGATAATTTCTCAACTTCATCTCGGGCCAGAAACTTATCATATTCATACGGTAAACACCAATTTCTTGTAACATAGTCTGATTCACGTCAAGAAGTCAGCATTGTTTATATGAGGAGCATTGATGCCAAGTTTCATTGAGAGAGAAAGAGAAAACTGCACCAAACGTGTTTGTTGGGACTGTGTGCGACAACAATGCACAGTGCGGCAACCATGCACAGTGCGAATAGGATAGAGACATCAACAACTGCCTTGTGCTGAACAAGGATAGCAAACTCCCATCTAAGCAATGCTGACTTCTTGACGTGAATCGCACTATAGAATACGTAAGTAGAAAAATAGTTTCAATTTTCTTCTAGCATTACCGGCAAATTATCCCTACAGCTTTTACTGACATGAGTAACACAGTACTTACATCACAAAGATATGAGTTTCTGTGGTGTGAGTACATACATGAACCTACTCAGGGCTACATTCCTAGTAATGCTCTTCTGCTGAAAGCCTATTCACAACAACATGATGCTGTTCTAATTTCATGGCTCACATACCGCTATAAAACACTGCTGCTTCTTCTACAGTACGTACGGTACCTACTTCCTTCTCTTTCTTGATCATCCCATTCCCAGAACCTACTCCTCCATCTTGTTCTTCTTGTTCTTCTTCTTCCTATTCTTCTTCTACTTCCTACTTCTTCTTCTTCTTCTTCTTCATCTTGTTCTTCTCCTTGTTCTTCTTCTTCCACTTATTTTTCTCTTGTTCTTGTTGTTCTTCTTCGTCTTCTCCTCCTTCTTTTCCTTCTTCTTCTTTTCTCTTGTTCTTCTTATTATTCTCCTCCTCCTCCTCCTCCTCCTCCTCCTCCTCCTCCTCCTCCTCCTCCTCGTTCTTCTTCTTCTTCTTCGTCGTCGTCTTTTTTTCTTTTTCCCTCTTCCAGTCCTCCTCTCTTTCCTCTTTCTCTCCTCTTCTCCTCCTTTTCATATCCACACCACTTCCGTCGTGTTCCTGTTTCCCTTCCCCTCACCACTATTCCTCTGCTATATCTAATTCAATAACTTCTAAGAATAATATTTTTCATATTAAGAAGAAAATGCATCCATCAATATAGTAACTTGGTCATCCACTAATTTGGTGCATGACCAAATAGTGGATGATCACTATTTGGTCTTTTGGTTATTCTCCAACCACATGAGGAAACTGTTGTCCCAGTGGTAGCAGGCGAGTCTAATCGGTGAGATTAGATAAGAGACGGCGCCTACCACTCCTGTTGTAACGGTGACCGGCTCCTCTAAATACAATTGATGAGCTTCAAAATCGCTCCCTGGTGGGTGGTTAGGAACTCTCCTAAAGCAATAGGTCCATTCATCTATAGATTAACATATAAACAGATTAATATTAGTCTTCTCAAGTCCTTTTCCTCTCTCTTCATCTATTTTTTTTCACTCACCATCTCTCTCACCACCATTTTCTCTCTCTCTCTCAGTCTTCCCCTCTTCCTCTCCAAAGTTTGTTCCAGTTTCTCAAGTAAAGTGCAATTCTTTCTTGGTTTTGCAAGTACTACTCAGTACAGGAAACCAAGCCACGGTTCGTTTGTTTGAATGGCGCGCCTTCCATTACAAACTTGGTTAGAAGACGTGTTAACCTGATTATCTCGCCAAGCTTGTCTGTTTTTAAAGAAGCATTCTTTCCAATTGCTGAGCTGCTCTTCGAACTAGAGTGCAGCGCAGTGCTGAATTACATAAAAATAGAGTGCATATCGCTCCAGAACTCGTATGATTGTGGTTAGAATGTGGGAATCGATTGGATAAGAAGAGATTGTTCTTAATGTGGTTATTGGGAAGAAGTTTGAAGATCTTTTCGAATAAAACTCGATGTAATGTTGGGAACTCATCCCGATGATGCCTTTCTACACATTAACAGTCGACCAGAGCCAGTCTACTAGTTTTCAGTGTTATTTATAAAATTTTATGTTCGGGAACACTCAATGGCACCATAAAGCGCATCATATTATTTTCAATTATTATTTTTAAGATATTATAATTGACATTTATTCTTGAAATTTTTGAAAAATATCCTTTAATACCATGAAACCGTTAAACAATGCCATTCGTGATAGTAAATAAAAGTAGGCGTTCTTATACTGGAATATACCTGGAATACCTCAACCTCAAGTATGATTTAAATATATTAACTCGGTCCAAGGTTTACGGGGTTTGATCATTCTTACATGTTCACAAGTGAATTTTAATATTTCACAATTTTTTCAAAACTTTCTCCCCCTGCGAATGACAACAGATAAATTCATCACTATAAAATTGTATTTTTCTGTATCACGTCTTGTACAATGGGGTTGATTGTCATTTTTCACTACAATTTTCCTCAAATGCTATTAACTAGCCTATAACACCACCCAATACAGTAAATGGATCTCCATTCTCCATAGTTGAGTGGGTTAATTCCCATTAATTTCATTTTTCCTTAATGTCTGTATAGTTTTTAAAATTTCATAGTATTTTATGCATGTATTTTTAGATTTTATTTTTCGAAGAAAATAAGTTTATTCATGTAGATGGGTTGGGTAAATCCAATAAGCCACGTGGCTGACGAAAATGAACCGAAGAATAAAAATGTGTTCAACCAACAGAACAAAGATGACTGATGATCAAACAATCGTGATGATCAGTGGATGGAAGAAAAGCGAACAAAAGATAATCAAGGGAAGAGTCAGTCGCGCGATAAATGAAGCAAAAGGAAAACAAAAATCAGGCTTTGTCGTCTAATCGATTGAGTCATCAACCGTAATCAATTAGTGGAAGCGGGAAAATCTGTCAATGAAAAGAATTTGATCCATTGGTTTTCAGGAGAAAGTTAAAAAATTGTGAAGATTATTATTAGTGTCATACGAAATAATTGGAATATCTCTTTTATTTGTCTCAAATCTTGACTGACTTTCTCACCAGTTTTTTTCAACGAGAGAAACCTTCATAATTTTCATCAGAGATAGTAAAGCTTTGTGATTTTCATAGAGATGAATGTAAAAAGTGGAATAACATAATCCCTGTTTTAATATCAAATCCACATTTCCCCATGTCTGCTTTGGAACTGATGGTTTTTTTGTGAATTCCAGCTTCAATCACAGGTTTTTTTCATAAGTTTTTAAGTGGGAAAAGTAGATTAATTATTGTGTTAATGATGTTACCACTCGTTCATCATTGAGACTTTATTTTTAAAGGAGCAATCACAATACTTTTAACTGACCGAAATTTAAATACTTCATTTTACATTACTTTATTTTACATTATTTTACATAGACTTTATTTTTATTTTGAAATTGCACTTCTTCTACCAGTGATAATCCATTTTTTGCTTCTACCGTACGCATTTTATAAGTATAATTGTAATTCATAATTATATTATTTGTCTATTGTATGCTATTATTGTACGCAAATACATTCTATACTTTGATTTAATCTGCTTTAGGATCGACCCAGATCGGTCCACCACTAACGCCTAGCGGGTCTCGATCCTAAAGCAGTTTTAATCAAAGTGTAGATCAGTTGACTACATCAAAAAACACGTAATAATTATTAGGAACACATTTGCTTTCTACAGAATGGCTGAAAAGTCACTACCTATTTTTACATGATAGCCATATGGAATTTTGGTGATTAACTTTTTAATTTAGGTACAGACTTCTCAGCCACAGTGTAATTCACTCAAAGTTATCTTATCAATAACTTTTTAACAAATTTCTGAACAGATCAAACAACTTGATAATATGAAGTATTGACAGAAGCCTATGAAAATTTGACACAAAATTCAATCGATTAAGAATATTGAATTTAAGACTAAAAATACTGAAATTAAGTCTAAAAGTTCTAAAACTGAAACTGAAAATAAGAAGTTTGGAAGTTGATTACTAAGATTTCAATTTTTTTTCTGTATTTTAGGTCCATCACGATTATGATATGCTCTATGAATAGCCTAACATGATTTAAGATCGACTCTTATTATAATCGAAGAATAGGAAGTTAAGAAATCAATGAATTCATAATATTATAAGTTAACTGGAATTGGCTCTACCAAAATTTCATAATAAGACTTGAATGGAAAAGCTCAGTCTCATAGAAACCAAACGTTTCTATTAAATTTTTCTGTTATCTTCTAATTATTATTCAAAATTCCAGTGTAGTGATTATACCTTTGTTCTTGCGTACCTCCGTTTATCACACACATGAATGAACAGCATTATTTTATAAGAGAAGTAATAAAGTTCTCTGCTAGGCTGAAATCCCAGTTACTTTTCTCCCTCTAAAGACCTTTCTCAAATGAAAAGCAAACATTTTTATTTCATTGCCGAGAAAGTGAAATAATATTCACGCTACCTCGCCAAGGTAACGAATCAGCGATTGTTAACGTTTTCTTTGCAGCGTTGTGTGTGAAAATTCGAGAAAATGAAAGAGAATGGTTCTTCTTAGTTCGTATTATAATGCAAGGGAGTTTAGTGTTTGAGGAAAATGGAGCACCAATGAGAAGGCTTGTTCAGCCTGCCTTAACCAATTAGATTCCTGGAAGTAGAGAGACTCTATAATCAGTATAATGATTCATTATAATAAAGCCATTTTTATTATTCGAATATTCAATTCCAGTTTCTACGAAGATTGTTTAGAAGCCAAAGCAAACTGGAAAAACAACTAGATTTTGAGGTGAAATTTAAAAATCTTCAACACGCTTCCAAGTTCTCAGCTAGAACTAGGGGTATTACGGCAAAGTCTTATCCAGAAACAAGAGACTTCTTAGAAAGCCAAATAATCAGCTTCAGGACTTACTGACATCTGCAGAACAATTAAATGAATATATTATGCAACGTGGAATGATTAAAATTTTCACACATTCACGATTTTCAGGAAAAGTATGATTGAACATTCCAAAAATTTTTATTTGCAATTTGTATTGATTGATAGTTAATGCCTTTCTTCTACACCAAAAATCCCTATTGATAAGCGTCATTAATATTAAATTGTTGAGAATAAATTTTATGCATCGTGTATCTTTTGTGTCTCAATATTGTATTTGTTTTATTTGCTTTTGTGTTGTGTATGTTAATTGATTGTATGGGAGCTTTTAAATTCACGTTAGATGCAATAAATTGGAGTAGCAATCGCCTGTTTCCCATAGAGAAGTCATAAATATAACTTTAAATTAACACTTTGGTAATGGATTTTTGACGATTTATTCCCAATAGGCTAATCGATTCTGCTCCACCAAACGAACGAGAAAATAATTCGTGAACAGATAAAATTTATGTTAAGAGTGACATAATTTCCAATCTCAATTTAGCTCAATATTGAATATTGGCTAAATAAGGCCAATCCAATTCCAACTCAATATTGCTATCGATAATAGAAATGATGTCACTTTAATTAAAATCTAATTTGGTTCTCCGTTGTTCACATTTTTGGGAAATTATCATAATTTAATTATGAGATCCCATTTTTGGACTATTCTCTCTTCACACTCATAATTCGACTGAACTTAGAAATGTCATTGCCGTACTCAAGAAGTGTATAATATTTTGATAGAAAACTAGATAGTATAATACTTGATGTTATATACTTGTGACATTGTTTTGTATATCTTTGTAGTATTGTGACTTTGTCGATTACCTATGTTGGTTTACGACAATAAAAAATGAAATCTATCTATATATATTATTATTAATTTATTCACATCAAACATAACGCTGAAACAGTAGAATCTAACACCCCCTCCCTCCCCGCCTACGGAAATTAATAATCACTTCACAATAATAATTATTGTGGATGGATCAGTCATTGATAATCATTAATGATTCTGACCTTGAACATTCATAGCCTGGAGTACATGGTTGTTAACATCTATCTCATCAAGGCATTCCTTCATTGTACTTGAGAAAAGCAACTCAGATTTTTTTGTGAGGGCGATGCCCACATGAGCTTTTGCGGCTTAGGCGTGGGTGATGGGATGCTGGTGATGAGAGATGATGACTTTTTCTCAAGCAGCAGGGACCGACGGCTTAACGTCTCCTCGGAGAGACGGGAGTGGTCAAAATCTGTAGTAGTAAACAGGAATAGAACCGGGAACCTTTGTATTATCAGACCGGCGATAAGCCACCTCGACTAAGGCTAGGCGTACACCGGTTAGTCAAGACAAGACAAGACGAGATTGGTCACGTTTAGTCACAGTACTTCACATATTCGCTTATGAAGCAACACACACCGATTAGTCATTGCATCGGTGTGTGCTGCTTCATAAGCAGCTATGTGAAGTACTGTGACTAAACGTGACTAATCTCATCTTGTCTTGTCTTGACTAACCGGTGTACGCCTAGCCTAACTGGCGACCCCACCGTAAATTTGAGCGTTTTTTTCTCAAATCCAAAAACTTCTGAAGCAACTGTGTCACCATTCTATTTAGATATCACCATTCCTATTTTATTATAGAAGTTATTTCAAAAGGACCTTATTTGAGAATTTCAAGAGTATAAAATTGATTAACAAATTTTTGAAAAAAATCCGAACAAACCTTGACTATTTGCGGTGCACAGCCAGAAGAAAACAACTACCAGCACCTTCATCCAGTCTCTGTAGAGCATAGTTTCGTCGAAATTACTCATTTCTCTTCTTCACACAAAACTCTCACTATTCAACACAAAATTCTTCAACAATTTACATAATTTGTTTCAAAAACACACACTGAAGCACCGTTATTTGAACACAAAATTGATGAATCAATCACACATATAATATTACACAAAGTGCTTGGGAGAGATCTAGTTAGATTGAAATCACATTCACTAAGTATTCAGTTTGGGGGATTCACTTTTTAAGCTGACACTGTGTTGTGTATATCACATGGGGGAAGGGTTTTCCGACGCGGGGGAAGTATGACAGACACCAACTTTTCACAAGGTTTTCCGTTTGCAAGCGTGTTTCCCCGGCTGTGGAAAATCGGACTGGGAAAAGTGTGTTAAGCCCATCAAGGGCCTCGAGAAAAGCGACGCGCTAACCTAACCTAGGGCGTGGAAAGCCAAGGCGGTACTGGTTGGAAAATTCGCTGCTGGCGCGGAGCGCTTTCCCAACCCCCCTGTTTCCACCCGATGCGCGCGCATGCGCAGAAAGTGGTCCAATACTCTTCAAAGCCAATAAGTGTTTTGAAACAGAGCGCTTGCTGGGTCTCCGATTAATTGCTTATTCAAGAATCCTCTCAGCTAAATTTTGCCTGTTTGGCCCACAGAGCCAGCACTGCTGATGTATGCTCTATAAGGCTAGGCGTACACCGGTTAGTCAAGACAAGACAAGACGAGATTGGTCACGTTTAGTCACAGTAATTCACATACTTGCTTATGAAGCAGCACACACCGATGCAATGACTAATCGGTGTGTGTTGCTTCATAAGCAACTATGTGAATTACTGTGACTAAACGTGACTAATCTCGTCTTGTCTTATCTTGACTAAGGCTAGGCGTACACCGGTTAGTCAAGACAAGACGAGATAAGTCACGTTTAGTCACAGTATTTCACATGGATGCTTATGAAGCAGCACACACTGATGCAATGACTAATCGGTGTGTGTTGCTTCATGAGCAACTATTTGAAGTACTGTGACTAAACGTGACTAATCTCGTCTTGTCTTGTCTTGACTAACCGGTGTACGCCTAGCCAAAGTCGAGACAAGATAAGACGAGACTAGTCACGTTTAGTCACAATACTCCACATATTTGCTTATGAACCAACACACACCGATTAGTCATTGCATCAGTGTGTGCTGCTTCATAAGCATCTATGTGAAGTACTGTGACTAAACGTGACTAATCTCGTTTTGTCTTGTCTTGACTAACCGGTGTACGCCTAGCCTAAAGGGCAGATGTCTGACAGGGAGTGGACTGTAGGCTACAGTACAAAGTAAGAAGAACAGAACGGTTGGATTATGCTTTCACTTCAAATCGACAATGATTGTTCGTCAAAGTGAGTTGGTTTCATCTTAGCTTACACTATTACTGTATTTTGTTGACTAAATAATATTATTTCCTAAAAAAACCCTAGAATAACTGAACAATACATGCATAAGATATGAACTACTACAAAGATTGAAGAAACTACACACATACCAAACAGAAACATACGATTAGAAACGAATATTGATGAAAATAAAATGAAACCAATCCTTTCAACTATGGTAACCCATGTAGTAGTCAAAAAATTGACTATTGTTCAATTTATTCCATTGTGTCAATTGATTATTTATATTTTCTACTTGATTCATATTCAATTACCACTAAATTTGAGTCAATCTTATTTTTATCTTTCAGGATTTGTGAATTGCCTTTAACATAGATTAGGTGTTAGTAGGAGTTATTTTAGTACCTACTTATTATGTATATCACGATAAGAGACATTTGAAGACTTCATAAAATTATTAGTGAAAAAATATACATGAAAAGACTGACAAACTTCGTCGAAGAGAGAGAAAGAGAGTGGGAATGAGAGAGAGAGAGAGAGAGAGCTAAAGAGAAAGATAGGGTTAGGCTGGAGAAAGAGTGATTGAACAGTGATAAGCTATAGTGATTAGAGAACTTCAAATCACCCGATTGGTCAAATAATAATAAGCCTAGAAGGTGAGGAGATGAGAAGACTACCTTGGAATTGACACCAGATCAATCAGCCAATCAAATTCAATCAACATTAATTCTGAGTAAATTGTCAAATTCCAATGAACCTAACTCCATCCGTTCGAAGTATTCATTACTGTTATTGGCAATGTTCTGAAACTATTTCATTATTAGCATCCTAGAAATTGTATTATTGGTTTGTAGCTAGTGGATATTGGTTACCAGGTTACCTGTTATTATTATTTGGTTAGCTGGAACGAAGTTAATTACCAGAAAATCTGTTCGACAATATTTGATAACAATCATCAGTTTGTAATTTGATGTTGTTTTCCACAAATTGAATGCGGAATTTGAATTTGAATTCCATTGATCAAATTTATTTATTAATTATTCATTTCCCCTATTAAAAAATTTGATTGTGATGAACAGAATGCACATGATAATGCTTCATCATCAGGGTTTTAATGAATGTTTGATTCATTGAAGAACTATAATAATATTATACTCGGATGATTTGCAAAATATAGCAGGATTATTTTAATTTGTCAGAAAACAGCTGATTCAGCTGAGTAAATGAGCGTACATCAATCAGCTGTTTTCTGACAATTTAAAATAAACCTGCTATACTTGGCTGCAAGGTTATTAGATGGAAGGTTGAACCCACTGAGCTAAATATCCAACTGGAGGTAGCACTGATTGAAAAAGGTGGGTTCCGCCTATTTTATTTATCGTTTTTTTTTTAATAGCATACTGTTCTTGAGAAAAAATTCCAATCCTCACTTCATTGCAAACTTAATTTTTTTTAGTACTACATACAGTTACTAAAAAAAATATTTCATCCTCACTTTATTGCCAACCCAACTGAATAAGGCGGTACATTAATCTTGTTTGCAGCCCTAGCTAGTGCTACCTCCAGATGGATATTTAGCTTAGTGCTAAGCTTTGTCTAACAACTAACCTTACTAGTAGGCAGCAGCGTAGAGAGGGCTGTGCCACCGAGTAGTATAATGAAAAAGCAATAACCTTTCAGAAAGCTTATTAAATTCATGTGCCAGACCAAAATAAACCAGCTATTTTTTGTCTTTTGTAAATAAATTTCCAACTGATACAGCTCGAATCACATCAAAAGCTGTGATGAATAACTACTCTATTGTCAATCCATATGTTTTAGCAAAATGTAGCCTACATGCTTCCATCTCTTTTTGAACGAGAAAGCATTGACTTTCGCTTTGATTTCAGATACGAGCAAACACTTATTGACTTCAGAAGGAACAAATAATGAAGCTGATAGCGGGGGAAAACGTTAGTAACAGCAGCAGCAGTTATCTTGTGCTAGCCCCACTAAAAATGAGAGCGCAGGCAAAAGATAAAAAGGCAGTACCTCCGAACCATCACACCCCACTCCTCCCACCACCCCTTCCCACAGGCAAAGGCATACGGACGTGTTTACACATCTCCTTATCGGAGGGACGAATTCATATTTCTTCTTTGTGCACGTTTCCTCCTCTTCCTCCTCCCCTCCTCCATTCCATCCTTCTTTCTATTTTTCCAGAGAAAGCAATTTATTGCCAACAATGGCCGTCGGCAATGATGAAATAAATTTTCAGTGTGGGAAGAGAGAGAGAGAGACAGACAGAGAGAGAGGGTGAGAGAGTCATATTATTATATTGTTCCATCATCTGTGTAATTCTTTGAAATTAACTGGTTACATGCTTTTGTCGTGAACACAACCAGCAGTGACTGCTATTTTCAATTTTTTTTCAACGTTTTGTGTCTGTTAAAACCCCACAGATTTGTGTCTCTTGTTTTTAAAAAAATTCAGGAATTAGAGTGAAAAGTGTAATAATTGAAATTGATTGGATCGTGTCAGAACGTACATTTTCTGTGAAAATAGAATCTATTTTCACAGATAGTGACAGAATTCATAATCTGATTATGAATTCAGAGAATATTGTGAGAAGAAAACAAGAATTCAATGGTTGTGATTGAAACATTTGATAATTGTTTTGTATTTTATAGAACCATCTGATAGATTCGAATTTGAATAGATTGAATGTGAGTTTCAGAATGAAGTGAATATTACTGCTTTGAGAGAAGGATGAGGAGGAGAAGGAGGTAAAGGAGGGAGAGGAGGAGAAGAAAGAAATGAACGATAAGGAGGAGGAAGAATGGAATCCATTTTCAAGAGTGGACATTTCTATAATTTCAAACTTCGCCATTCAATGTAGATAAGATCATAACACTCATAATTATTATTATCAGTTATAATTATTATCGTTATCATTTTGCGTTCCATCTCAATATCGTTGAATAATTCATCAGTTTACGCTTTGAACATGTACAATATTGGTCAAATACTTAGTTACTGAAATAATCTTTAATAAAATAGGTTCCTTAATATCTGATTCAAGCCAAATAATTAGTTACTATATTTTTTTATTAAAATAATCTATGATTCAAGCCGATACATTATTTTTGTAATCTACAGAGTGTTCTGAAAAATAGTGACTCCAGTACCACCAAGGTATTCTACGAGCTACAACAAAATGAAAATATTCTTAGGAAAAATGTTCATTTCTTCTTATTAGTTCTCCAGTATTCAAGACTTCGAAACATTATATCATTTTAATACATCAACATAGCGGATTAATGGGAAACTAATATAAAGAGAAATATTATATCTTGTTCGGAACCCACCTGAAGCTGTAGGTCCAATCTTCTCTCATCATTCGTCCCATTAACCAAGCACAAGCTGAGATCATATGTGGGCATCACCAGAGCCAAAACAGAATCTACATTTTTCATTTTTTTTTTTTTTTTGGCTTGAATAATAATACATGATTCAGGAGTCACTATTTTCGGGATAATCGTAGGCTTTTTTCACACCAATGCGGGCCTGGACGGATCGTTCGGGATGACTGATGTATAGCAGGATTAATTTAAATTGTCATAAAACAGCTGTTTCGGCAATAAGTAAACAGTGATTTTGACACAATAATCCAAAGGCTTAAAAGTCTCAAATACCTTTAAAGTCTTTAAAAGACCTTTTTAAAGAAGACCTTTAAAAGAATACCTCTTTAAAAGACCTTTACAATAATATGCGAGATTCAGCATTTGTAGGTTAAGTATTGTGATACTGATTTTCGAAACAGCTGTTTTCTGACAAGTTAAATTGATCCGGCTATATCTAAATGAGTAGATTCGCACCAAATCATCTGATTATGATTAATCAGTCAAAACAATTTCATCCCGATCCGAGCCCGGCAATGGTGTGAAAGGACCCTAATCTTATCATAATTTTCCCCTTCACTCACAAACAAGTCGAGCATGTACATAGGTATCGCTTTCAGCAAAAGAAGGGGTTCTGAAATGGGTTTTCATTCATTCCTATAGTACTCGAAACAATAAACAGATCTATATTCAGGAGGATTGTCAAAATCATTGAACAGTTTCGAAATTGTTGGGAAAAATGCTTTTAATAAACTACCAATCGAACTCCATAGTGCACCCCTCTATACGTTCAAGGCAAAGATGCATGAGTGGTTGGTGCAAAACCCATTTTATAAGTTGGGGTGACGTTGTCTCATGCCTTCGTGGCTTTCTGACAAGAAAATTTATTTATTTATTTATTTTCAGGAGAAATAGAGACAAGAAAAGGCGACAGACGACTGATTAAGAGTTGAGCTAATGGGGAAAAAAGAGACAGTAACAGACGACAGAGAAGAGAATGAGCTAAGGAGAGCAGAGTTGATAGCCTACACTGATTAGTGCTCTCTTTCAGCTGAGTGGGCTGTATTACATGCATTTCACGTGTTTTTCCGCCACTTAAACAGCTTGAGGGCAGCTGGCTGACTGCTGGTGTTGAGGAAAACAGCATTCATTTTTCCAGAGTGCCATGAGTTAAAACTGTGGAAAGAGATGCAGGATCGTGAGTGGAAGATGTGCTAAAGGAGCTGTTGAAGGGAGTAGAAGAGGAAGGGGAAGAGGAGGATTGGAAGAAAGAGGAGGAGGGAGAGAAGGAGGATAATTAGGAAACCCATGAAGAAGGGGAGAAGGAGGAGGAGAAGGAGCACGAGGAGGGAGTGGTGGAAAGGAAACGGAGATGGTGAAAGAGGAAGAGATGAGGAGGAGGAGGAAGATGGGAAGGAGGAAGAAGTGGAGGAGCAGGTGGGAGAAGGAGGAAGAGGAAGAGAAGGAGGAGGAGCGAGTGGAGGAAATGGAGAAGGAAAAGAAGAAAGAAAATAGGAGGAGAATGACGAACAGGAGGAAGGAAGAGGTGGAGGAAGACCAGAAAGGATGAGAGAAGGAAGAGGAGGAGGAGAGAGAAGGAGGTCAGGGAGAAGTGGGAGAAGGAAATGGAGAAGGAAGAGGAGAAGGAAGAAGAGAAGGGGTAGGAAGAGAGGAGGAGGAAGAGGAGGAGGAAGAGGATGAGGAAGAGGAGGAGGAGGAAGAGGAAGAGGAGGAGGAGGAGGAGGAGGAGAAGGAGGGAGAGATGGATGAAGACCAGGAAAATGGAGAGAAGGAGGAGGAGGTGCAAGAGAAGAGAGTGGAGAAGGAAGAGGAGAAAGAGGGGGAGAAAGAGAAAGAGGAATTCTCTTCTCTTGGCCATGATTATGCCTCCTTCATTTTTGACTTTCCCATCATCTTTTTCCTCATAAACATTATAATAATGTTATGACTATAGAAAGCAGACAAACAACAACAAACAACATGACAAGAAGAGGATGAAGTAGGAAAAGAAGGAGAAGAAGATGAGAAAAGATGCAAAAGAAAAAGATGAAAAAATAGTTGAAAAGCAAATAGCTCGTCCTAGTGCAGCAAATAGCGCTCCATTCTTTTTTTTTGAGCAACTGCATTGCCCAAGGCCATGTATTCTCTACTACGGTGTAGAGAACTGCTCTAAGGAGAAGAGAGTTCTTCCTCAACGTAATATTATTTAGGCTAGGGGCTGGACTGCTCTCTTTCTCCCAGCCTCACTCTCTCTCAGCTCTTACTCTTTCTTCGTTCAAACAGCATTTGTAATCAGATGAGATCTTTCCCGGTTCTGCGATGAGTTACATTAATTTACAACAGGATAATTCCCAACCAAAAGAATGGTTAACAACTCACTGTTTTGAACGATAGGTTGCTACCTGAGTCAGAAGGTAGAAGCCAGACATTTTGTTTATTTAGTCATTGATATAGACACAAATCATAGCAATAGGTCTACAATGTACTTTAATGATTGCCGTGGCAGACATCAGTAAGAAGATTCTCGATGAGAGAATAACCGCGAACAGAGTGATTAATTTGTTCATGTTCAAAATGCGCTATAAATAGTTTCAGCTAGAAGCCAGTAATTTTTTGTCTGTTCTATTAGCTGTTTCAGAAAGTTTCAGAATCCCTTTAGAAAAAGTAGAAAGGCAGACACATATGAGACATTCTTAACACGGAGAAGTAAGTAATAAACTGACAAGTCTATCACTGTGATATGTGGATACGCCTGTATTGCAGAACTTCCAAAAGTGTTAATGAAGTGGAGTGAGTTGGTATCCATTCTTCTGGTTGGAAATTATGTTTTTATGAATCTCTTGGAATGATTACTGGCTGAAATTCCAATTAGTCATTGGAACCCTTTGTCGGTTTGAAAATGAAGAGTTTTTGTACAACTGAGAAATTATCAGCATAATCGATTTGTAAGCTAACACTAGAATGTTTAACATCGTTTTCTGTATCAAGACAATACATGTCTAGTGCCTCACAATTCAGTCGTTCAATTTGAAGGTACCGTAGTTTAAATTTGAATTGAATTTTTTGGATTATGTGGTCGTGCATTAGACAGGTGTTGTAGAATTTGAAATCATGAAAATAGTTTCGAATGTATTGTTTAACATTGGCACACAATTAAATTTCAATTGGCAATCAGTTGGAATTTCTTCCCTATAGCAAGGCAGACGTTCCCAAACCATATTGTGCTCATATACTCTATTGATTGAGTGCGTGTCAATAATGTTCATTAGACAATAACTGCAGGGTTTTCCTTATACAGTCTGTCTGTTACTGGTATGTTGGTTGAGTTGAGACTGTCAATAAGCGTGAAATCTGAGATAGCGGGCATTTCAAGAGATACAACAATGAGAGGGAGCGGTTAATAATAGCTCAATTTGTATTGTGTAACTCGAAATTGGAATTTGAATATAATCACTCTCACATGGAAGCAAATAAACGGGGAAGCGGTCGGATTCGTGGTCGTGTCGCTCAGATTAGACAGCTAAGAGACGTGCACCTATAAAGGGTAACCACTTTCAAAGCCTTCTCCGCTGAATTCCATTCATGAGAATCGAAATCGTTTCCCGGTAATTCAGAACACATGTTGGTCCATTCATCTCTCACCATCATTAATGTTTGGACAGAGTTGTCAGGTGGTAACCAGAAAGTATGAAAGTATGAGTCAAGTACACTTCTACTTGAATATTGTTTCTGTTAATAACTGGAAATTATCTTATCAGATTGATAACATGTTGAATTCAGGAGGAGAAGAATAGTTAAGAATCATAATTTGGGCTACCAACCACACAAATGTTCACTACAATCAAAGCAACCTTAGTTCTTATTATATTCTTCACTAGCCAGCAAGCTCGCTTCGCTCGCCTTAGCCTCCTGGACCCCCGACAGAATCATTTTCAAAATCCGTTCTAAGGCTAGGCGTACACCGGTTAGTCAAGACAAGACAAGACGAGATTAGTCACGTTTAGTCACAGTAATTCACATAGTTGCTTATGAAGCAGCATACACTGATGCAATTACTAATCGGTGTAAGCTGCTTCATATGCAACTGTGTGAAGTACTGTGACTAAATGTGACTAATCTCGTCTTGTCTTGTCTTGACTAACCGGTGTACGCCTAGCCTTAGTGCGCGTCCAACGGTCCAACTGAACATGCATCCCTAATTTGAACGCATTTGGTTCAGTCGTCATTGAAAACTCAGGGAAAACTGCAAAAACGTCGATTTCTGGCGTAATTTTAGAAAGATCTTAAACATTTTCCAACATATTATTTTAAGACATTAAATGAACCTAAGTTCCAAATTCCAACATTTTCTATTGACATTTTCTGTCAATTACGAGTAGTTCTCGAAAAAACTGAAAAAACGCACTAAATCGCTAAAAAACGATTGGGCGTATCTTTAAGATGTTTTCAAAATCCGTTCTTACGTTTAAAAGTCCAACTGAACATGCATGCTAAATTTGAACGCATTTGGTTCAGTAGATTTTTATTTCTGATAGATGAATCATTGAATGAATTAGTGTCATTTCGCTTTTATATAATTTATTGATATAACTATAAATTGATATCATATAGATGCTCTGTGCTTTCTTTTTCATTGAAAATAATTCTTTTTCCACTAGTTTTTGGATTCATTAATTTTTTTTCACGGTAGTAGATCGAGCTATTCCCAAGAACTCAATTGAAATTCATAAAATTTCGAACAACATGAATCTTTTCTATACATAGATGTATAGGAGAGTGCCAGTGCCAGTGAGAAACCATAGATATAAGAAAATTCCATACATGTATTATGGTATCGAAGTAAACCCTGATTATCGTCCGTGTTTTCCGAACAATGGGATAATTACAAAGAGGATTTTTGATAATGAGAGCTCTCCTGTTACAACTCGGATGATTCTCTATTAAACCGTGTCTGTGTAATCTGCATTGAAAAACAGTGAACATCCCACTAATGACCTCCAAACTGCTTTCAAATTAATTGGTTACTCTGGACTGCTCTTTACTTTTGAGCTCCACCTTTACTGGTACTTTTCCCATATTATTTTTTAAATCCACATTGGAAAACACTAAAAATGAATTATTATTACATGTTAATTTGTTATTTGATAGTTTTATTTGGGAACTTTGTGTGAAGTGTAGGCTAGATACCTGAGGCCGAATATATTTGGTGAAACTGCTGTTATTGTGTGTTAGAATGTTGTAGTGCTATTAAGGCTAGGCGTACACCGGTTAGTGAAGACAAGACAAGACGAGATTAGTCACGTTTAGTCACAGTAATTCACATAGTTGCTTATGAAGCAGCACACACCGATGCAATGACTAATCGGTGTGTGTTGCTTCATAAGCGAATATGTGAAGTACTGTGACTAAACGTGACTAATCTTGTCTTGTCTTGACTAACCGGTGTACGCCTAGCCTGATGGTGTTCCAAACAGACACTCGAATATCACTCAAGCAGGCCTCAATCAATATGAAAGCCAGCGCGGTGTTGAATCACAGATAATGTCCATTGAACAGTAGTTAGCAGACACACACACTATTGATTCATTCGCCTAATCTTAATTATGTTAGGACCCCTCCGCCCCCCTCCCACCATCGCTTCAACACACGATGCAAATGAGATCAATCTCCAAGTGTTGTGGGTGAGGGGGGGGGAGGTAGGTGGTTATCCGTGTATGATGAACGTGATATCAACTAATTCGAGCAGCTTCTCCTCCACAGATGACGACAAGGTATCAGTGGTCGGATAATCTCTTGTCAGAACAGATTGAACAGTGATCAACAGTTAGTTAACCGTTGGTTAACTCCACCCACACAAAGTCTAGTAACATGGATAATCCATTCATATTTGGTTGGTACCTAGGAGTTGTGGAGCTTTCTATCTGATGTATAAAATATCCTGTTAAATTTTGAAGTTCTATTTCTTAGGCTGGGCGTACACTGGTTAGTCAAGACAAGACAAGACGACATTAGTCACGTTTAGTCACAGTAATTCACATAGCTGCTTATGAAGCAGCACACACCGATGCAATGACTATTCGATGTGTGTTGCTTCATAAGCAACTATGTGAAGTACTGTGACTAAACGTGACTAATCTCGTCTTGTCTTGTCTTGACTAACCGGTGTACGCCTAGCCTTAGTCACTTGATTTTCAACACAGTTTACTAAATTATTCTCATCACAATTACTTAAACTCCAACACAATGTATTACATTATTCTCCTCAAAGGGCCAATCAAAGTTCTAACAGGTCACCACGAAAGGTTTCCCGCAAATTTGATTCATCTCGAACTATTATGAACAGCCAGTAGAGTGTGGATCAACATCATTTAGGCGTTTGAACTTCTATTGTAATACTGTATTGTTCTATCACACATATACGTATATTTCAAATACATAGATATGTTTCAACGCTATTGTTATAGAGAATTGTTCCATCACATATATATTATTATGTATATTTTGAACAGATATAGATGTGTTTTGAAATAGTTACATAGTATTGTTCTATCGTTCATATACGTATGTTTATGATATAGATATGTATGTAGGTGTGGTTAGGAGGTATATAGGTGAGGTTTGAACGTTTATTGTTATGTTTGAAGAGTATATATATGTTTACAACGTATATAGTTATGTAAGGGTAGCATGTGTGTAATGGTATCTAACAATGTTTTGAACGGCAGCAGGGCTTTCAATAGGGAAACTCCAAACTGGCGCTGCTTAAGCGATTCAATGTAGCAGCACGTCTAAGCACTCGCTTTAATAGAAGGCTTACAGTCGTCAGACTTTCATTGAGAACAACTTCAAACCTCAATTTAGACGCTCAATGCACTGGTTTCATGAATAACATCACGTAAGTGAGTAGCGTTTCACGTGTGTGATGTGACTGAGGCTACAATTTCGTTCAGTACTTGAGGAGAGAATCCATTTAATTACTAATTTTCGTCAGCTTATCAAATCTTGAATGAATATTTCTACTCGTTGAGGAGTGTGCTGATTAGGAGTCTTCATCGCATTGACATTAGGAGTCTTCATTGCATTGACAAATTGCTTCATTCATATTTTATATTTTTTGTTCATGAAGGCACACGTGAGTCTCACTGTACTTTTTCTATAGTTAGTATCATAATTATTTATTAACAAAATAATTCACAGAACATAAATTATAATGATATACAGGGTTGGTGAAAATCATGGAAATGGTTAATATTTCTTATACGAAGGTAATTTGACGTTGGGTGACATTGGGGATTGTACTTAAATTTAAAATACTACTTTACTGTGACTTCAACAATATGGTCCGCCATTTTGGATCCGCCATAATGAATCTAACTTAATTTTTTTAAATGGTAAGGTGGTCATGTTATACATGATTTTGATACAGAATTTCAAGAGAAAATGAATGGCGAAAACCGTACATCGATATGGCAAACGGTTCATAGAATATTTAAATTATTAATCAAAATATTTTGATCACATACACAATTTAAACTCCGGAAAGGTAACTAAAGATAACCTAAAAGCTAAAATTCAGCTTTGAGATTTACAAAATTCTCCCCAATATTCGAGAGAAGTTTTTTTCTGAAGTTATTAATTCAATTAAAATTCCAGTACATAGTTTTAGAATATGTTCTCTAACATAATGAATAATTCAAGAATAGCAAGAACCATGACTCATTTCATCCAGTCTTCAAACCATATTAAACAATGAGATGAAAAGTACTACCGTACGAAATATTCGGCACACATTCGTTCAGCCAGCCAAATATATAAAATGAAAATGAATGAATCCAACCATGAATGAACTGCGAAGCCAGATTTCTGGAGCGTATTCAAAAAGCAGCTTGAGCTCAGAATTTTCGCACCAGTATTCCCGGGAGCACTCCCCCCCTTCCCCCACATCCTCTTCAACCTCTCCCTCCCAAACATTTCGCGTGTGTCATCCTGCTAGGAAGGGATTGCCGGTGCAAGTTGGCTTGGCACCCTAGGCGGGACTTTTAATGAGTGACATACTAGAAAGCCAGTACGATTGTTGATTTAGTTTGGTTCAATATTATAATTTACTTTTGGCAATCTGGGTGTGACTTTTTGTGCCATACTGAAAAACTATACATGATTTACCCTAGGATAAGTCCAAATGTACTGTCTCTCATTAGTAGTACATGAATTTGGAAAATTTGTATGTTTTCAGGGAAATTGTATTACAGAAGCAGTTTTTGTGGCAATACCATAGAAATTGAATTATTCATTAGTTATATTAATATACTAACTTACAACATTTAATTCAGTTAAATTATCCATACTCGTCACAAGCTATACATTAGTCAGCATTCACAATAGTCAAATATCATTTTTTAAAACAAACAATGAAAACTTTCACTATCATTTTCCAACATAATTCTACAACATGAAGCACCAATATCGACTTATTCAGATATGTACTTTACTTCACATTTAAAATAATGGCAACGGCTGCACTGCATAATAACTGCTATCATGCATAATAGTCATAATTAAACAGTCATATTGGATACAGTCGCATACTATTATATATCATACTACAATAATTATAAATCATATGCATCAATTTTTCATCAGGAACAATTTTTGCCCTAGAATATTGGTAGGGAGTTCTGAAACACTCTGTATACCATTTTAGCATACTACCATATTCATATAGCATATTACCATATTACCATAGTCTTCAAAAACACTGTTCTAGTTTTAGTTGTATGCGCATGCGCATGCTGTCAGTGCTGGTGTTGGTGTGTCAGTGTTTGTGTTTGTATTAGTGAGTGTGACTTGCAACGTCTTGAGAGTTGGCGGCATCATGTCCTGTCATTCTGGCAATCTCCCAAGCGACCACTTCTCACTGGGGGGGTACTCTACCACCCCCCCCCAAGCTGGGGGGAGAGCTAGTCCCCCCCTAGATCAATAGGAGCAGGATGTGTCTCTGACTGGCCAGCCAAATCCCTTGCCACTCCCTGTGTGTCATAGGGAACGGAAGGCATCCACAATATCCACATGCTACCTGCTTTCAGACAGCTTTTCCTGACTTTCAACTAGCCTATGACGTGTGTGTTTCACTACTCCTGTCTAACTCACAGTGGATGGATCGAGTAAACTAATTACTTGCATCCTTTACTTTACGCAACGATCAACTCTCAGTGAATTTACGAATGATTTGCATGCTTTACTATAGAATGTGAACTTTACATTACAGATTACAGTATGAATAGTTCATTACAGTATGGATTGACATGGACAATCTCTTTACGATGTGATATGTTTCCCTTTTTACCCATCTCTCATTCAATTTAATAATCTAAATTACTTAGGCTAGGCGTACACCGGTTAGTCAAGACAAGACAAGACGACATTAGTCACGTTTAGTCACAATACTTTACATAGTTGCTTATGAAGCAACACACACCGATTAGTCATTGGTGTGTGCTGCTTCATAAGCAGCTATGTGAATTACTGTGACTAAACGTGACTAATGTCGTCTTGTCTTGTCTTGACTAACCGGTGTACGCCTAGCCTAATGTGTTTTCTTCAATGCCAAACTCGCTTCAAATAAATTGAATAGATAAAATTACATGAATGCTTTTCTCTGGAATGTGCAATCTGTTTTAATCTGGATGAATCCAGTTTCCGCGAAAAGATCTAATCGCCACGGCTCCCCAACGTCCTGCATGCGAAAGTCTAGTTAGTCTAGCTCCCGAACTCAGCGGGAAACTCCCCTCCCAACCAGGTTCAGCTCCCAAACGTAGGGAATCCCTCCTTTCATTAGTGACTGACTATTTTCAGCTCCCGAACGTGGCATGCTCCCCCCTTCTTCCAGCAGTGACTAGTTTCAGCTCCCAAACCTCCGTATTCGACCTTGACCCAGTGACCTCGTCATCACCTGTTCGTCAACTCCCTAACAACTAGTCCAGTGTGCACCGTTCTTAATCAGTTTCCATCAACGTACACTGCACACTGGGTGTGTGTGCACTCTATGAATAAATTACTTTTGTCGCAACTGTGTTGTTGTCAGTTTTGTGTGTGGAGTGCTCTTCTCTGGATGCTTTCAGAATTTCACTATTGTGAGAACGATTGACAAAACTGACACTAGTTCTGACGTGATGAGCTTAGTTCTGTTCATTGTTTAGTGCTTTGAACAAAACACAATTCGAATGATAAAAGGGTGCATAAAATATTAATTTGAGAGCTTCATATTGATAAATTATTTTTTAATACAACCATTAACAAAGAAGAGTGCAACAGGCTTGTACCCAAATATTTCTCTCTTCAATTTATGTTATTATATTACTCAATTCGAAAAGAAAAGCCGAATAAATTCTAACTTAAAAGGCCCCATAATACTTTGACTGAATTTGTAAAATTGATGGGGTGATTTTTGCGTGCGTGCACTGGTGAAGAAGGGTTGAAACGAGTTTACTCCTTCGGACGCAATTTTCCAACCAAGTTGTTCAGAAAGATCTGTAGAATAAATTGTTGTATAACTTAAATTGGAGTTTATGAAAAATTATGAAAAATTTAGATTAGAATTATGAAAATTAGATTTCAAATTCAGATTAATCAATTCAGTACTATCAATCTAAAACCTACAAATACTCTCCTAAAACACAAAATATAGGCCTACATCATAAAGTACAGAAATGATAGTTAGAAATTATCTATTCTACATTTAAATTTTGCCATCTCTCCAATTGCATCAGTTGTCTTTTATTATTCTATTATCTGTGGTAAAATGCATGTAAAGAAGGTACCAATGAGAACTATCATAGCCTCCTCCAATACAGGTATTTCTGTATTAGAGGAGGCTATGGAACTATGCTATTCGATTCTAAGTTCTATTTTTACTCGAATCTCTCACTAAATATCAATTCAAATTCTTCGAACATTTTCAATTTCTTTTGCATGAGAAGTTCTCGAAATACAGTATGTATCAAAAGTTTTAAAATATTTATCAGTTTAAGCTCTCCTCACCTCTATTTTCTTGTTAGATAGGAACATCAATAACTCATTTTTTGAGCCTTCTAATCCGCCTGCAACATAATAATTTCCAAGCTTACAACACTCGATCAGAGCACTATAAATTATTGTTGAAAGAAGATCAACGCTGTCACAATGAAAAATGAAGACTTTCAACACAATAATTCCCACACCTAACCTAACCTTGCACAGCAGCCGTCGAACATTCTAAAAATCAATTTCTCCATGAACTCTCGCCGCTTACGTTTCTTTCTTTTGACAAATTGTCAGCTAAGACCCTGTTCGGGGACTTCCTTTTCACTTCAACTCTTTCTTCTTCTTCTACTTTTTCTTCTTCTTCTCTTCTTCTTCGTCTTCTTCTTCTTCTTCTTCGTCTTCTTCTTCTCCTCCTCCTCCACCTCTTCCTTCTCATCCTCCTCCTCCTCCTCATTCTCCTCCTTCTTCTTCTTCTTCTTCTTCTTTCTTCTTCTTCTTTTCTTACTCCCAATCTGATTCTCATTCGTCTTCTTCTTCTTCTTCTTCTTCTTCTTCTTCTTCTTCTTCTTTTTCTTCTTCTTTTCTTCTTCTCCACCTACTTCTCAATTTTTCTCTCATCCTCCTCCACCTCCTTCTTAATTTTTTCTCTCATCCTCCTCATCCTCCTCCTCCTGCTTCTTCTCCCTCTCCTTCTCCTTCTTCTTTCTCTTCCCTCTTCTTCTTCTTTTTGCCTCTCGTTCTTGCACTTCTTTCTTCATCTTCTTCCTCTCCTTCTTCTCCTTCTTCTTCTTCTTCTTTCTTCTTCTTCTTTTTTTCTTCTTCTTTTTTCTCCTCCTTCTCCTCCTCCTACTCCTTCTTCTTCTTCTTCTTCTTCTTATTCTTCTTCTTCTTCTTCTTTTCTCCTCCTCCTCCTGTTCCTTCTTAAACTTCTTCGTCCCCTTTTTCTTACCCCTTCTTCTTCCTCTTCTTCTTCTTCTCCTTCTTCTTCTCCTCCTTCTTCTTCTTCTTCTTCTTCTTCTTCTTCTCCTGCTGCACATTATTCTTTCAAAAGACTCTCTCTGTGATAAGACGGCTTAATCTCCCTTCCTCTGCTACTGCTTGCTTTTTCCAGTTCTCTTCGTGTCCGTCTGCTTTCACTACAACAAGTGGCACATAATTTCCAAGTGATCTTTCAAAATGAGTGTCTTGAATCAAAACGTTGTATCTTGCCTCATGAGAATAATCTCACTGCAGGCCATTGAGTATTGGTTACAGAAATGTCATTCAATCTATCAAATTTATCGAGTAAATCACACTAGTCTAATCTGATCTAGGTTCGCCGAAGATTAGGCTTTTTAAAGTAGGATAATATAATGGTAAATTTCGAAAAATATCATAATAGTCAAATCAAACTAAAAATAATTATAGTTTTGAGAATAAATGATTAGTTGGAACGAGATGAAATCAATAAGAGTACTCGACAATCCCAGAAGATGATTTTCTTATTCTTCTTCTTCTTCTTAGGTTAGCTAAGATTTTCTTATTGTAAACCTTGAAATTTCTTGAGAAATACGAGACGTCAGTGAATAAAATATTATGATATTTCAAAGTTAAGCTAATCTTGAACTTTGACCTACTTCATGATCCATTTCTACTTTGAGTGAGTACCATGTAAGCGCTAATGAGCTAAGTGAATAAGAGATCAAGCTAACCTAGCTTTTAAAACGCTAGCTTACCTAGCTTCAAAGGAAAGTTCACCTAAAGGTGGGTTTTCGTTACTGCGACCGAGTGCCACAGCGGAGCCCGACCCAGCGTTGCCAGATGCAATTGATGAAAAATCCGTCAGGAGCGCTGGGTCGGGCTCCGCTGCGGCACTCGGTCGCAGTAACGAAAACCCACCTTTACTGTCTGTATCATTCTGTATTCACTCCCATTCTAACGAAAATGTTAATGGAATATCATTAAATCATCATAAAATTAATACAGACAAATTACCATAATTGTATAACAACTTCATGAAACAAATACTAAATTGGTTGAGATAAAATTGAAAGAAAATAAAAGAAAATCATTCTTACTTGTAGGCATAACACAAGTAACATGTATAGTGAAACAATGGAGAATTCGAATTCAATTATGAGTAGGCCTAAAGTAAAACATTGAAGAATTCTAATTCAATTTCAGCTGGATCTCGCAACACAGAAACTGAACAATCTTGGTGAGTAAGCCTACAATATCCAGCAGCTGAGCAGTCTTGTGGTGGATGAATATTTGCGTCGAAAGGCTGAGAAGGGAATGTCTGGTCCGAATATCGTGCGATTTTTGAGCCCTTAAGGCAGCCGCGAGTGCGAGTATTAGAAGGGAATGTGGCAGGCATAGAGGGCTGAGGGCTAAGGGCGCATCAGAACGGAATCTATATGCAAATAGCAGGATGATGTGTGTAGGAGCGCCCATGTGTGGGAAGAGGGGAAGGGAGGTGGAGAGAGACAAGTGTGAGGAGAGGAAGAGAGAGAGAGGCAGTGAGAAGGGACAGAGAGGAAAAGGGAGTAACGCAGATTAGGGAAGAGATCAAATAAGATAAAATTATTTACTTTAGAGAAGAGGGGAGAGAGACAGAGAGAGTAATAGGCAGATTGATATCTGAAATGTAGAGATGTCTTTTTTGAGGTGAAATTAAGAGAAAGGAATAACTATTTACTTTGTCAAATACCATGTATTGTTGTGCAATCAGCTAAGTTGGTTGTAGGAACAGAGAGAATACAAGTAGAAGATTCTTCTTCTATTTTTGTTGCATAGAAATTACCAATATAGGTTCGAAAGTGGATATTCCACCTAACGGAAATCAAACAAGCCGTTTCTCACGAATATTTAAGAGCTATCACATATTAATTATTTTAGAAAATAAAAAATAATACATTGAATACAATTGGAAACAGTAGTTGGGTAACCTCATTGAAAATCTTGTTGAGGCACAATAATTTTATCTTCCATAGTATAATCTACAATAATTATAGTGGTTAGCTACTCTAGAATATAGTATAGTAGTGAGCTACTATTAATAGTCCACAATACTGTTAGTATAGTCGCCTGTATAGTATTATCCTGAATTATATTATTATACTACGTAATATAATATATTACGTAGTATATCTTATGTAGTATATCTTATGTAGTATTTCTTATGTAGTATATCCTGAGTAGGTTGAAACTCCCTTCAATTTTATAAAAAAAAAACGAAATCAAACAACAGTATTCCCAAACGGAATTTGAATAAAAAGACTTGAAGTTGTCAAAACCACATATTTAATAAAACAAAGACATACCAGTTTCGGTTGTTACACCATTATCAATCTCTGCTAAACTAGAACTAAAATACAGAGCAGCAGAATTTATACTCGTGACCGAGCGCTGTGATTGGGAGTTGAACGGCCTATCAAGGTGAATGCCTGCCATTGGCCTATAGATATAAGCTCCTCCCACAATGGGCGGTTTCTAAAAACGTGATTGCAATGGCGGTTTGAACAATTAGCAAAGCAAAGACACAAATGAAATAAATAAGAATGTTTGGAGAGAACATTGTGGAATAAAAAAAAGAGCAAGAAAATTCACTAACAAATTTAATATACTTGGACCTATGATAAAACTAGATTTGTGTTATTGTACTGATTAAAATGAATCTGGTCATTTAAACTGCTTTGTTATTTGTTTGAACTGCCATTGCTATGATGTTTGTAGAAACTACCCATTGTGGGAGGAGCTTAGGCTATATCTACACCAATCGCAGGCGTTCATCGTGGTAATTCCGTGGATAGAGAGTTTCAAGTGATTATTCTAGATTAATATCAGTGAGTTTGTCATTGGCTCTCCTTATCATTGTCATTTTGCGTAAATGTACTTTATAAAATCCTGTACATTGAAAAATTGTTTGTTTTAAAATTGATGATATCAGAGGTTTTCACTTGAATAAAATCGAATAAAACGTTCTGGTTACTGAGGATTCGAAAGTAATTTGCTCACAGTACATCAACCATAAAAACAACAGATGTTCACTTGGGGTATTATGGTTGACGATGTTAAAAGTATCACACAACTGTGAAAGTCACAAGTAATAATCATCACTGTGAATGTTAATCAGTCATAACACTGCAGTTCTCTTTCCAACTTAAGCATTTTGATTGCAACTCTTACAACAACACCCCCAGTATGAAAATGATCTTGGCAGTGTTGTTGTTGAGACGCTACTGCTCTGACAACAGAACTCACTGGAAGTTACCAGAATGTCTCCTGGGGCAGAAAGCATTCAACTTTCAACTCACTGCCAACTAACTCTGGTCTGCTTGGAAAACCCCCCCCCCACTCATCCCCTTTAATTCTACCCCCTCCCTTGACACTCCCTTTTCCCCCAGTAACTTCAACCCCCTTTGATACCTCCAGCCCAGGATCTTCAACCCCTCCCCCCTTATAACAAGACACCACCACAAGTTGGTTGCAAGAATTGTACTTCGGACACTTTCAACAAGCGAGAGTGAGTTATACCAACAACTCTGCTGAAACGTGGAATATGCAATAATCCCCCTGACAAGGGAGAGGGTGTAAAAAGGGAAGAGGGAGAGAGATGGATGATTAGATGGAGGAAGAGGGAGGGGGGGTGGTAGAGATCAGATGTGATAAGATTAGATTATTCACTTCATTCATGTGGATCACAAAATATATTGGCTTACTCTAGATAAGAATTAGAGAAATTGCAATATTCAATTGATTTAACAAAGCACAAGACTAACAACTTGAGTATTCGGATGTATAAGATTCAATATACTGACAATTTATGATTGATCTTGAAGACTTCTTCAAAACTTGAATTGAAGACTATAATAATGTTTAAGAACATATGATATGTTCATTTCAAATTTAATTCTACAAATGATAAGTAGGAAAATAGCGACAGGGAATTCTATTTCAATTATAAACTAATTTTCAACGTATCTATCCTTTACATATTAAATTTACCAGAAAGATGCATACGATTATCCGCCAGAGCGCAGCACCGTAGATGCACACAACGAATGTAAGAGATATTATGAAAAACAAAGAAGAAAATGTGTGAGAAAGAAAAAGGTAGGTAGAAGAAGTAGCAATTGATGAACAAGACAAGAAGCTAACGAGAATGTAAAATGTTCAGAAAGATTTAATTGAGCAGAACGTAGTGTGCAAACAGAAGGAAGGGTGAGAAAGAGAAACAATAAAAAGGAATATGAAGAGCAAACAAAGGAGAAGAAGAGCAGACAAAGAAAAAGAAGAGCAAACAAAGAAGAAGAAGAAGAAGTAGAATAAAAGCAAACAAAGAAGAAGCAGGAAAGACCACTTAGAAGAGGAAGAAGATGAAATGGAAATGATAGAGAAAAGGAAAAGATGGAATGCAAAGACAATGGTTAATTATATTCTCGATGTGAAAGGATGATCTTGAAAGTTGCAATAATTATTAATAATAATATTTTAATGAATGATCTAATTATTACGGTATAGTAGGATATTAAGGTGATTGGTGATTATGAAATTATGTACTGAGGTGAAAGCAAGGAAGGAGAAAAATGAAAATAATAAGGTAGACAGAGAGGTGATCAAGGAAGAGGAGTTGAGGCGTGTGTGAAAGAAAGGATAGAGAGAGAAGGGTGAAGAGTGAGTGGATAAGAACGAAGAAGAGGTATAATGAGAGACAATAGCAAGCTTCAACGCAGAATGTTTGTCTAATCCCCTGGTGTGCCAGAACGCTGAATGTACTCCTCAGTTCCATATTCCTCAGCTCCTCAGCGTCGTTCTCGGGAGTAAACTGAGGACCCGCTCCTCACCAGTTCTCCCTCAAAATACCACCTCCTCAAACCCAACACTCCTCCCTCAGGCAAAGAGTGAGGCATGTTTCTTGAAAGCAACAACTCAAGGATTAAATTCGATTCCGTAAACTTCATCTTATGCATGTGAATAGTTGGTGGAATTACTCGACAATAATGCACCGTCTCAGACCGGATACAGACCGGGATTTCCACGTTTGAATTAATGCTATGATGTTGTGAAGTTTGTTATTAGGTAGATCAATATAGTTGCTTATCAAGTTTGAATGAATGGTAATGTGGTGTAGTCTCCTCTGCTAAAAGATTCATACATTTTGTAGTAAAGTTGTGGGGTCAACGACACCAAGAGTTCACCAACTCTGTTGCGGATGGAAATCGGACTGACTAAGATAAAAAACGAATCTTGGTCACAAACGTATAATCATATTCATCCAATTTGACGCTAGGCATTAGATATATAGATAGATGGAGAGATATTATTTCTTTGCCATCGTACTCTACGGTCATCAGCAACGTCAAGAAATAATATCTCTCTATCTATCTGATGCCAAGCGTCAAATTGAATGAATATAATTAGGCCTATATGAGAAAATTCAAAATTTAAATTGTCAGCTCTTCAATAGGTGGTTGATGTGATGATTTGAATTTGTGCTTAGTTGAATTTGACTGATGACAAAACAAAATAATAATCATCAATCAATCATTATGCAGTCTACTTTTCTCATTCTACTTGAATCGCCCTTCACTAGACTCATGTCAGCTGAGAATGAACTACGTCACACTCTGTCGACCAATCATGTGCAAGTCCACGCCCACAACGCATCCTATTGGCTGAAGACATTACATTACGTCATGAAGCCGACTCCATTTTGTCAACTGTTATCGTTTGAATCAATAGAATAGTAGCATTGACGTCTCAATGTGCAATGTGTAGAGATTGTGTTGCTGGTCTTAATAACTTTTGAAATTTGTTATTAATATCCAATAAATATCTTCGCGAATCGGAATCGCATCGATAACATCCCATTCGATTCAAACGATACCAATGAACAAAATGGAGTCGGTGTCATGACGTAATTGCACCAGCCAATGGGAGCTCGTTGTGGGCGTGGACTTCTTTTCGCACGTGATTGGTCGACGTAGGAGAGCTGTTAGGTGACGTTGAGATTTCTATCCACCAATGGTATTGAAGAGGGGCGTACCATGAGGAAACTGATTGTTTCTAATGTTTGATTCTAGTTTTTATATTTGAGTTTCATTGGATTGCTACCAAATCTGTTTTTAAAAAGTGTATGAAGCATTTTTACCAGTTATGCATCTCAATTCTTCTTATGCATCTCAATTAAGGCAGGTGCCTTGGAAAATTAGACCAACCTATATGTTGCAAACTGAAATTAGGCCGTCTCATGATTGAGTTACCATTTCAACAATAGTGAATTCGATGATGGGAATATTATGATGGATGCAGGCGGGAACTCGGTTCAAGTCCAATAAATTTGTCGTCACGGATTATAACAGTTCCGTCTGTTGCGTGGTTGCGTGGGTGCGTGGGGGAAGTGCTGGTATGTGTTAGTTTCCAAAGTGAAGACAGAACGCTATTGGAAGCTTGAGTGAGGTTCAATGTGTATTCAATGGAGTTGTATCTCATGAGTTATCTAATGCAGAAGTGTAACTTTCAAGTACGCATACTAATGTTAACATTATATTGTGATTCAATTAGAATATTATTAGTCCAATTGTCAAAATTCCCTCAGCTCGGATTTTAATCCGGTTCAAATATGCTGAACACCTTCAATCAGTTGCATGAAAGGCAATAATGAACTCAACTACTGTATAACGAAGTCATTTTATAACGAAGCTGAATTGTGAAATCATTGCATTGCCTCCTAAGAATAATGATTAATTTTACTTTAGTATTACAGTTGGCTATCATCAACGTTTGCCGAGTCAGTCACTTATGTTGTGTTTTCTAAATAAATATCAGTATACAGCCTTCATAATCATAAGTGTTCGGCTTTCTTCTCTGAATTAAAAGGATTACCTTTAAATATAATCGCAGAATTCTTTGTAAAGTCACCCGATATTTTCCATTTTTTTTTTTTTTAGTCAGTCGAATGGAAAAAGCGAAGAAGTGAAGAAGATGAAAGAAAAAAGGAGATGGAAGAAGAAAAAGGAGATGAAGAAGAAGAAGAAAAAGAAGAAAGAAGAAAGAAGAAGAAGAAGAGAGTGCTCAAGGTTTGGAGGAGACAGTCAGTATCCTCTTCTGACAAATATTCATCTCACCCTCTACCCCTATTTATAACGAAAAGCCCATAAATTAGAGTCGAATAGATAGCAGCGAGAATGTGGATGAGGAAGAAGGAGAAGAAGGAGGAGAAAGGGGAGGAGAAGAAGGAGAAAAAGGAGAAGAAGGAGAAGGGAGAGAAGAAGGAGAAGGAGGAGGAGGAGATGGAGGAGAAGGAGGAGGAGAAGGAGGAGTATGAGGAGATATTGGTGAAGAAGGAGAAGGAAGATTAGGAGGACGAAGAGCAAGAAAGAGATAGTGTTGGAGTGGAGGAGGGCTCGATAATAATTAGAGTCCCACTCGCTCTTTTCCCCAGAGACAGGCAGAGTGCAATGGAGTTCAAATCCGCCATCGCTCACAAATTGATTCGAAACATTCACTGCTGCTAGACCCTTATTGCCACTTGCTATCAATTGGACATTGTTACTTGCCACTTCTTGACCTTTGGTACTTGCTACTTGCCACTTGTTACTGGCTACTAGCTACTCGTCACTTCACACTTGCAATCTAGCACGTTTTACTAGCTACTTGATAATGGCCAATTGTAACTTGTTACTCAACACTCTTAATACTTGCAACTAATTACTTCCCACTTACTACTTGCTACTTGCAGTTTAGCACTTACTTGACTCTTGCATTCTGGCACATGTTACTTTTTACTGGCCAATTTACTCTTTCAACTCAACACTAAATTGTTAATTGCAATTGATTACTTGCGACTTGCTACTTTCTACTGGTTACTTGTTACTTATGGCGCGGTTTCACGATGCCAGTAGACGTGTAGGTTACTGGCAGGCAGGTTGGTCATATGATATTCCACTCTATACAAACAAATAGGGCAATGCACACCAGTCAGTGCATTGCTTGTTCACTCATTGTTTTTAACTGAAGGTTTTTACGAATATTGAGAAACGGTATGTGTAATACTTTTACAATACAAGTATAATAACGGTATATAATATGAGAAACTATACAATACTTTTAGATTCAACATCCTATATATCTTTGTCTAATAATATTCCAAAATATATGGGAGATTTCAAGGATATCACCAAGGACAATATTCACTACTCTGAATTACAATTATACAACAGATAGAATTTTCTGTGATATCACGAATATCATCAGTGCAACAACAGGATTTGGAGTGAAGTTCAATATGAATTCTATGAGAATCCTGAACTTGAACGAGTAGGAAGACTATTGGAGCGATACACCACTTTTGAATACCATGCCACCCCCGCATTCTTGAAATGTCATCGCGAAAGCCAACACAATGCCACAGTGACACTGTGACCTTGAACTAGGACTGCAATGAGACCAGAAACTATAGCAGCAGAAAATAGAGAATATGGAATATTGTTGTTCTTATTTCAGTTTTCAGGGTCATTTTATCGAAGCTCGTGTGTGACCCACATATCTGATTAAATTTTTCATACGGCACTTTTTATTTTGCAAAACTTCGCGGAGATGAATATCTTGGGGCTGAACATTCAGAAAATTGTGGCAATATCAATGAAGTTGAGCTGTGACAAGTTTCTATGAGATAGCGTTCCGGGAAAGAGTATTATTTATTCAGGAATTGTCTGTCATCTAGCTGAATGCTTTCATTCAAGTGCTTGAGAGGTGGATTTTGTTCTCATCAGAAGACTTTGAGTTGAGAGAGTATAGTTACAGAAGAAATGCAACAGTATTGCAATTAGTGGCGAAGCGTGGTATACTTATTTTTAGAATACTGAAACATCGGTGACTTATGAGACTTGATTTAACATTCAATTATCGTTAATAAAGCACTTTTAATCGTGAATTATTGTTTATAAAAATTCGGATTCAAATGGAGTAAAGGTCATTTTAAAATACTCAAACAACAGTGACTTATTAAATTTAATGTGGTAGCATTTGATTCTTGGTTATTAACGTTCGACCTTGAATCAATGTCATTTAATGATGTCAGCAATTCTGAAAAATTTCTCTTATTTCTAAAAAGATAGCAATGATAATCGAGATACAGCTGCATTATACGAGGAATAATACTCTAATCTATGAAAATACGATAAATTGATTATAGAATCAATATAACTATTTCAATATTTAAAAATGGTAACATTTTAATATTCGCTATAATAATGAATGACAGAGCGAAAACTATTCACATCAATTGTGTTGAAGTAGCCCACATTCGTTAATGAGATAATTGGATAATAATTATTCCTTGCCTGAAGATCCAATTGTTCAATCATTACTGTACATTCCACCTTATAATCAATTTCCATTATTCGGATACCTGAGAGCAAATTAGTATCATTGGTCACCTTGCGCATAGACCCAGCTTATTGGACAATATGACACAGGGCTATTGTGATCTGATTTGAAGGCATTGTAAGGTATGCTGTGTCATCCCTTTTCCATCCTTGTCTCTCGTGCAGGACTGTCTATCTTTGTCCTTGTTTGTCACACAGAAATGCGCCTTTGTCAGCGCCTGTCCACTGGGATCTATTGACTTGGCCTCTCTACATTGACTGCTGTGCTCCTCTGAGAGTTTGCTAAGTCCAGCAATGGGGATTGACTTACAATGTATTAGTTTAGTCCTGGAAGGGTGTTCTAAATAGATTCTCTTACAACTCGTTTAGCTCAACATCTATTCATTTGATTCAAAGACATTTCGTTTAGAAATAAATTTGGGAATGACGTTAATGTAAGAAAGCATAAGAGTAGCAATGGAGATGTGGGATAAATTAATATGATAAGAATTAATAAAAAATAAAGTAAAAATAAAAATTAGCCAGAGATGTTTTGTCCCAGACACGGTTATGATAGGAGAAGACAGTAGGCATTGCGTCTGCTATTTGGATTAACCAATTAAATTAAAAAAAATTGATAGCATATTCATCTATCTTTAATCTAACCTGTGTCATTGGTTTCAAATTACAGAAAAGAAAAGAAAACGAAACCATGGTTCTTGTACCACAAATAAATAATTGTACAATATTGACAAAATCCTTGTTTTTCCATTCTAATTATTATGGAACAATTCTTCAATCTAAATAGTGACTTTTTAGAAGATTAATTTGACATGAAGTTTGGATACCATTCATCTTCTGCGTAGCAATCAAACACTTTATAATGAGGACACTTATCAGCTACACTCCAATCTTCAGAACGGCTAATATAGCATTTTCAACCAAAACGTTTTTTCTCTTCAAATTTCACATACTGCCCGATGCTGAGCTCTGTGTCCCTGAAGGCTAGAGCGGAGGAACGAAGATAGCACTCTTATGCAATGCAAAAACCTGTTTTCGATGACGTATCACATTCCTCCTAGGGACACGGATCTGAGCATCGTACAGTACAAGAACATATTAAAAACAAAATGTCAAATTCTGACGCTTTCCTTACCTGGGCAGTATTGATAAGTCCTTATCTATTCTGGAAATTTTCACAACAAAATCTCAGCATTATCTTTCTTTCAATCGGCAGTTTGGAAACTTAATGCAAGTCGCTAGTCAACAATGTTGATCAACATTAAAATATGCTTGCAAACGCTGTAAACATTGTAATTGTAAACAATGAAAGTCACAAAACACCAACAACAGTGAAAGTCACCAGGCAACAATAATTTTGTCAGCAATATGTGCGACTATGTAATAACAGTCACAGAGCGACCATGTTTAGCGACAATAAAAGTAGCTGCAAACAGCGCATGCGCAACTGTTTCTGAGCCCACCTTGAGAGGTAACGGGATGCGACACATTCATGTGGAAAGCAATCCGGCAGGAGTTGTTTACAGCTCGTTTAAGCGAGTTATGACGCAGCAAATGCGTGCAAGTTGTGACGTCATACAGTCGGGCGTTTAACTGGAATCTGCCGTTAAAACGCAACAAACTGTTTATACGGCTGCCGTTAAAGTTTCGCTAGGGCGTCAATCGACTCAAAGTTAATTGACGATGGTGATTTGATGGGTTCGATGCGAATATTGTTATTGAACAGAGCTATATCTGTTGAAACTTGAGTTGTGTTTGCACTATTCATTAAAATTTGCTATCTATGTAATATCATAGATGCTTTTTTAACTGTACAAGTAAAGGTGGGTTTCCGTTACTGCGACAAAGTGCCGCAGCGGAGCCCGAACCAGCGTTGCCAGATGCAATTGATGAAAAATCCAAACTATTATAGTGAGGATTTTTCATCAATTGCATCTGGCAACGCTGGTTCGGGCTCCGCTGCGGCACTTTGTCGCAGTAACGAAAACCCACCTTTAAACATGAGATACAAAACGACAGTATACAATAATACTGTGAGAATACACAGTTGCAAGAGAAATCTAACTTTTCACCTTCTTTAATGACAGAGTTGTTCTATTCCAAAACAATGTTTTTCAAACGTTAGTCTTTGTCACAGTTTTAGAAGACACCTAATTTTCTCACCTAAGCTAATAAATAATTCGAAGAGCTCTATTCCAAAGTTAATGTTTTTTAGACGTTAGTCTTTCACAGATTCAGAAGACCTTACTTTTTCACCTTATCTAATAATTTGAAGAGCTCTATTCCAAAACAATGCTTTGTAAACGTCAGCTTCTGTCCTAGTTCCAGGTAACATCCGACTTTCACACCTATCCAAATAACATCATTTTGTACAGCAGTTTGCTCCAGTCATGCACATGAAATTATCATAGTTCCATCATAAAACATTCATACGTTGACACGAGAACGAATACGAATGTTGGTAGTTCAAAAAAGGAAGTTATACTGTTACGACACTTCCAGTGCTGGAATGGAGGTATAAAACGTGGCCGTGTAGTAGTTGATAACTGCCATTTCCTTGAGCATATCCTACCAAAACTTGAATGGAATAAAAAGGCTGGCTGAGAAGAAAGATGGCTGTATACTTTTTTCCATATTTTTTGGCGTTTTCTTCATGTAACAGTCCTTATGTTCTCTAGTTCTCTTTTCCTTTTCCTCAGTATTCTTCTTCTTCGCCTTTCGTCTTTACACAAGCTTTGACAAATAATTCCAAGTAATTCAACAAGTAATTCCTGAATAATTTTCAGTTACTTTCGATGATTTTTGTTGATCAGCATTGTAGAAGAAAAATACTATGATATTGTCAAACGATTAATTCATTTTAAATGATAAATTTAACATTACAGTACCATTATACTTCCATGACATAACCATGATACTGTAATGTTTAATATACAATAAATAAGTTTTTTGACAATATATTTATCTTTATTTATGTTTCATTATCTTCCATTACGGAAAAATTCCACAACATATCACACATAACAAATTTCTTGATTAGAATTGTTGATTAGTTTTTTTTGCATCGTATTTCACATTGTTCCTCATAGAGAATGGATAGACAAATTGTCTATTTCTTTCCTTTGACGTCTCTTAATTTATTTCATTCTCCTTTCTCATCTACAAAATAAATCCAACTCTCTACTATTTTGAAATTACTTTATTGTTCTTTAACACACAACAATCAAAATTGTTATTGTTCAGAAATCAGAACTAAAATTTAAAAAGGCATGAATCGTTAAACAATTACCATAACAAGAAAAAACATTAATTACCGATCTGACAAAACTCACGTCAATATTTTAAACGATGAAGCAAATGTATTTTTAATCTGTAAGTTAGAAAAATTAGCAAGGAAAAAATTGAGAATATCAGTTTTCGAAAAAACATTGGATTATTGTCTGAAATTATGTCTGCATCGAATTCATCCGCGCAAAATAATGAAACATTACGTAAAACAATGGAAAATTATCGGTTGCAGCTCTGATTGTAACAAATTTAATATAAACTCGATCTCTGTGAAAACTTTCTGACAGTTTCATTGAATTACATCGTTTTTCTTTGTACCTTTTCATCAACCCGATAGAAATGTTATGTTACCCTGAATAATTATAATATTGACTCAACTTAAAAATAGCTATCGACAGAGTTGATTACAATTCAATGGAAAAATCTCAACTTGAGAGTAATATTTGATTTGTAAATGTTGGAAAATTTCAATTTCTGAACAATAATTTGTTGCAGCATTCTAATCACAGACAGTGAATTAATTGAAATTTCATGACAGCTTACTTGTCAGATACCCACCTACATGATTTGCATAATATAATCACAGTCTAATAAATGAATAGATATTGATTCGACTGTGATATCATTATGATTTTTTATTAGATTGGCTTCGAGTATGTCTAGCTAGAGTGTGGCTATTTCACAAGACAGATGATTTTCATGTTTAGAAGATAAAAAGTTAGAGGTTGGAGGATAAAGGAGTCTCTTGAGAAATTTGTGTAGGCTTACAAAAATATGACATGTAAAATTCATGTGTGAAATTCATCAAGCATGACATGAATGATCAACAGTAACTGCGAGATTGCTTCAGGCGTAAGTGTAAGATCAAATTTTTATCAAATAACATCCAATGGAATAAAAAAGGTTGAAAAGCTACCTTGTAAGATACCCTCACAATAATATTTATCATGTTCATTGCATGAACGCGGTACATATATGACAGTCTTGTGTTTCAAGCATGTGTCATGTGTGTGGATTGTGTAAATCTGCTCTCAATAATTCCGCAGGTGAATTAAGTTGTAAGGTAAGTCAGCTGTTTAATTCAAGGTCATTTTATCGAACAAAAATCAGATAATCCACAACCGGTTTGAGAGCAAGTGAGACAGAATATGCACCAGCGCTGGTAAGAACCAATAAGTGCAAGAGAGATGAAGGAATCTTGTGTTGATGGAATTTGGCAGATGATGGTTGGTAGCGGTTTCTAGGTATATGATGGGGGATGGGAAATTATGGTTAAAGATGCTCAGATGATGATGAGGAGGAGGATGAATGAAAGGAGAAGGATAAGGAGGAGAAGGAGGAGAAAGGGAAGGAGGAGGAAGAGAAGAAGGAGTAAAAGGTTAAAGACAAGAAGGGTTGAGGAGGAACAAAACACCTCTAGTCGTCCTATCAATTCAAGCAGATAATTCGCTTTTGACGTGTAAACACACGACCATCATCGTCTTCAAATTTGAATACTAATTAAAGCTTTCATTCTCCCCTCTTCCATATTCTTCCATCTCCTTCTTCTTCTTGCTTGCACATATTTTTTTCTTTTCCTTCTTTCCCATTCTCTTCTTGGCCCTCACCACCTTATACTCATTCTCCTCCTCCTCCTTCTTCTTCTTCGCCTTTGTTCATCTTCTCGTCCTTCTCGTCTCTATTCGTCCTCACCTTTTCTTCTCTTCCTTTTTCTTTTTCTTCTATTTCATCTTCTTCGTCTGTGTTCTTTTCTCCTTCTTCTTCTTCTTCTTCTTCTTCTTCTTCTCCTGCTTCCTTTTCTTATATTTCTTTTCTTCTTCATCTTCCTCTTCAACTTCTCCTGCATCTTCATCTTCTTCTTCTTCTTCAACTTCTCATTCTTCTTCTCCTTCCTCTTCTTCTTCTTCTTCTTCTTCTTCTTCTTCTTCTTCTTCTTCTTCTTCTTCTTCTTCTTCTTCTTCTTCTTCTTCTTCTTCTTCTTCTTCTTCTTCTTCTTCTTCTTCTTCTTCTTCAACTTCTTCTTCTATTTCTTCTCCTTCTTCATCTTCTCTTCTTCTACATTCTCTTTTCATTCTCCAGTCAGCCAGTCTATTCGCCCTGTATTGTTTTGAGTTCATCAGCCCCAGCAGCTAACCAAGCTGATGCACAATGCATCTGTCAGCGGTAGTTGTGTGGGGGGGGGACCATGGATGAGTTTTCCATATTAGTGGTCTGGCCGGTGTCTGCCGTCTGAGTGGAGTTCGTTCACCTGAATAATTGAGGGGTGAGGCAATGTTAAGAGCTTCAAAACAACAGTTTTCGATAGTTATCATTTGTCATCTGCCAGATTGAGAAAATTAATACTATAGTCATGAATAATTTATGCCTAATCGCAGGTTTTATAGAATAGCAGGAAGAATCTGATCTGTAATGCCTATTCACGCCTCTAGCGTGTGATATGAGTAGATTCCACAATAATAATAATAAGGACCCCCCTACTACCCGCAACAAGGACAATTAATAAGGATAGGGCCTTATTCTTACTTTTTCTCATACATTGACATTGTTGTATAATCATATTTTTTTGTTTGTTTGATGATCAGAATAAACGAATTTCAATTTGAATTTTGCGATCGTACTCGCGTCCGTCTACACATCCGTCTCGCGTCCGTTTGTACGCATGACATCTAACGAACTGAAAATTGTACACTTTTATAATATTGTAATATCTTCATAGATCAAGTAAGAAGCCTTGATTTCGAACATCGATGGTTGAATTTTAAAGAAGTTAATAGGAAAAAAGTCTATATCTTTAACCTCAAAATGTACTATTGTACTATTGTACTTCAGGGCTCAAGGACCTTGTTCGAATTTCGTTCTAGGCAACCTTTTTTTGCAACTGACTTTGACATTATACTATACCACTCATAATAAATATTAGGGACTGTAATTTCAAGTATAATAAGTAATTTTAAGAGATATTTCTTGAAAATTTTATTTTATATCAACTATTTTATTTAATTGTTACAATATCATTTATTTTATATATATTAAGAGGAATTAAAGAATTCATTTTCATTTTTGCACACTCTACCATGTTGGGTCCTTGGATACACTGTTGCATCGGTTCATTTTCTTTAGTTATAAATACATCTCTGAATTCGCATGAAAATCCTGAATAGCGCGTGTAATATTAATGAATTGTTTTGGATGTTATCCCGTTTCAAAGGAAGGTGGAAGCGATTGAGAAATGGAAGTTGGAGAGGCCGGTGGTGGGAAGGAGGGCAGGGGGGAAGGAAATTATTGTCAGTGAGGTGGGATAGTTGTGGCGTGGTGTGACGGGAAAAGGCCAAATCTGCACTCACCACAAACTACCTGCTGGTCTGGTCACGGCCTGTGTGATGTATGCCTTGCATTGCCAACACCGTGTTCGTCTTTCCCGCCTCCTCCACCCTTCATCGTGTTTTCCTTCCTTCTTCTTTCTTCTACTATTGCTTATTTTTCTCCTCCTCTTTTTTCTCTTTCTTCTTTTTCTCCTCCTCCTCCACCTTTTTCTTCGTCTCCTTCTTCTTTTCATCTTCTTCCCCTCCTCCTTCTCCTTGCTATTCTTTTTTCTCTTCTAATCACGTCCTCTTCTTCTCCTCTTTTTTCTCAGTCTTCCCTTCTTTTCTCCATCTTCTTCTCCTTTTTCTCCATCTTCTTCTCCTTTTTCTCCATCTTCTTTTTCTCCATCTACTCCTTCTTCTTTCTCTTCTTCTCCTTCTTCTTCTCTTTTCTTCCATCATCATCTTCTTGTTCTTGATCATCATCATCTTCTTCTCCTTTTTCTTCTTTTCCTTATACTTCTCCATCTTCTTCTCTTTCTTTTCCTTTTCTCCTTCTTCTTCATCTTCTTCTCCTCCTTCCTCTTCTCCATCATCATCATCATATTCTTCTTCTTCTTCTTCGCCCCTCCTCCTCCTTTTTTATTTTCTCCTCCTCCAATCTCTTCTTCTTCTTCTTCTCCTCCCTCTTTAATCTCTCCTTTTCCTGACCCTCTTCCTCTTCTTCGATGTTTGTTGAAGATTGTTTTGCCGAATTGGAAGATAGCGGAAGAAGAACGCAAGAAAAAGAATGAAGACCGAAGACAGAAGACTTGATCGTTTTCTTAGAGAAGAGGGACAAAAAAGAAAGAAGAGAAGGGTGAGGAAGAGAGGAAAAGAGAAACAAATTGAGTCGATGAAGAAGGAAAGGAGAAGAAAGAGATAAGAAATGCAGGATGAAAATATTAAGAGGGGGAAAAGATCGTTGAAAAGCATGTGTGAAACGCAGGATGAAAATATGAAGAGAGAAAAAAGACCGATGAAGAATATGTGTAGGGGGCATAATAAAAAAAAGATATGTAAGAATCTTGGAATAAGAAGAAGTAGGAGAAGAGAATAGTGAAAAGAAGGTGGTGAAGAGAAGAAAAATGTGAAAAAAGGGAAAGATGGTAAAGTATGAAAATGATTGTAAAGTATCAAAATATAAGAAATATAATGGGATTCTCTAGCAGTCGTTCTCAAGCTCCATTTTCCACCTTCTTCTTGTTGAAGAATGTGGGCGTAGGCGGTGGAAAAGAGATGTGTAAGGAAAAGGGGATAAGGTGGAGTAGGAGGAGGAGGAGGGCGAGGAGAAGAAGGAGAATGAATAGAAGTAGGAGGAGGAGCGAGAGAAGGAGGTGATGGTGGCGAAGAAGGTGGAGTAGTAGGAAGAGGAGGAGGAGCAGGGATGAGGAGAAGAAGAAGAAGAAGAAGAAGAAGAAGAAGAAGAAGAAGAAGAAGAAAGTGGAGAGTAAGGAGCAAATGGGATCGTTGGTGACCCCAGCAATAAACAACAAATATATTTTATAGGTTCTCACTTTTCGAATTCACTGCGCTGGCTCCTGGCTCCTTGCTACACGAAACAAAATCATCTTCCTCTTCAACCTCCTGCATCTTCATCTTCTTCTTCTTCAACTTCTCATTCTTCTTCTCCTTCCTCTTCTTCTTCTTCTTCTTCTTCTTCTTCTTCTTCTTCTTCTTCTTCTTCTTCTTCTTCCTCTTCTCCCTCTTCTTCTCCTCCTTCTTCTTCTTCTTCTTCTTCTTCAACTTCTTCTTCTATTTCTTCTCCTTCTTCATCTTCTTCTTGTACATTCTCTTTCTATTCTTCTCCAGGCAGCCAGTCTATTCGCCCTGGATTGTTTTGAGTTCATCAGCCCCAGCTAACCAAGATGATGCACAATGCATCTATCAGCGGTAGTGGTGAAGGGGGGGGGGGAGACCACGGATGAGTTTTCCATATTAGTGGTCTGGCCGGTGTCTGCCGTCTGAGTGAGTTCGTTCACCTGAATTATAAATTGAGGGGTGAGGCAATGTTAAGAGCTTCTAAACAACAGTTTTCGATAGTTATCATTTGCCATCCGCCAGATTGAGAAAATTAATACTATAGACATGAATAATCTATGACTAATCGCAGGTTTTATAGAATTTCAGGAAGAATCTGATTTGTAATGCCTATTCACGCCTCTAGCGTGTGATATGAGTAGATTCCACAATAATATTAAGGACCCCCCTACCACCCGCTACAAGGATAATTATTAATAAGGATAGGGCCTTATTTTTTCTTTTTTATATACATTGACATTGTTGAGTATATTTTTTTTGTTTGTTTCATGATCAGAATAATTTCAATTTGAATTCGAATTTGAATTTTGCGATTGTACTCGCGTCCGTCTGTCCGTCTGTATTCATGATTATCTAATGAACGGAGAATTGTACACTTTTATAATACTGTAATATCTTCATAGATCAAGTAAGAAGCCTTGATTTCGAACATCGATGGTTGAATTTTAAAGAAGTTAATAGGAAAAAAGTCTATATCTTTAACCTCAAAATGTACTATTGTACTATTGTACTTCAGGGCTCAAGGACCTTGTTCGAATTTCGTTCTAGGCAACCTTTTTTTGCAACTGACTTTGACATTATACTATACCACTCATAATAAATATTAGGGACTGTAATTTCAAGTATAATAAGAAATTGAAGGCTCCAGAATGAAAACCAGATATCAACCAAAAAGTAAATTTTACATGAGAGCAAGAAAACCTATTCTTGATGATCTACTTATTTTCAATGAAAAGTAATTGCATACATTAATCTAGTGGCAAAGACCAGTCTTTCGCAGTACATTATTGTTGAGAAAAATTTCTAGTTTCTGAGAAAAAGTTGAAAAATGGGTTTGGATATACCTGGTTTTCAATCTCAATGGCCTTTTTTCAAGATTTTAATGAATTTAATGATATTTGATGATATTTTTTGTTACTAATTCATAAAAACAAAAAGATTTATCAATTTTTTACTTGTTTTATTACTGAAATTCAGGAGTTAGAAAAATTTTGAAATTGGAGATCTCTTGTTTTCATTGTCAACCACTCATGGAAAAAAGTGGACAAGCTTTCATACGAAAAAATTCACTCATCTGGTCCACTGTCAACTTCATCTCCAGAAGTCATTTCATTTTCTTCTTCGTTGCCTGGTTTTAGTCCATTATAATATTGTTTGTACAGCAGGATTCAATTAACATGTCATAAGTCAGCTGATCCAGTAATAATTAAACAGTGATTTCGACACAATAATCAAAAGGCTTGAAAGTCTTAAAGGCCTTTAAAGTCTTTAAAAGACCTTTTTGAAGAAGACCTTTCATAGAGTAACTTTTTAAAAGACCTTTTCAATAATCTGCGAGATTCAGCATTTGCAGGTTAAGTATTTTGATCATATGCTCGTCGATCAGCTGACTTATGACAAGTTAATTGCATCCTGCTATAGCACTGGGGCACATATTTTTCTACTAGTTTGAGAACATCTGATGGTGGAAATATCAGATTGTCATTCTCAATCACTGTCTGTCGTGAAACAACCAGATATGAGCCAAACACATCAGAGCACTCTAGTGAGCAAGAGAAGCACTAAACCTATCTGGTTTTCATTCTGAGCGATTCTAATTTTTTTCGTGATTCTGAAACAGTTAAAACCCCACTTTCAGCCTAAGTGGTCAATATCTGGTTTTCATTCTGGAGCCTTCAATTTTAAGAGATATTTCTTGAAAATTTTATTTTATATCAACTATTTTATTTAATTGTTACAATATCATTTATTTTATATATATTAAGAGGAATTGAATAATTTATTTTCATTTTGCACACTTTACCATTCGGGTCCTTGGATGCACCGTTGCATCGTTTCATTTTCTTCGGTTATAAATACATCTCTGAATTCGCATGAAAATCCTGAATAGAGCGTGTAATATTAATGAATTGTTTTGGATGTTATCCTGTTTCAAAGGAAAGGTGAAAGCGATTGAGAAATGGAAGTTGGAAGAGGCCGGCGGTAGGAATGAAGGGAGGGGGGGGGAAGGAAATTATTGTCAGTGAGGTGGGATAGTTGTGGCGTGGTGTGACGGGAAAAGGCCAAATCTGCACTCACCACAAACTACCTGCTGGTCTGGTCACGGCCTGTGTGATGTATGCCTTGCATTGCTAACTCCTTGTTCGTCTTTCCCGCCTCCTCCCCTCCTCCACCTTTTTCTTCGTCTCCTTCTTCTTTTCATCTTCTTCCCTCCTCCTTCTCCTTGCTATTCTTTTTTCTCTTCTAATCACGTCCTCTTCTTCTCCTTCTTTCTCAGTCTTCTTTTCCTTCTTTTATCTTCTTCTCCTTTTTCTCCATCTTCTTCTCCTTTTTCTCCATCTTCTCTTTTTTCTCCATCTACTCCTTCTTCTTTCTCTTACTTCTCCCTTCTTCTTCTCTTTCTTCATCATCATCATCTTCTTGTTCTTGATCATCATCATCTTCTTCTCCTTTTCTTCTTATTCTTCTCCATCTTCTTCTCTTTCTTCTCCTTTTCTTCTTCTTCATCTTCTTCTCCTCCTTCCTCTTCTCCATCATCATCATCATATTCTTCTTCTTCTTCTTCTCCCCTCCCTCCTCCTCCTTTTTATTTTTCCTCCTCAATCTCTTCTTCTTCTTCTTCTTCTTCTTCTTCTCCTCCCTCTTTAATCTCTCCTTTTCCTGTCCCTCTTCCTCTTCTTCGATGTTTGTTGAAATTCATTTTGCCGAATTTGAAGATAGCAGAAGAAGAACGCAAGGAAAAAAATGAGGACCGAAGACTGAAGAATATTGATCGTTTTCTTAGAGAAGAGGTACAAAAGAGAAAGAAGAGAAGGGTGTGGAAGAGAGGAAAAGAGAAACAAATTGAGTCGATGAAGAAGGAAAAATATTAAGAGAAAAGATCGTTGAAAAGAGATGTGAAACGCAGGATGAAAAGATGGAGAGAGAAAAAAGATCGAAGAAGAGCATGTGTAGGAGACAAAATAAAAAGAAGATATGAAAGAATTGTGGAATAAGGAGCGGTAGAAGAAGAGAACAGTAAAAAGGAGGTGTTGAAGAGTAGAAAAATGTGAAAAAAGGGAAAGATGGTAAAGTATGAAAATGATGGTAAAGTATCAAAATATAAGAAATATAGGGGATTCTCTCGCAGTCTTTCTCAAGCTCCATTTTCCACCTTCTTGTTGAAGAATTGGGGTTGTGGGCGTAGGCGGTGGAAAAGAGATGTGTAAGGAAAAGGGGATAAGTAGGAGTAGGAGGAGGAGGAGGAGGAGGAGAAGAAGGAGAATGACGAAGTAGGAGGAGGAGGGAGAGAAGGAGGTGATGGTGGAGAAGAAGGTGGAGTAGTAGGAAGAGGAGGAGGAGCAGAAGGATGAGGAGAAGAAGAAGAAGAAGAAGAAGAAGAAGAAGAAGAAGGAGAAGAAGAAGAAGAAGAAGAAGAAGAAGAAAGTGGAGAGTAAGGAGCAAATGGGATCGTTGGTGACCCCAGCAATAAACAACAAATATATTTTATAGGTTCTCACTTTTCGAATTCACTGCGCTGGCTCCTGGCTCCTTGCTACACGAAACAAAATATCAACTGCCAGGTCACTTGCCAACAAAGAATGTGGAATTAGAACGCCCGTCGGACGTCTAAGGAAACTATGGAAGAACACAAAAGTGTTGTTACTTGGTTCAAAGTATCAGGAATACTTAAGTTATGCTCAGAATACTCAAGTAATGCTCAGAATACTTAAGTAAGGCTCAGAATACTTAAGTAATGTTCAGGATACTTTAGTATACAGGCAAGTTGCACGGAAAGTCAATGAAATTCAATCGCAGTTCCACAACTTTATGAACAAAATCTTAAGAATATTAAGAAGTAATCTAGAAAAAAGTGATTTCAAGATTATTTCGATTTGCTGAAATAACTTTGAAGATAATAAGTAATCAATATTTTTTATTATTCGTATTCTTGAAAATCGATGAGATAAAATAAATAAGATTCCAGATAGAGCTCCCGTGATTGTAAACATTATTGAAGCTGAAGCTATTCCCGAAAATCCCGATTCTTCTTCAGAACAACGAACTGTGCTCAAACCTTGTTGTAGTCGAGTACCGTATCTCGCAGCTTATTCTGAAAATCCAGAAGAGAGCGAGGAATGCTTATAACACTTTGTTATAGCCGCTCCATCTCGCAAGATTTTCTTTCAGATTTACCTTACACTTTTGTTCAGAGCTCGTGAGGGAGACAGGCTCGGAAAAGGGTTTACAAGAGAAGGGAAAAATTGTCAAAAGAGGAGAAACCGGGGAAAGTACAATGCAATGAGCGATTGAGTAGTTGAGACAAGTGAGAGTAGGAGCGAGATGGAGACAGAGATAGAGATTAAAATAGAGATAGAGAGGATAAATTTGTTAGAAGGCATTCGTGTACGTTCGAATTTTCCATAACAGGGAAACAAACACAACATATTCAAGTTTGATTGATCTAATTCGTTGCCTACAAGACATCTGTTCAATTCAAAACTATCTCTTTGTAAGGAGTTTGATGAAAAATTTCATATTCACTTTAGAATCTATCAAAATGTGATAAGTATTTATTTAAATGCATCAGAATGTATTACATGGTAACAAAAATATTGAAATTGTATTAGAATGTAATAGACTGGTATTGAATTGACTTGAATTAGACTTGTATTAGAATGTATTAGACTAATTGTATTAGAATGCACAAAAATATAAATTTTACAAAGAACCTATCTATTCCATAAGATTAGAATTATTACTTGAGCTATGTTATTCACAAAATATTATTCTTGAAAAATAGGCATTTACTAATAGATTATCTAGATTATATACAGATTGAACATATTGTTAATAGAATAGACAATAGTTTTCAAGAACAAGATGATTTCCTATATTCTATAACATGTGGAATTCAACAATTTTCCAAGATTCGCAATTATCATGAAAGTTTGATTCAAGATTATTAGTAAATGAACATGAAAGTTCGATTTAAGATTATCATTATACTAATAGTATTCAAGGTAGTGTAAACACCCATCGCAGTCTGTTCGAAGCTGTCCACCCGGACTTCTCTAATTTGAATATTGTAAGTTTTTTTTATTTTTTTATTATATGGCATTGGCAGGAGACCCTTACGGGTAGGTTCCACCTCGCCTCATTGCACAATTTTTTGTGTCGGTCACCCATCCGAGAGCGGTCTTGAATTTTTGTTACTTAACCACATACCGTGGTTAATTTATATTGTAATATTGTAATGAGCTGAGACAAGATATTATTATTGGTCTGGAAGAATACAGTTTGTTCAGGATAACGAAACATCTGTATGCAAAATTTTGTAAAATTTCCATTTTCAGACAGGCTCATTCCTGACACTGGACCCTTAAACCCTCGCTATTGACACTGGCCTACTCGAATTCACAGAATAACAGAGACAAAGTTTTCGGAAGCTGACCTCCTATTGGGTTAAGTGGAGCCACATGGAAGGAATTTTGTTCCAAGTGAATGGAATGGTCACCACCCATAGCGAAGCAAATGATCTCCCATCTTGTTGCTCCGTCAACCATATCATTCTCATCTTTGATACACTCTTCTTAGATACTCTGTTTCTGTTGCTCGATCATTCCGCCAAATCATCTCACATCATCTCCGATGTGGTTTTTATAGCTGTGATCCTGACGACATTGTCTGGTTTTCCTCTTTTCTTATCAATTATTGTTGAGGCTCTCAGCTGGATAGCGATCATTTTCCTGTTTTTTCAATTCTCTATGGATTGGATAGAATTTACTTTGTTTATGTAGATGACCTTTTCTCCATAGATCCTTGATAACAATAGTAATATGAAATTTAGTTAATTATTCTAGAATCTCACAAATAGCTCTATAAACTCAATTATCATTCAACGAGAAACATGGTGTGATATATTGAAATCCAAATGTCAAATGGGATTCTCGTCCTTCCATTAGGCCAACTAGTAATATCAGTGGTCACTCGGTGAGAGCGGTTGCTAACTAATCGTGTGGTTAAGTTACAAACATTCAAGACCACTCTTGGATGGGTGACACAAAAAATTGTGCAACTAGGCAGGGTGTAACCTATCCGTGAGGGTCTCCCCACCCATAGAAAAAGCCATACGATAAAAAAAAAATTAGGCCTACTTCAAAAGTAACCTCTAATAAAGACACTGGTGAGCTGTTTCATTTTACTAAGGCACCTGGTTTGACAATGAATTATTTTTTCATTTCAGCTTCTTACAGTATTCGAAGTACTGAATAAAAAGACTTGAAGTTGTCATAACCACATATTTAATAGAACAACGAGATACCGGTTTCGGTTGCTACACCATTATCAATCTCTGGTGAGCAAAAACTAAAAAAACATAGTGCAGCAGAATTTATAATTGTGACCGAGCGCTGTGATTGGGAGTTGAACGGCCTATCAAGGTGAACGCCTGCCATTGGCCTAGAAATAAGCTCCTCCCACAATGGTAGGTTTCTAAAAACGTCATAGCAATGGCGGTAACAAAGCAAATGAACCGTAGAAACCGCGAATGAGAGAGTGAGGGAGATAACAATCAATATAATATTGTAACGATAAAGATATGATATTGAACGTAAATAGTTAAAATATAGAAAATATTACAAGTAGATATGATGTAAGGATTGAATAAATTATTATTTGCATGAAACAGTTGATGTATTTGGAATAATACTTTTTGTATGTATGCAATATCAGTTGTTGCAAAAAGCGGGAAGTTTAAACTTCAAAAATCATAACAGAGACTAGCAAGAAGATGACGAAGATGCTGGTAAAACAAATAATCTGGTTAATTTACTCATTTTTATGAAGATATGGCAGTGGTAAAACAATAATCTAGTTAATTCTCATTTTTATCGCTTTATTACTTTTTATTACTCATTGTTCAAAACACATTGAAACCACTAAATCGCAAGCCCCTTTAGCCCCCTTTGAACTACATCACATGGCCGCGGCACGGCCTTCAGTATGACAACGTCGCTGCATCGCTTTACATGAGCAATGCAAATCGGTCATCATGTTTCTGGTCAACTGTGTTTTGTAGTGTTCCTTATAAGTCATGTGTTTGTAGTGTTCGCCCTTGATTTTAAGTATTGGAACCAGCCGGGACTACGAGATGGGAAACCAGCCGGGACTGCGAGATTTTCACATTGAAGGCCCGCAGCCATGTATTGAAGGCCGCTTACCAGGGCTATATGGTTTAAATAGGGGCTATTGACTAAATGATGATGGTACCATAATGAGTACTAATGATACCTCAATGATTCATTTCAATTCTATCTCAAAATCGTGTTTTGTTATTTTCTAACAATGGTAAAGTCTATAAATTCATTTATTGATTTCAAATCATTGAAGTCCCTTTCAATTGCTGCAAACTTTCGCCACTCATAGCGCTAAGGTCTCCAGCTAAGGTCCTCAGTTATCCGTGTTTCTCATCGTCAATAATAGGAAAGTGATCAGAGCTATGAACTAGAAGGCTGAGATTTCCGGGAAGAAAACGGTTTCATACGGAAACTCAGAGTTCGGAACCGTGTTGAGTGTTGAGTGGCTCAACGTATCACTATATCACTCATGCTCTAAGCTGCAGGAATCAGTGTTCTGTTCGGAACAGTTTAGCTACTTGAACAATGTTTTCGGCTGCTGCTGCTGCTAGAGAGATGCCTTTGAAGATGCCTTTTTCTTTTGCAGCTAGCAACAAGCCTCAAGGAATACACGCGGTATGTATGGTGGCGGCAAGATTTATGTGCCAAGTTTGTGCGGCGGTTTTTTCAACTTCTTGTAGGTTTGAGGCGAATTTTTCTCAGATAGAATGATTATGATAACGTCGGTATGGTAGGTACACGATCGCGGATGGTGCCTCGTGGTGCTTGTCCAGACTTTTTCTTCTTCTTGTTCTTCTTCTTCATTCTGATTTTCTTCTTTTTATTATTGCTATTCTTCTTCTTTTATTTCATCATCTTCTGTTTCTTCTTCTTCTTCTTCTTCTTCTTCTTTCTTCTTCTTCTTCTTCTTCTTCTTCTTCTTCTTCTTCTTCTTTTTGTATTTATTTTTCTTCTTGTTCTTCTTCTTCATTTTCTTCTTCTTCTTCTTCCTTCTTCTCCTGTTCTTCTTCTTCTATTTCTTCTTTCTTCTTCTGCTTCTTCTTCTTCTTCTTCTTCTTCTTCTTCTTCTTCTTCTTCTTCTTATTCTTCTTCTTCTTCTTCTTCTTCTCCTCCTTCGTTTTCTTCTTCTTCTTCTTCTTCTTCTTCTTCTTCTTCTTCTTCTTCTTCTTCTTCTTCTTCTTCTTCTTCTTCTTCTTCTTCTTCTTTTCTTCTTCTACTTCTAACTTCTTTTTTTTTCTTCTTCTCCTTCTTCTTCTTCTTCTTCTTCTTCTTCTTCTCTTCCTTCTTCTCTGCCTTCTTCTTCCCCTTCTTTTTCAGTAAACAAACGGCTTCTTTATGTAAATTTGGACACGTGGCTAAAACTGAAATACTTAGGCACTTTCTTCTCATACTTCTTCTCCTTCTGCTTCTCTTTCTTCTCCTCGTCCTTGATCTTCTTCTTTTCGAAACAGCCGGATGAAACAGAAAACTAACTTAATTTATGTGCCTTTCTGTCTTGCCAACTGCTATTCTCCAGTCAAGCGTTCTCTTGTTCTCTTAAAACAAGACATCTTGTCTTGACT